>CM062816.1:718053540-718653540 GCA_031772625.1 Pinus tabuliformis
TTAAAGCCACCTCAGGGAAAGATGCTGAAGGCTTTACCAAAGTGGGAGGCAGAGAGAAAGGAGGGAGAAAGAACCCGAAGAAAAGCAATGAGGAAAAGAAGCCTAGTCAAAACAGATTTAAGATATTAGAAGAAGAAGATGGGAACAATGGAATGAACCAGGTACCGGAGGACAGTCCTGCAGAGAAGGAAAAGGATGACAACATGGAGGATAGACCTGAAAACAACCTACAAAAAGGAGAATCTGCCAAGCACTGTGGAACTTGACAGAGTCCTTGAGATGACCCCAAGCGAAGTGGGAATGGAGGATCATGAGCTGCAGGAAATTCTTGAAAGGGAGCATCTCAATCTAGAAACGTTCCTGGAGTAAAGAACTTCCAAAGGGGTGGATTCACTACCTCAAGAGGAGTTTAATAAATTACAACAACTCTTCCTCTCGAGATCCTAGGCAAAGGGTTCTGGGGTCAAAAGAAACCATGATAGTTAGGACCACGGATGGGTAAAAACGATGGAGGCAACATTGGGACAAGCTCAGAAGAACCCAGGTAGGAAAGGAGGAAGAAAAAGACAGAATGAGCTGCTGATAGAGTGTGGAAAACTCATGATTAACTCAGGTAAGATGAAATACCTTACTAGTTACTCATTTACAAATATTTCTTAATGAAGCTTACAACATGGAATATTAGGGGTCTAGGAAGTAAAAGGAAACAAAGAATTCTCAGCAATAGAATGAAAGAAGAAAAACCAGATATGGTGTTTATCCAGGAAACCAAATGTTCAATAGATAAAATAAGAGAGATACATAGAAAATGGCTTATTAAGTATGAATATCTAGAAGTTAAAGCATATAACATAGCAGGAGGAATTATCACACTTTCGAACCCAAAAGAACTTGGAATCCTAAATGCTGAAGCATCTAAGAACTACCTATCAGTGTGGGTGATAAGGAAATTTATTTGATCACAAATGTCTATGGTCCACAAAAACTTGAAGACAAACTCAAGCTTCTGACCTCACTGGAGGAGCTAAGAGAAAGATATCCAGTTATCCCCTGGATTCTGGGAGGGGACTTTAATATGATCAGATCTCTCTCAGAAAAGAAAGGTGGGACCAGATCACTAGGCAGAGATTCCATAGCATTTCAAGACTTCATAAACAACATGAGGCTAGTGGATATAGAGACTAGAAATGGAACCTTCACCTGGAATAATAAAAGGGGAGGGGTTTCTCAAGTTGCCTCTAAACTAGATAGATTCATTATCTCTGAGGACCTCATCCTCACAGGCCTTGACTTGTTAGCTATAATCCTCCCTTTTGGAGGCTTGGATCACTGGCCTATTCAACTTGAAGCTTCCTTTATAGGCACTCCAAGAAATAGACCTTTCAGGTTTGAAAACATTTGGCTTACTCATCCTGACTTCATCAGCAATATTGAAAAATGGTGGATAGAAGATATGCACATTCAGGGAACTAAAATGTTCCTTCTGCATCAAAGATTGAAACACATCAAACTCAGGCTTAAAGATTGGAATAAGAATGAGTTTGGCAATATCTTCAAAGCCAAAAAAGTAGTTGATCGGAAACTACAGGGAATTAACCAGGTCCTCATCTCAAATGGCTTCACTAATGAAAGTAAAAGACAATTTGATTCTCTCCAACAGGAACGGAAGACTTATGCACGCAAGAGGATATCTTTTGGAGACGGAAATCGAGGGTACACTGGATAAAAGAAGGAGAAAGAAATACAAGGTTTTTTCATAAGTCTACCATGGATCATAGGTTTCATAACAGGATTTCGACACTCAAAGATGGTCAAGGAAAATAGCTCAACACCCACAAAGAAATAGAATCTGATCTCGTTCAACATTTCCAAAGAATAGCAGAGGAGCCTCTCATAGACAGAACACACTTCATCAATGACTTCACAAAGCACATTCCTAAGCTTGTGACAAGAGAAGACAATTATAATATTAATAGACCAGTGACTGAAGAGGAGGTCAACGAAGTCATCAAAGAGATGCAAAATGGGAAAGCTCCATTTCCGGATGGTTTCAATGTCGACTTCTTCAAAACATGTTGGGAAATATTCAAGTAAGATATCCTCGATGTGGTGGAGGACTCGAGGAAAAACAAAAATGTTTTGAAGGGGCTCAACACCTCTTTCATATCTTTGATTCCAAAGAAGGAAAATTCCATGACACCAGATATATTTAGACCCATAGGATTATGTAATGTGGTGTACAAATTTTTTTCCAAAATAATTGCAAATAGGCTTAAGCCCCTTTTTCCAACTCTCGTGTCTGAGGAGCAAACAAGATATGTGGAAGGAAGACAAATTATAAATAACATCATTCAAGCTCATGACGTGGTTCACTCACTCAAGAGAAATAAGCAGGCAAGTATGATCATACAACTTGACCTAGAGAAGGCTTATGATAAGCTAAGCTGGGTATATATCAGGGAAGTACTAACAGCATATGGCTTTGACCATAACTGGATAAGATGGGTAATGTCCCTTTTTACCACCTCAAGTTTTTCATCCTGCTAAATGGCTCACCATCCAATACCTTTAAGCCTTTGAGAGGACTCAGACTAGGAGATTTTCTCTCACTTTTTCTCTTTATTCTCATGATGGAAGGTTTAGGCAATGTGATCAAATCTGCCAAAGTAGAAGGAAAAATCCAGCGTCTAGAACTCACCCTGAATGGGGATGCTTTCACTCATCAATAATTTGTGGATGACACCATGCTGCAGGGTACACCCACGGTCAAGGAAGCTCTTGCCTTCAAGCAAATCCTGAATGACTTTGCTATGGCTGCGGGTACAAAGGTAAGCCTTACCAAATCAAAGATTTTCTTTTTTAATACTGACATTTCTATTCAGAGAAACCTCACCAGAATTCTAGGTTTTCAAAGAGATCAGCTACCCTCCAAATATTTGGGAATACCTCTAACAGATAAACCTCTAAGCAAGGTAGTTTGGGAGCCTATGATTAATAAACTCCAGGACAAAATCCAGAAATGGACAAACAGGTCTTTGAATTTAGCAGGACAACTAGTGCTCACAAAATTTGTCGTACAAACTATCCCCATCTCCATTTTTTCAACCCTTTAGCTCCTAAAGGAGTTGTGTAACACATTAGGAATATCCAAAGATATTTTCTTTGGGGCAAAGGGGAAGAGAAAAATAAACAGGCTTTGGTAGCTTGGGAAAAGATCTGTAAACCTAAGACACATGGAGGCTTGGGACTTGATGACCCTGAAACCCTAAGTAAAGTTTTGGGGGAAAAAATATGGTGGAGATGGCTAAAGTAATCAGTTACCCCTTGGGCCAAGGTATGGAAACAGAAATATGCAAATAATTGGCAAGAAAGGGAGCACATTCAAATGTCCGGGCTCATCAAAGGCTCCCACATTTGGAACAAAGTGTTGAGTTGTAAAAAGGGTCTTTTTAGCCTCTATTTAACCTACATTAATTATCAATCTAGGTACGATTTCTTATCTCAAGAGTGTACTCAGTCTGAGGCGGTCACTTGTTCAAGAGTAATGTTTGCAGTATAGTGCTTTCAAAAGTAAATAAATGCTAGAAACAAAATCTAATTGTAATGGCAAGAAACTTAAATATTTTGTAGCTAAATCATTCACTCAAGAAACTATAGCAATAATCAGTCAATGATGTAGTAATGATAAATCTTTCCCTTGTAAACTGATATAAATGTAAATCAATTATAGACAAGACCTCCAATTTGAGAACTTAGACAGCAATAGTCAATGTTCGTTACAGTTGTAGATCTTTCTATTCACACCAAAGCAAATGCTGGAAATGACAATTCAATTTGCAGAAAAGGAACAACAACTAATCTATTGAAAAGATCGAACAACAAAGCTTAATCTACAGAACTGATTTAAGCAGCAATCTTAACTGAAAGGAATTGAACAACACTCTTCAACTAATAAAGGAATTGAACAACGATCTGAACTAATAAAGGAATTGAACAACAATCTAAGAAAGGAACAACAAACCGAAGTAAATCTATAGGAATTGAACAACAAACTTAATTAAGTGTAAACACACAACGACTATAGAATCAATAATCTTATTCTAGCATGTGGGACATTAACCACAGATATAAAGGAACGCCAACTGAAATTATAACTAAACAACGTTTAAATGAACAACAATCATAATTGTAAGTAAACCGTAGTTAGATGAACAACAATCGCAACTGTAAATGAACAACAATACCAATCTGTAAATGAACAGTAGAATCTGAATTAGACAGTGCAATGTTATCTCAGAATGAGCAGCATAACATTTCAGGCTGTGAATAATAATATCACCATCCAAATACGATTTCGATATAACAAAGAAATTCAATGAAATGTTTAGAAAAAGAAAGACTAATGAGTAAAGTGAATTAAAGAAATGCAAAAGAAATAAAACCACACACGACTGTAATCGTAAAAATAGTGATACAAGAAGAAAGTGATCCACTAGGGCCGGACCCTTAGCCACTAGGGAATCACTGCTGCGGTTACTCTAGGATCAGATAATGGAATAACAACTGAGTTATATATTAATCATAAATGGAAGAGTTACAGTTATGGCTCTTTAAAGAGAGTCGATGATCAAAGTTAAGATTACACAAAGAAGTTCTATAAATTGACAATAATCCTCCTCTTCGGCTACCAGCGTTGTCCCTTTTTATAATAGCCAGGCGGAAGTATCAAGAGTATCGATAAGCCTTGAAACAACGATCCCTCAGGATCAAAGGATCCTGAGGGATTCGCTACATCTTTGATCTTTAGTTATCGTTTTGTCTTCTTGCGTTGATACCGCGTTTCCTCTTCCTTTTCCTGGGTCATGCGCTCCGATCTTGATCTCCTTGTCTGGATACGGCTTCTTGTCAAAGGGACAACAGTTGGTTCTGCTTTTTCTTTTCCTCCTGAATAGTGATTTTCCATTTTCTTCACTTTCTGCATAGAAAAAGACAATAATTAGTCATTTTGCATCAATCACAAATCTCCTTAGTTCTATCATAATTCTTTATCATATTACCATCTTAGAATGTAAAGAAGTTATGATTTAAAAGAAAAGATAAAGAAATAAATGGTAAATACATAAATTTTCCAATACTCAACACATCCCCCTGCTTACCCTTTTTCACGCCCTTATGAAAACATTGTAATTGACATGCAAGGCAGTTAGGGAATAGGCTGGAGAAGGATTTTCATGCAGTGGTCTAAAACCATGATGTCTAGCTAAAACTTCAAAAATATGCCCTGTCTAGCCTTCAGGCAATTCATATAGGGCCTTATACCCTAGTGCAGGATACCAGATGATTGGACTTAGAAACCTACAACCTAATGAATACGGGCCTTCTCTCAGGATGAGGTTACTATAGGTACCCAGGTGATCAACAGCTAACTTAAAATTTTCATAATTGAATGGCTCTCTATCCTGAACATTCTGATTTGCAGTCTTGTATCGGAGTTTAGCTGCTGCAATGGAAAGGCCTTTGATGGCTAGGAAGTATTCTACCCCTTGCTGAACAACTGCTTTGTGAATGGGTCCCAATGTCTGGATCACACTCTTCTTTCTCATTAAGCTTATATGCTTATTCGACAGTTGTAATGGGTTTCTTGGTTCACCCCTTACCCACAGATCTAACCCGTTCTCCTGTCTTTGAAAGGTATTATGGGCTTTAAGCTAATTTATCTGGTTAACAACAAAAGAGATGAATTCATAAAGTTGAATATCACCCACAAAAGGACTAGGGTTCTCTTCTGTTTCACCCTCCAACACAAGATTATGCAAATAAAACTCACATAGCAATTGCTAGACTTTCATCCCATAATGTTTACAACAGTTTATAAAATCATCAATAGTTTTTAACTCTATAGGTACCCCTGCCTTGACAGCCTTAATTTTTAATTGTAAGTACCTTTCCATAAAAAACAAAGCATAATTTTTGGTAGGTGTCCTACAGGCTAGAACATCAGTATATAGAGAACATAGGGTATCCATTTGAGTCATAATTGTGTCTAGTCTATTGGCTACCTTTTTAACTTTTTCCTCTGCTCTCTGACATCTATCGAAGGCCTCGCTCTCTGATGCATTAATGTTCTTTACTTGCTGCTGTAATTTTTGATATTTCTCCTGAGGAACAGTTTCCTTTGTGAGCTTTTCTATCATTTGCTAGGCCTATGCCAGATCCTTTTGAAGTCTCATTATCCTCAGATCATTGTCCATCAAAACATTTTTGGCCTGGAGATCTACCTGGATCTCCTTATTGCGACATTTAGTTCCTATGGTCTGTGTTTCCTTCTCATGAACTGTCTGGTCAGTCGTGACGCTAGAGGACAATGCCTTTATCTGGACGTCCTTATTACAGACAGGTGTGTCTTCTATTTGGGTCTCTTTGTTTGTAACAACCGCATGTTGTTCCTTGCGGTCCTGAATGATAATGGGTTTGGTTTGAGTCCTTTTGGTTTTCATTTTATGGGGTTTCAACTGAGTGGCTACATCCTTTGTTCTAGGGGTTATTTTTGAGATTCTCCCCATTTTTAGAACCCTTATTTGTTGTCTGAGCTGTTTTACTACATTTAGTAGTCTTTGCTGTTCCTTTCACAGCCTTTCGATTTCATTCATTTTCTTTGAAGGAACAACTATTTCTTTTCTCGGGCTTGGGCTTTGTTCTTCAGGGATTATACCCTCGCCCTGGCTTATCTCCATGTTTTATTCTTGGAACACTTCTTTAGTGTTCTCATCCTATTGATCAGGTTTCTCAGAGGTGGAAACCCTGGGTTGATCTGCTATATCTTGGGCGGTTTCTGCTTCTACTTCCTCTTCATCATTCATTTATTCAGATGCACTCTCACTATGAATGGAGTGTTCCTATGATTGCTCTTCTTCTTCTTCCTCATCATTCAGCTCCTCAGATGCACTCTTACTATGGGCAGAGTGTTCCTGTGATGGTCTTGCCTCAATATTGAGGTTGAATGGGCTGAAGGGCTGGATGTATTCACCCATATTGGCCAAAATTTGGGCCAATTCATCTTCTTGCAGAGGGTTTTGTAATGGGCATTCACTGGGTGGTTCTGCTTCCTCCCCTTCTTCCTCGCCAGAGTGGTCAATTTCCTCTTTCGGTTCCTCTTCTTCATTTTCTTCTAATTCTTCTTCTTCATTTTCCTCTCCTTCAAGTTGTAGGGGTCGCTCGTCCTTTGAGTCATATATCTCTAATGGCTAGCTATTGTTTTCTTGGGGATTTCCCAACATTCCTCTGCTTCTCCCCAGTCTGGTGGACTGTCTCCGTTTCTGCGGTCTAATTGATGTGCTAGCAGTTCTTTTTCGTTTTGGGGTTGGTAAGGCCAATCCCCCATCTATTGAGAATATCAATTCTTCCTAACTACTCTGTCATTGAGCAAGACTATAATTGACTATTAGCTGAATTAAGCCGTGATGACTTACTATTGTTTCTACATGATGAGATTTTCTCATACTTCTAGCAGCATCATGCAATAAAGAATTTAAGTATGCGAGCAAATTCACAACACATTTTTGTTTTAATACAACTGACAGTTTGAGATGTCATGGTCTTACCACGTCTTTTCTACCATCACATGTGATGTAGCTTTGTACAATCTTGGCTAATTTTGCCCATGGTTCTCCCAGGGTTGCAGGCAGGACTCCTTTTCCTTTGATAGTAAGGCTCTGTCCTTCATCTCGGAAGATGGTTATAGCGTCTTGGAGTCTCACTTTCTTTTGGGTCCATACTGGTCCAATAGCTGGCAGTCCCGATACTTCAGCAATTATCCCATATGTTACTGTTATTTTCCCTCCCCCTCACCATGGAACTATCTTCCTGCAAATTCTATAGAAATTCAATGGCCACCATCTCATTAGACTGTTGTATTCGGTTAAGCTAGGCAATCCATCTTGCTCTTATCAAAATTTCATGTGCAGCGTCAGAGGTCATTAACACCTGCAGTTCCCTACATATTGATCTGCCTCCCATTTTGTTCAAGCTTAGCCCACTATTACTTTTTACAGAGAAAAAACACGGAGATGATGATGGAACATCAAGCTGTTTAAGCTTTTAGCACACTGTTAATTTTTTACAGAGCAAAAAAACACAGAGATGATGATGGAACAACAAGCTGTGCATATTGGGAAATATCAATACCATTAAACTTGCTATTCCAGAGTTTTGATGGAGTCATAGTACCTCCAAATAAGGAATTGACACGTATGGCAGTGTATTATGGAGGTCACCCACGCCCCCCTGAAATGTGATAGGCTGTCCTCGGCTGGCAAATAAAGGAGCAGCATGCTGGATTGTAGTCGTATAGTAACATAAAGGAACACCGTATATATCCATGACATGATTACAAAAATCAACGAATTACTGAAATCGAGGCTTTTTATGGAAATTTCAAATAGATATGGAAATGTCGTGAAATGATGCAAAAAATAGAGGATAGGACAACTGACATAAGTAAAAGTTCTTATGCGGTCATTATCCACTTTAACTATTATGATTGATTTATAAATGATTTTTCATGCATAAAAGGCTCGAAATGGTTATATAACATAATATCATTTGAAATCAATATAAAGATATAAGAGAAATGGTTTATAATGACTATTGGTGTATGGAAAATATGACTTCAATACCATTAGTAGAGCTCTATTGCCCACAGGTGTCCATAACCTTGACAGAGTTACTTGTTTCACCCTTGGAACCACAATCATTTGTGTATGCCTAGGAAAGTGTTGTGCGATGTCAGAATAGAGGCCATTGTGATGGCTTGGTAACCAGATGAATCACAATGCCATTCACCAGGAAGGAGTGAAAGGTGGGCAGGTCGACTCGTGATGAGACCTCCTGTTCCAAGGACTTGTTTATTTTTCTTTTCTGATATGCCTCTTGGATCATCTCCCTGGTGTGGTGGCCATAGTGGAGATGCCATTTCACTTACTTCCATATGATCATGGTAAGTTGGCTCTTGATGAGACCCCCTATCCTTTATCTAACAAATCATGTTAGTAATCATATAAATATATATTTTTTTCTTTTTTCTTTTATTTTCTATAGCACTTTCTTATTTATATACAGAGGGTGGCTCAATAGTCCTTAAGAGTAGGGATGGTGGAAGAAGTATGAACATCTCAATAGAGTAAAATATGCCCTTATTTTTAGTCAATAATAATGATCAAAGAGAATTATGAAGATTAAGAAAGAACCAACATGATAAAAATAATCAATCAAATAGGTTTTAGTGAAAATAAAGATAGCAAAGTGATATAAATAGTTGTGTCCTTTCTTCTTTTTCTTATCGATTTAAAGCAATTTCTCTAAAGATAATGATTTTTATTTGGTTTGCTGATTTTAGTATCCTCTAGTTTTTGTGTTCTTTCATAAATGTATACTTGTGCCTTAAATAAACCTTCATTCGCAAAATTCCTCTAAATCATGAAACACGCACACACAAAAAACAAGAAAATGCACTCAAAAAGTGATGTTCCTTAGATGGAACAACATCTGCACACAAAAAATGTGGTTCCTTTAAGAGGAACAACAAGCAAAATAAAAAAATACACTTGAAACTGTTGTTCCTTAAAAGGAACATCAAATAAAGAAAGCGCGAAATAAAATACCGGTCTTTTTGGCAGAACAGCCTAAAATCATCCGAAATCGAAACTGCTATTCTTTCGGAAGGAATGGCAGAAAGGAAAAAAATTGCGAAGAAGGTATGTTCCTTTAAAAGGAATGACAAAAAAATCTGGTGGAAGTGTTGTTTCTTCAGAAAGAAACGACAAAAATGCAAAAATATTGTTCCTTTGGAAAGGAATAGCAAAAAATGAAAGTGTTGTTCCTTTGGAAAGGAACAACAAAAAACAAAAGTGTTTCAGAAGAAAAACAAAAGTTCTCTTCCTTTAGAAAGGAACAATAGAAAAATGAAAGTGTTGTTCCTTTGGAGAGGACTAGCAGAAAACAAAAGTGTTGTTCCTTCGGAAATGAACAGTAGAAAAACGAAAGTGCTGTTCTTTCGGAAAGGAACAACAGAAAAATGAAAGTGTTGTTCCTTTGGAAAGGAACAACAAAAAAACGAAAGCGTTGTTCCTTCGGAAGGGAACAACAAAAATGCTGGGATGTTGTTCCTTCGGAAAGGAACAACAAAATGTGAAAGTGTTGTTCCTTTGGAAAGGAACAACAAAAAACCGAAAATTCTGTTCCTTCGGAAAGGAACAACAAAATGTAAAAGTGTTGTTCCTTCGGAAAGGAACAATAAAAATGCGGAATGCTGTTCCTTCAGAAAGAAACAGCAAAATGCAGAAGTTCCATTCATTCGGAAAGGAACAACAAAATGGTGGAAATGATGTTCCTTCGGAAAGGAACAACAAAAAGGCGGAAATGTTGTTCGTTCGAAAAGGAACAAAAAAATGCAAAAGTGTTGTTCTTTCGGAAAGGAACATCAAAAAGGCGGAAATGTTGTTCCTTCAGAAAGGAACATCAAAAAGGCGGAAATGTTGTTCCTTTGGAAAGGAACAACAAAATGCGAAAGTGTTGTTCCTTCGGAAAGGAATATCAAAATGACGGAAATGTTGTTCCTTTGGAAAGGAACAGCAAAAAGGCGGAAATGTTGTTCTCTTGGAAACGAACAACAAAATGCAAAAGTATTGTTCCTTCGGAAAGGAACAACAAAAAGGCAGAAATGATGTTCCCTCGGAAAGGAACAACAAAATGGCCGAAATGTTGTTCCTTCGGAAAGGAACAACAAAATGCAAAAAATGCAGAAATGCAAAAAAATATGTACAGAAAGTAATTTATACAAGCGGAAAAAAAGTTATGTACAAAATTTAAGAACAATGAAATTACTTAGTGAACCAATTTCGAGGAAGGATTATTTTCCTCAGCAAGAATATGCATATCTGAATCTTCCCAGAGCTACTGGTAAAAGGATTCCCAGGTAAGCGGTTTATGGTACAGTCACACTCGATGGCCATTTGCTTTAAAGGTATGTCCAGATCCGTCAATATTAGTCAAAGAAATGGTGTCATTGTCATGCACTTTCTGGATTTCATACGGTCCAAGCCATCGATTCTGAAGTTTTCCCATAAAATCTTAAGACCTGGAGTCATATAGGAGTGCCCAATCTCCTTCGTGGAAGATTTTCTTTTTGATTAGGGTGTCGAGCCATTTTGCTCTCTGCTGTTGAATTAGTGTAGTGTGTTGAATAGCCAAGAGCTTAATTTCATCTAGCTCATTAATTTGTTGTAATCTGTTAGTCTGGGCCTCATTCAAATCCATACTGATATCCTATGTTGTTCTTAAGATTTGTATTTCGAACTCTATTGGAAAGATGGGTTCCTTTCCAAATACTAGCTGATATGGTGAATAAACGGTGGTGTTTCTCCACATTGTTCAGTATGCCCACAAGGCCTTCGATAATATTGAAGTCCAATCATGCCTGTGTGATGTAATGGTTTTTGTCAATATTGCCTCTATCACTTTATTCATGCTCTCTACTTGGCCATTTGCCTGTGGGTGATACAGAGTGGTAATTTTGTGCTGAATGTGATAATTTCTTAATGTTGCAGCTATTTTATTACCTACAAACTATGGTCCTCTGTCCATGATTATGTCCCTTGGGAGGCCATATCACACAAATATTTGAAACAAGAAATGAATCACAAAGTCCTCTATAGCTCTTGGAAGTGCCTCTGCTTCAACCCATTTGGTAACATATTCTGTTGCTACTAGAATATATGTTTTCTGATTTGATGATGAGTTGATCGGAACAAAAAAATCGAGTTCCCAATTCTCAAATGGTTCGATTACTAACTGTGGGTTAAAGGCATTTCATCAGACTGTCCAGGGCATCCTTCTCTTCGGCAACTATCACAGGCTTGAACAAATTTCTTAGCGTCTTTAAATATTGTGGGCCAGTAATAACCTAGTTGCAAAACCTTGTGACTAGTCCTTTGATCTGTGAAATGTTCACCACACAGTTTGTCATGACAAGCTTTCATAATGTCAAATATTTCGTCTTCTCGAACGCATCTTCTAATGTGCATATCTGCCCCTGTATGAAATAGGTAGCCCCTAATCCAAGAAAATCGGGTACTACGTTGCACAATCTGTTTTCGTTCATTGGGGGTTAGATGCTTTGGTAATTTGCCTACTACTAAATAATTTGCAACATCAGCATACCAGGGTGTCTTGACAGTGACAGCAAATAGATGTTCATCTGGGAATTGATCTTCGACTGTTGCTGCATCCACTAGCTTTGGCATTCGTGAGAGAAAGTCAGCTACAGGATTCTCTTTCCCAGGTCGATCTTTTATTGTGATGTCAAATTCCTGCAATAAGATCAACCATCTTGTTACTCTACCATTTGTAATAGGTTTATTTGCTAAATATTTTATGGCAGAGTGATCTGTATATAAGACAATAGGATATCCAGTGATATAATGCCTAAACTTATTTACAACATGTATTACAGCTAAAAACTTTTTTTCAGTAACGGTATAGTTTAACTCAGTAGGAGACAAATTCTTGCTAATATAATAGATTGCATATGGTTTTTTGTCTTCTTCCTGCCCAAGGACTGCTCCAATAGCTGTGTCTGAAGCATTTGATGAAATTTGAAATGGTAGGTCCCAATTTGGACCTCGAAGCACTGGGGCTGTTGACACAAGCTTTTTCAGATTCTCAAAAGCACGGTTGCATTTATCTGTCCAAACAAAATCAACATTCCCTGTCGGTGAGTATAGAGGTGCGGCTATTTGAGAAAAATGTTCTATGAATCTCCTATAATAGCTAGAAAATCCAAGAAAATAGCATACCTCCGTCTCTGTGGTAGGAGTGGGTATTGACAAAATTATTTGAATTTTGGCCAGATCTACCTGTATTCCAGCTTTTGAGATATAATGACCTAGGATGAGCCCTTCAGTCATTATCATATAGCAATTTTCATGGCTCAAGCAGAGCCTAGTGGCAATACATCGTTGCAACACCTTTTCCAATGTGTCTAGTGCTGGAAAAATCATCTCTGTATGGTGTGAAATCATCCATGTATACTTCGAGCCCTTCATTTATTAAATCTGAAAAGATGTTGAGGATGGCCCTTTGAAATGTGGCAGGGGCATCGCATAGGCCAAAGGGTAGGACTCTGTAGGCAAATGTTCCCCAAGGATAGGTAAAAGTAGTTTTATCTTGGTCTTCAGGGGCAATCTGAATCTGATTCCAAGAAAGAAAAGAATTTCTTTCCTGCTAATGTGCCTAATACCTGATCAATGAATGGAAGGGGAAAGTGGTCTTTCTGGGTTGCTTTGTTTAATTCTCTGTAATCTACACAAATTCTCCACTTTCCATTCTTCTTTGGCACCACTACTAGTGGAGAGACCTACTTGCTATCAGAGATTAGATAAATAAAGTTTATATCCAAAAGTCTTTGTAATTCAGCTTTCACAATATCTTTCAGGTGAGGGTTGAGTCTCCGTCGGGGTTGGCGAACGGGTCTAACATCCTTTTCTGTATAAATGTGGTGCGTACACAGCTGGGGATCAATTCTCTTCATGTCCGGGTAGTCCCATGCAAAATCTTCCTTATATTTTCTCAATAGTTGGACCAACTTTTCTTCTTGTTCAGGAGTTAGGTTACTGTTAATGTTCAAGGTTTTTCCTGGCTCAATCTCTATAGATTTGCTGTTTGAAATAGAGGTAGTGGGTATTGTTCGGTCATGAGTGTCTTTGAGAGGATCTTCTTCTAGTTCATTGTCAAATGTTGCCTCTATCATGTGACATTGTACATGGGATTTGGATTCGGATTGGTTAATGAATTTGTTAATAATGTCATCCTCTTTTTGATCTTTGAAATCGAGGGCATCTTCTATGGTTAATGGGGACCTAATGTTTTCTGTGAGGTATGATACAGGTTGTTTGTTATTTTTTATTATTGTTACACTTGGCTGGGCTGGAGGGTATAGAGCTAGATTCTTGATGTTACTCCCTCTAGTTATGGTCATACTGCCTTGTCGGCAGCCAATGTAAGCATCAACAGTCGCAAGCCAAGGTCTACCTAAGATTAACGGGTGTCCATCGAGTCAGTTTTTGGGGTTGATTATTAGAAAGTCGGTAGGATATTCCCAGGAATCTACAGATACCATTACATCGTTAGTGTACCTTCTAGCCTAACTACTGATCAGTCAACCAGTTCCAATAATGTAGAGGTTGGTTCCACTAATGTAATGCCGAGTTTTTGATAAGTGGTGGTTGTTAAAATATTAATTGCAGCCCCTAAATCAACCAGGGCATTTGAAAAGGTTTTTCCATTGATTTGCACCGTCACTATAGGATTCCCTGGGTCTTCATATTTGAAAGGTGCTTCTCTTCCTGATAATAGATCAGATAGGTTGCCAACTACTTGGACTGTTGGGTTAGTTGTTATCCTCCTCTTTGGCTTTCTTATACATAACTCTTTGATTGTTTTCGCATATATTGGGATATCTTGGATAGCTTGGAGGAGTGGGATTTTTATACACAAGTTTCTTAGTTCTCCTAGAATATCAAAGTCAAGATGTTCTATAGGGCATGGTATGATTAATCATTCTAGGAATGGGGGAGAAGATGTGGTTGCTTGGTCATGAGTTTGTTGTCTGACCACATCTTCTTCTTGTAATGGTTGTTCTGCGAGTAACTGATTTTAAACTTGAACATATTTATCTCCCTAAATTTCTATTATGCACCCAGACCTTAATTGAAGGTCATTGCACTCCCTTAGATCAGTTTCTAGTTCTGGTGTTTCGATTATTTGAACAGATTGAACCGGTCTATTATTTGGGTTCGGGTTGGGTTGCGTTGGGAGTTGCGGTCTTAAGTTGGATTGGGGGTTTTGTTGTATTGTATATGGCAATGGCAGTGTAGGTTGAGGGAGTGGGATGGTTCCAGCTAGTTGATTCACTGGTCTTGGCCAGTTTGATTGCTAGGATTGACTCTGCGAAGTGGGAGGGGATCATTGTGTTGGATATGCATTGTTTTGCCAATATGGTGGGGAGTAGGGAAAATTTGGCCAATTAGATTGGCTTGCTTGATTTGGCCATGGTGATAAAGGAAATGGTTGTTGTGACCAGTTTGGAAAGGGTGGTTGATTTTTCCACATTGTATTATATTGCTGAGCATGATATTGCAGAGGCTGGAAAGAAGAAGATGGATCGAAGGGCATACCTGGTTGTCATGGCTGCCATTGACAACATTGATTGAGTAGGTACATTGGTTCTGATTCTTCCTCCACTTCCTTGTACACTGCTTTCAAACCCGGGAGTGAGGGGCAGTTCTCTGTGGAGTGGTCTTTTGTGCAAATAGCACAGACTTGAACTACATCCAGTGGGCACTCTTTGTGGTTGTGTTTCTTTCTGCATCTAGGGCAGAATATTACCAGATTTTGCTCTACTTCTACTTGTTTCTGTTTAGCTTGCATAATATTGAGCTACATTGTTAGAGTCACCAATATATCTGTTTTGAAATTCTCCAGTAAATTCCTGATTTCTTCGTAGGTTACTCCTCCACCGGAGATCTTGCTGTTCCTTGTGAGCATGTCATGTTCCACTGGTTTTAGCCTTGTACTGCCTCGTGAACGGCTGATGCACAAATCAATAATGTGAGAAAAATTTTCTTGATAAATGTCACATTTTCCCATAATATTTAGTGTTTCAACCCATTATTCCTTCATTCCTTTAATTAATGTCATTTTTAATACATTGTCCAGTAAGGGTAATGTTGCATAAGGAGATATCTGAATATTATACTGAAAACATTCAACATATTCTTCTAGTGTCTCATTAGGTCTGGCTACCATATGAAATATTTCATCCTTTAACTCTTTAGACCTACAATAATCCTGATATTTCTTTAGGAAAGCTTCTTTCATCTGATCCCAGTTGTTTATGACACCTCCACCTAACCCCATAAACTATCGTAAAGCATCTCCTTTTAATGTAGAGGGAAACAATTTTAGCTTTTGGGGATCAGTGGTATAGTCATATCCCCTGCACAGTACATCAAATTCAAACAAAAATGCATCTGGATCTTCCGATGTTAGGCCATGGAATGTAGGGATATGTTGAAGAGGAATGGCCTTCATAGGTGCATTAGCTGCAGTATCTACAATGGGATATTGGAGTGTGGAGGTTTGAGTTGTTTGCTAGTTCTGGGCCATTTGGTCGAATATGCGCCAATATCTTTCTGGGATTTCTAGGAGGGTATTCCTAGGCTGGCTAGAAGGAGCAGAAATGGCCTTAACAACACTTCCTTTGTCTGGGATGATGAGAGTTCCTTGTTGAACTAATGTCTAGGGTGATTTTAGCTCTTCAGGTTCTTCAGATTTATTATGGATGATTTTGACAACACTTCCCTTATCTAGGCTACTTAATGGCTGAACTATTCCAAGAGGAGATCTTGGTTCTTCTGTTTCCCTTGTTTCTCCTTCTCCTTCGAAGAGATTACTAAGGTTCCTTTCTTGTAACGATTTTGGGCTAGAATTCTCAATTTCTTGAAAATATTGCTCCTCTGTTTGGCTGTGCACCTCAGCAAAGGCTACAAATGGTGATTCTGTGGCCCGAAGGGAACTGGTAGGTTGTCTAGAAGTAGCTTTTCTAGGTCCTACTGATGGCTGAGATTCTTCTTTTTTAAGGATTTTGTCTATAAAGGTCGATCGGCCAAGGGTCACCAGCCCCTTAGCTTTATCAGGCTTGGGTAGAGGTTTAAGATTCTTTTCAGGTTTTTTCTGCTTAGTCATGCACACAAATCAAATACTTATTTCTACCCAAAATAACCAACAAATCTGCAGGAAAGTGGGCGGGGAGCAGGGCTATTACATGCTCCGTACGCAGGTTCTTACCTTCCATTTTTAAAACCCAACTCTCTCCTAGCAGGTACTTACACTACTCTCTTTTCAAAAGAAACAAATGGCTACACTCTCCCTGGAAATGACGCCAAAATGTTGAGCTGTAAAAAGGGTCTTTTTAACCTCTATTTACCCTACATTAATTATCAATCCAGGTACGATTTTTTAATCTCAAGAGTGTACTCAGTCTGAGGAGGTCACTTGTTCAAGAGTGATGTTTGGAGTATAGTGCTTTCAAAAGTAAATATATACTGGAAACAAAATCTAATTGTAATGGTAAGAAATTTAAATACTTTGTAACTAAATCATTCACTCAAGAAACTACAACAATCATCAATCAAGGATGCAGTAATGATAACTTTTTCCCCTGTAAATTGATTTAAATGTAAATCAATTACAGACAAGACCTCCAATCTGAGAACTTAGACAATAGTAGTCAATGTTCATTACAGTTGTAGATCTTTCTATTCACACCAAAGCATTCAATTTGCAGAAAAGGAACAACAACTAATCTATTGAAAAGATCGAACAACAAAGCTTAATCTACAGAACTGGTTTATGCAACAATGTTAACTGGAAGGAATTGAACAACAATTTTCAACTAAAGTAATTGAATAGTGATCTGAACTAATAAAGGAATTGAACAAAAATCTATGAAAGGAACAACAAACCGAAGTAAATCTATAGGAATTGAACAACAAACTTAAATAAGTGTAAACACATAGCGACTGTAGAATCAGTAATCATATTCTAGCATGCGGGTCAGTAACCACAAATATAAAGGAACGACAATTGCAATTATAACTGAATAGCAGTTAAATGAACAACAATCGCAATTGTAAGTAAACCGTAGTTAAATGAACAATAATCGCAACTGTAAATGAACAACAATACCAATCTGTAAATGAACAGCAGAATTCGAATTAGATAGTGCAATGTTATCTAAGAATGAACAACATAACATTTCAGTCTGTGAATAATAATCTCGCTATCCAAATACGATTTCGATATAACAGAGCAATTCAATGAAATGTTCAGAAAAAAAAGATTACTGAGTAAAGAGAATTAAAGAAATGCAAAATAAATCAAACCACACACGACTGTAAACATAAAATAATGAGACAAGAAGCAAGTGATCCACTAGGGCTGGGCCCTTAGCCACCAGGGAAGCACTGTTGCGGTTACTCCAGAATCAGATAATGGAACAACAACTGAGTTATATATTAATCATAAATGGCAGAGTTACAACTATCTCTCTTTAAAGGGAGACGATGATCAAAGTTAAGATTACATAAAGAAGTTATACAAATTGACAATAATCCTCCTCTTCGGCTACCAGTGTTGTTCCTTTTTATAATAGCCAAGCAGAAGTATCAAGAGTACCGATAAGCCTTGATTCGCTACATCTTTGATCTTCAATTATCGTTTTGTCTTCTTGCACTGATATCGTGTTTCGTATTCCTTTTCTTGGAGCATGCGCTCTGATATTGATCTCCTTGTCTGGATACGGCTTCCTGTCAAAGGGACAACAATTGGTTTTTCTTTGTCTTTTCCTCCTGAATAGTGATTTTCCATTTTCTTCACTTTCTGCATAGAAAAAGACAATAATTAGTCATTTTGCATCAATCACAAATCTCCTTAGTTCTATTATAATTCTTTATCATATTACCATCTTAGAATGTAAAGATATTATGATTTAAAGGAAAAGATAAAGAAATAAATGGTAAATACATACCTTTTCCAATACTCAACACAAAGCTTGGGAGAATAGAGCCATTTTTTAGAAACATAGTTTCTGGGAAATTAGAGATGGAAACCTAGCTCGGTTTTGGGAGGACAATTGGCAACAGGAACCTAACTTGTTAAGAGAAGAATTTGCCAATCTAAAGAATGATATTGACAACAAAGGTTTACTCAGGGTAAAGGACTTCTAGGATCAGAATAGTAGCGATGGAAAATGGAGAATATGGAAGAACATGTTGTAACATGACGACTCCCCTTTGAAGGCCCAGACAGAATCTCTTGCAGTTACCTTGGAACAGAGAAAGATTCTGACTTCAACATCTTCAGACCAACTGAGATGGGGAAATAAAATGAAGACAACTTTAACCTCATAGAAGCCAAGCAAATAGCCCTAGGGCTTGACTTTCCAAACCTTGATAAGGTATGGAGGGACCTATGGTAGAACCAAAATTGGATGAAAATCAAACTGTTCATGTGGTTGGTTCAACATAAAAAAATTCTGACTTGGGACAACCTTAGGAAAAGAAGTGTAGCCGGTCCATCTAGATGCCAGCTATGTGAATTACAAGAAGAAAGAATGGAACACCTACTCAATCTCTGCCCATTCGCCTCCACATTTTGGAATTGGGTGGATTCAATCTTCAGACCAATGGATTGGGACATTTGCAGCATCACCAACACTTTGAGGAATTGGAGGAGAAACTTCTCTGAAAATGAAATAATCAACAAAGCTTGGGCTATGGTTCCAGGCTTTCTAATCTAGAATGTCTGGAAAGAACACAACAATAGGATCTTCAAGAATAGAATTGGTTCCTCCCAGAGCATCATGGCTCAGATCATAATACAACTCAAAGAGATTGTAGCTACCCTTCTAAAGAAACCCCCTGAGAACCAACCTCAAGACCAGGATGCGCAAATACTTCTTCAATTGGGTCTACGGGGACCTTTCCCCCAGGGGATAAACAAGACTGTAAGTTATATAACAGCTGATAAGGAATTCTGGCAACCTCCCCCTCTTGGTTTATCAAATGCAACAAGATGGAGCCTCTAAAGGAAACCCTAGTATGGCTGGATATGGCAGAGTAATAAGAGATGAAAATGGTTTCATAAAAGCCATATTTCATAGTCATTTGGTGAAGGCCACTAATAATATTTCAGGGCTCATGGCACTTGAGAAATGCCTAGAAATCTTGATGAACTCAAATTTACATAATACCATTATTGAAGTTGGTTCTGAATTGATAATTAATTCGGTCAAGAAAATATGCAATGGCTTTGCACCAAAGAAAGTGCCGAAACACTGGAGGTTAATGTAGGTCTATCAACGTATTTAATCCCACTTGTGAAACATAAGAACGCTCAGTTTTTTTCATGTGTTCCGAACAACCAAAAGGTTAACAGATATTTTGGAAAACGAAGGAGTACTCTTCTCCAAAAGTAATAAAATATATGACTAGATGGGGACTCCTTAAGGACGATTGCGGGAAGATTTTAACAGATAGGCAACCTTAGACAAGGAGTGCTTTTAGAATATGAGAAACAAGCAGAGTGAAAACTGATGGAAACATAAGAGTTTTGGTCAACACGGGGAAGTAGCATATGGTAAAATACGAGCATGATGACATGCACCCGACTAAAATTAGCCTTTGGTTTTTGGGCAGGAAACTGCACCCTGAACTCTATAATCCTAGGGTTTTCGAGCAAGAAACTGCACCCTGAACTCTATAATCCTAGGGTTTTTGAGCGGTATATTGCACCTTGAACTCTATAATCCTAGGGTTTTCGGGCGGGATACTACATATAGGTTAAGTCTAGGTATGGACCCGAAATACAGTGAATGTGGCCTATTAAATCTTTGGGCCGTTGGCTTAGTTAATGTGTGGACATGTTGACATGATCGCAATCATCCCATGGATTTCGGGTGACAATTAGCACGACCGTTAATTTTCCAAACGGACCCAAAATTCATTTAGGTGGTGACTTATTTTTGCTTCGGGTCCGTGAGGGTAGTTAAGTTACGGGCTAATTGCACAGGCCTTTTGGGATCTCTTGCATCTAGTGGATTTCAGGCGGTTAAACTGCTCGTGGGTTATCTCTCCTTTCAGACCTGAAATAGATTAGAGAGATGGCACATTTTTCTTTTTGGGTCCGTTTGAATGGATAAAGGGTTAGCATGATGGCAACCCGATATCGCCGCTTGACCATTGGATCTTTGAAGGATGATCGCACGGTCTTCGGGATTTCATGTTCTATGGAGGATAAGAGTGGTTACTTGGCATTGTTATGTGGGCCTTTGGCACGGTGGGCCCCGTCAACAAAGGTATTTTTGTGGCTCGGCAATGTGGATAGATGCCTTAAGGGCGGGTTGGCCCTTAGTTGCTCTGCTTGATTGGAAAAGTGGTTTTGTGGGCCACATATCTTTTGTAGCTAGTGCTGCCTTTTCTATATTATGTACTTTTTTTACAACTTAATAGAAGGACTTACTCTCACTCGATCAAAAAATATATAATTCTATTTTAACTTAATAGTATAATTTAAACTTAATATATTTTAATGTGCCCCATTTTTGAAGCCTCAAAAATCGCTACAACAACATGGGGGATGACCACCCGATCCAGACCTTAAAGCAGCTCCTTTTCCGTTTGGAATGGTGGTTCCGACTAGTTCAACTAGGTCTAGTTACCTTTTCTCAATCTCCAAATGGTTTTAAATTATGACTTTCAATCACTAATGGGGAAGAGAAATCACATCAACCCTCTTGCTGATCAAGGAAGAAAGTGATCCTTAAGCTGATTTGGGGCTCAGCCAATCCACTACTAGAGTTTGCCTCTTTGGGAAGAGGACTTAAAAGAATGTAGAAATTATTCTAAATGCAAACTTATTCTAAGATGCAAGCAAAAGAAACTATCTTAATCCTATTTCAATTAGGTAGATATAGATCTAACCCAACCAAGAGCAAGCTATTTAAAGTATTGAGATTTAAATATGTCTTGTTTATAATGAATATCAAGTTAATGAAGTAGTTCAATTAACTGACATTATGGATACCAAAACACATCCTATTGAGACCTTTTAACTGAAATAATCAATCAACAACACTTAGTAAGAAGTTCACAAAATGATATTGATCATTTAATCAGTAACTTGAATTATTAAACAATAATATGCGGAAGAAGTTCACAACATATCACTATTTATTAAAACAACATTAAAAGACAGATTATGAGTAAATAGTTACTCAGAAATAAGAATTTAGCCCATAAGAGCAGAGATAATAATAACATAAAATAGAGACAAATTACCCATACCGACAAAAGTGCACAAATATGAAAGTAAATTGAGACATTCTTGTTATCAAAAATGAAACCAACATTTAAAACAATAGTATTCGAAATACAAGTTTATTAAATCCATTTCTCTAGCTCCAATCTCTAATAGTCCTTTACAATGCCTAAGCTTCTGCTTTCAAAAGCAGAGTTACAATAGTGCAAACTCTGTTCTTTATACATAACTCAGAATGTAAAAGAAAAACCTCAATAATCTTCAAATTTAAGATTCCACTCCTCCCACCTACAACTCTAAATCCCTATTACAAAAGTGCTTTTAGAATTTTAAAATTGCAGAGGAGAGCAACCCCTATTACATTCTGCATTCTGCTATTTATAATATTTCCAAAGGTATTTTTGAGATGAAAGTTTGTTGAAGAAAAATCCGCCCAATCAATTTTATTTGCTCAAAATTTCAATCTTTTAATTGCTGGAGAATTCTCATTGATTAAGATCTTTTTCTCCATATCCCTTCTATTGCTTTCCTACAAAAAGAATTCAAAATAAATTAAGATGCAACAATAAAATCAAAATATCATTTATGGCATTAAAACAAATCCAATCAAATTCAATTGCTTAAATAATTCAAAATAAAATATAAGCTTTCTATTGCTACCTAGGATGGCTTAATTTTCCAAGGATATCATTGATGAATGGATCTGCATTTAGAAGAAGCTTGGACAAATGAAAATGCAAAAAATAAAACTCAGAAAATTGATTTTGTTTTAGAATTTTGAAGCTTGATCTTCTGCCTGATTTTCGACCCAAGAAATGACCAAATATGTTAGTGAAACCTCCTTAGAAATGTTCTCCTTGATTTTATCTTTCCAATAAGCCGTCCTAGGTCTCATTTGGCCAAGTAAAACTCAATCTATGAGCTTCCAAAGTTGATGGGTAAAATCTGACATAAATCTGGAAATTTTGTTGCTAGACTAAAAATCATAATTTTAATTAAAAATCTAATCCTAAATTAGACTCTAATTATCTCATAATTAATAATAATTTAATGGTTAATCATAAACTAACTAATTATTTAATAAACTGCTTATTGATCTAACTAATAATTAATTTTAATTAAATTAAATTAATTATATATTTAAATATTAGTTAATTTTAATTATGCTAAAATAATATAATATATATTATATTATTAATATTCATTAGTTATATTAACTTTTAACATGTACGTATATATTTCAAAATGGATGAAGAAAAACCAAAATCTAATAAAACCAAAGTTAAAATCTCCCTCGCATCGGCCTCATCACATGTTTCTTTTTTGGTTTAAGTGTTCGTCTAAGAAATATGCGATAAGAATTATGCGAGAAATATGTTTTGCGGTATGAGATTTCATCGCATTTTATGAATGGTTAAGTTGGGGTTGTATCAATTGAGGACTTCTGATGCGATCTGCCGGTCGGATAAAAAATTATTATTTATATTTTTTGTTATATATTTTTTATTTTTTGGGTTTTTAAAATAATGATGTCTAGTTAAGTTATGAATTTATCTAATCTACAGCCATTTTGAAAATAAAAATAAAAAATATAAATAAACTACAACCACTTTGAAATTTTGATTTTTCGAGATTAGTAGTTTATTTTGAAATGGAGTAAATTACTAAAATCCCATTGCTTCATTATTTGGCTGTATAAGCAAAACTGAAAAATGATAGTGATAACTAACTAGGGGTTAATATTTAAAATAAATGCATTATTGAACTAATTTAATTACAAAAATGGAATATTGTTCATTTTACACATTTTTTAATCCATGCGACATAATTAATTAGACTTCAAAGGAGTGCCATTTACAAACCAGTTGACCAAATAAGGCGAAACAAGTATCAATGGGAAGCTTATAAAAAATCGATTTTAACAAAGCAATCAAAACAAGAATCTAAAGAAAATGAAAAATTAACAAAATCATAGGTTAATCAACTTAATAAAAATCCTAAAAGGCGTTTAGCCAATTTTTTTATAGAAATGGTCTCCATTATTTTAGGTGAAGAAGTCAAAAATGGGGGGGGAGGGGGGGGTTGTGTTTTACCATGACAATGGTGACACACGGGAGAAGAACCAGTTATCTCTGTTTGATATGAATAAGATTTTCCTAAAATTAAAGTAAAAATAATTAAAGAAGGAAATATTATTTTTTGGAATGTTTGACTAGGTTCATTAGTCTGAATAAAACTAAGAATTATCTAACTGTAATTTTTCTTAAAATTCCTCATAAATTAAAATAGTTCAAAACTCTATATCAATCCTTAATTAGTTGTAGCAATAAAGCAGGGGTCACTTTACTTAGCTTTTAGAATATACTCATTTGTTACTGGTAGAGCCATTGCTGCCAGCAAACATCTATAGTCTCGACATGCTTATCTTTTCATCATCAATGATTCAGAATCCCATCTCTTTAAGAATTATTGACCTAGAGATAAATCCGTTTATATATGTTTACTTTTTATTTTTATTTTTTAGTTCTTAAATCCATTGTCGTGGTTTGGTAGCCAGAAAGTTGACAATGCCATTCATTGGTTATAATTGGACTGAACAAGCTAGCTCGTGATGAGACCCCTTGTCTTATAATTGTTTGCAATCATAAGTCATTACCCTGATTTGTTTAGTAGTGTTAGTAATGTTAGCCAATTTTTCCCCTATGATCATGGTAAGTAGGCTCATGATGAGACCTCTTATCTTTTAAATTTAAATATATTTCTGAATTACACTCTAGAAAAATAAGACTCTTTGGGATAGGGAGAATCATTGACTCCCTAAGAGTTAAGAGTGACAATTTCAGAGTTAAAGGTGCTTTGTTGGAAAGTGTCTTTATGGTTAAAAATAACTTTTAGAGTGATAATAGAAGTTTGAAAGATCTTAATAAAGTATTGAAATATCAAAATGATTACAATTTTGATGAAAAATGAGTTTCTCATATTTTATGATACTTTGTCAACTTCTCTTGTTTTGTAATCTCTCCTTAAGTATGTCTACCTTTATAATAAGAAAAACAAATTTTATTAAGAGATTTAAAGAAAAAGCTAATAGTAGACTATTAACAATTTTTTCCTATGTATGCCGACCATTGTTAGGTAACAAGAAGGCCTTCCATATAAATCATGGCAAAGTCACCAAAATCAAAACTGAAAACCAAAGGAAAAGAATTCTTAAGCCAAAGTGAGAAAAGAAATCAGCAAACAAAAATAAAAATGAAGAAATTTGAAAAGTGAAAGGAAAATCCAAGTTTTGAAATACAAACTCTAACAAGAATGGTTATACCAATGTCTCAACAACATGAAGTAAAAGAAAATAATCATGTAATCATTCCTTCTTATGTTGAGATTTAGAAAAATTATACCTTGCAGGGTTGTAAATGTTTCAGGCTTTAGATAGTAGTGATGATAAAATTCAGCCACATTGACAAATTTTTGTCTGATGTCAATCTTCTTGTTTCAAAGCATCATCTTAATCATTTTCTAAAAAAAAATGCTTAAAGAAACATATTAAAGGTTAATAAATTTCCTGACGTAGCTATTTCAATGAAGATTATCGCTGCTTCTTGAAATGAAACCAGGAGAAGAGTATAGAACTTTGAAAATATGATCTGGCGGAGGATTGAAAGCTTTTATGAAGAGCTGCAAAACACATTTTTTATATCAGCATAATTTAAAACAAAAACGAAACTAAAGTAACAAAATGAAAATTAATGAAAGTGGGTACATGAATCTTACCATTGGATGATTGCATTTGATATTACCTGAAAGGTATCAGTTTCTCCAAACTAGTTGACTTATTCTTTTAATTAACATTAAAAGCATGAAGAAATCAAACTAACCAAAATCCTATAACCCAAAATCATTATTTATTTTATTTAAACTAAAGCAAGTAGTAAAATGTAAAAAGGGAATGCTTTGTGTTCAAGAGAATTGAAATTAAAACCAATGCATCAGAAATGAGAATGAGAATTTGCTGTAATGAATGTTCTCAAAATATTATAAGTTTCATATAAACTCCATTATTTTATAAATTGTTCAAAATTAAGACCAAATCCAATGAAATTCAGATGTAAAGATAGAGAGGCCTTGAATTTCTTATTAAGTTATGGAATTATATATTTAAAACTGAAATACGTGAGAAATCGAAATGATTTAAATATGCTGCAAACTGGTCATCAACTGCTTTCTTACCATAATGGTTACCCAAGCTCGCTTTTAAAATAACACAACCCCATATTGGATAATTTTCATTACATGTTTCTTCACCATGCTTAAAGTTCAATTTTCAAACATTCCACCTTTGTTGATATGCCATATATTAATTAAATGTTAATGGCATTGAGACATGCGTTGGAGTCTATCGCATCAGAGGTTGCAATGGCAAATTGCCGATATGAGAACATGCGAAGAGAATATGTGCGATGAGATGGAGCGATCACACCATTGAAGAAATGTTATATTGAGGATCGGGGACAGTCATGTCACAAATTGCACATTGCACACCGCACCTCATGATTTGTACTTCGCACATCGCACATCGCGCATCGCAGATTCGGAATAGTGGTATAACCATGAAGAAAGATGCGATGAAGCGATTGCGATATCGGCATATCGGAATATCAGAAAATAGTCATGTTGGAAATGCCAATATGATTCTTGTGATAGCGGCGATGCGATGGATGACGTGGCTAATCGGTGATTGGCGATCTTAAGTACATGATGTAATATTCTTGATACGTCGATATGCGATGAAGAATTGACTCGATGGATTTATTATGAGATTTTAATAGCATATCAGATCCAGGACATCGGTACTTTTAAGCTTATGCCCCTACCATTATTGTGATTGAATGGACACGATATTTTTATGAACTTGATTTAACTTTCATATCGGGTCCAGAATTATGTGTACATCACAATATTGGTAAAGTCAATTATCAGAGATTGGTAATTCACGATAATGGTAGCATATTCCACAGAAAACCTCCGATATGTGAATGAGTGAGGTAACACATCGGAGGTTTTGCATCAGCAATTTGTTATCAAGAAATGCTAAGAGCTACTTCCGATGAAATATTATGATACAAATGTTTGTGATATGGATGATGTGATATCAGAATGAAAAATCGACGAAGATGAGTGGGATGGGAATATTGCGAATATATATTCACTGTAGTATCAACAATATGAACATCAAGTTGAAACTTTTCAGACATGAATCTTGCGATACTGTTTTAAATTTCAATTGGGTTTTTTAACGAATGAAAGCAAAGTTAAAAAATGCTCAAATTCTATTAAATCATAAATAAAATTTCCCTGAACCTATTGCAAATTTTAAATGTGTTTGCTGCTTACTTCAAGTTTTGAAAACAAATGAAAACCTGCATATGAAACATAACAAAAATAAACTAAGGAAAAGAGAAACTAATAGTAGATGAAAATGAATTTGTAAATGCGTACTTGGAAGGAAATTCTCTGTAGATTTTACCTCGTGAATCTTCAAATTCTTCCTTTGATTTATCAAAATTCTGACTTTGTCCAAAATAATCTCATTATTTATTCTAAATCAGAGTGTGAAATCAGCCTAAATAAAATATGTTTATTCATGTTCAGAAAATTTGAAATTCATAAAATTCAACAGAAATAAATATGAAAATAGGCTTCCCTTTTGAATTGAAACAATGATTTATTACCTGTGCTTATTCCGAATAACTTGAGAATAATATGTATCGTTATAGTGAATGTTCAATAATTTCTTTAGAAAATAAATATGATGCATATTGCAGCATCAGATAATAAACTAAAGACCTGAATGGGATAAAGCCACTAATTGCGGAAGAATATCAACACAGATTTAAATGTGTGTCAGGCACATACTCAATTAAATTATGTTAAGAAATTATTCAAAATAGGTAGAGTAGACGTATTGTTGCAAGAAATTTTGATTTAAAAAATGGGAAGCAAGAATTAAAAAGTTTTTGATGAGGAGAAAATTTTTCACTGAACCTGTATGAGAAGGGTTGATTGCTTACTTTATTTTTATCTACAGAACTATTAAAAATAAATTAACTACATAAAACAAACTAACTAAATTAATTATACTTCTATTCTAACCATATACATGAAAATGACTAGGTATAGTCATATTTCCAATGTAACCATTCTCTCATTTTTATTCCTGCATATATGTACAGTTCAAATGTTAGTAATACAAATCTAATTGAACTAAGAAAATTAAATCTGTAAGTAGAATTTATAGTTATTGTTAGCAACTTAATTAAAATCTCCTTCTCTTGAAATTTCCTTTCCAATTGAATACCAATTGGATCATAGAAATCTAGATGGGTTTCTATTAATGATTGGGAAAGGTTCAAAAGAGGAAATAACAGGCTAGATTGTGGATATGAGCTTTTACATTCAAAGGCCTGGAAAAAATTGTTAGTGTTATGTACAAATGTTAAACTATTAACAATCTTCCTTGAAGGAAAAATTTCCAAACAGTTTTCAAATAAGCTAATGAAAAATGGATGGAAATCTTTCAAATAAAATGGAAAATTATTAATTGGATTGGATTGCTGGTCAGATTGTAAAAATACATTTTCTTTTTGACATTGCCTTTGAGAAGATAGAAACTTTTGATGAAACATTAAAATTTATTGAAATTGAAATATTAATAGCTTTTGATGCTTATGATTATAATATAAAACTTCAATTTTCCAACAGGGCAATGCATCAATTGAATGTTTGATAGTAAAGTGCTCAATATGCCAGCGTAAAGTATCAAAAATCTGAAAAATAAAATTAGAGATAAAATCTGATTTTAAACAAAATAAGTGAGGAAACAAAAATAAAATGAAATCACTAATGGTACAACACAATTGGAATCGTTTTGAAATGATTTCTCTTTCACAAGGATTGGCTAAAATTATGAAATTTGAGTAATTGCCAATTCCAACTTGTGAATTAGAAAATGAAGTATGATTATGAATAGGAATAAGAGCTTGATCATTATATGAATCATAAATTGGTATGTTTACTTGAATAGTGAAATCATCAAGATAATCTGCTGCTTTAGAATGAGGATTAGTTGGAATAATTTTTAAATTGAAACGTCCCACTCTCGGATGTTATTTGGATTTTCTCATGAGGATATTAATCAACACCCTCAATGTTAGAGTAATTATCATAAACGACTTTACAATATTCTCTAAAGTTTCCTTCGATTTCGTCCAATATATCAAAACAAGGAGGAAAAAAAATTTCATGTTCATTAATGGTAAAAGAATGATCAATAATTGTTTCTCTATCTTGATAAAAAGTTATTGGTACATCATTTAGATAATTATCTTTATTCTCTGAAATATCTTTAATACAAAGAGGACAAAAATTACCATCATTAAAAATATCAGGATAAAGGGAAAAATGTGACTTTGAAACAATGCATTCAAAACTGTCTCTTTTTTAAAACTCTTGTGCATTCTGTTCAATATAAATTTCAGATTCTAGATCGCTCAAGCTTTCTTGAAGAAGGCTGCTTTGTTGCTCTAATTTCAACATTTTTTCATCATGGGAAAATTCAGAAATTTGTACAATAGTTTGCGTGTTATTATTTACTTTGATTGCTGCTTGTACTTGTTGATTTGTGATCTGATTTTCTGAATTTACCTCAAAGTAGCTTTCAAACTTCAAGGTGGCTTTTTCTTCGAAATTGTTGCTATTGTCTTCTTGCATTTGGATAGAAATATTTTCCAAGCTTTGTGAAACCACTTCATCACAATTTATTTTCACATCCATATTGGAATTCTCATTTATGTTGGAAAGGGATGAAACAAAACTTGAAGTAGTTTCATATGGATTGGGAATGAGATGAAGAGAACAAATATATTCAAACCAATGTATTAATTCTTCTTCTGCAAGTTTATCTTCGACTTTAAATCCTAAATAATTTAAATGAAATTGAATATTAAAATCTGTAACAGATTCATTTTCAAATCTTCGCAAATATTCAATTTCATCACATACCTGTTCATAATCATAGCCGTCAAACTTACAAATGAAAATTGTAACAAATTGATCCCAGCTCTGAATTGAGGCAACTGGAAGAGTTCTACTCCAGTTTCTGGCTTTTGCCGCCAATGTGAGAGTAAAAAATTCTGCATAAAATGCCTTCATCAATTCCTTGAAAATCAAAATTTGAAACATTTTGAATAAATTGAAAGACATGATTAAAAACAGAAGAATTTTTCTTACCATTAAATTTTACCTGAGACAAGAGTCTTACCACTTCAGGTGGAGTATTGGGAGATGCATGTCCATGGATACAACTCCAAATTAGAAGTTTAAGAGAAGCCATCGTGATTAAATAAAATGATAAAATTGAAAAGACTCCAACAGACAACAAGTTTCAGGCCTTCCTTCTAGTGCCATTATGTTGAAGCCACGAAAATCACTACAACAACATGGGGGATGACTTTCCAGTCCGGACCTTAAAGCAGCTCCTTTTCTGTTTGGAATGGTGGTTCTGATTGGTTCAACTAGGTCCAATTACCTTCTCTCAATCTCCAAATGGGAAGAGACATCAGATCAAACCTCTTGCTGATCAGGGAAGAAAGTGATCTTTAAGTTGATTTGGGGCTCAGCTAATCCACTACTAGAGTTTGCCTCTTTGGGAAGAGGACTTAAAAGAATGTAGAAATTATTCTAAATGCAAACTTATTCTAAGATGCAAGCGAAAAAAATTATCTTAATTCTATCTCAATTAGGCAGACATATATCTAACCCAACCAAGAGCAAGATATTTAAAGTATTGAGATTTAAATATGTCTTGTTTATAATGAATATCAAGCTAATGGAGTAGTTCAATTAACTCATATTATCGATACCAAAACACATCTCATTGAGACCTCTTAACTGAAATAATCAATCAACAACACTCAGGAAGAAGTTCACAAAATGATATTGATCATTTAATCAGTAACTTGAATTATTAAACAATAATATGTAGAAGAAGTTCACAACATATTACTATTTATTAACCAGTATTAAAAGACAGATTTATGAGTTAATAGTTGCTCAAAAATCAAAATTCAACCCATAAGGGTAGAGATAATAATAACATAAAATAGAGACAAATTACCCATACCGAAAAAAGTGCACAAATATGAAAGTAAATTGAGACATTCTTGTTATAAAAAATGAAACTAGCATTTAAAACAATAATATTTGAAATACCAGTTTATTAAATCCATTTCTCGAGCTCCTGTCTCTAATAGTCCTTTACAAAACCTAAGCTTCTTCTTTCAAAAGCAAAGCTACAATAGTGCACACTGTATTCGTTACACATAACTCAGAATGTAAAAGAAAAACCTCAATAATCTCCAGATCTGAGATTCCACTCCTCCCACCTACAACTCTAATTCCCTATTACAAAAGTACTTTTAGAATTCCAGAATCTCAGAGGAGAGCAACCCCTATTACATTCTGCATTCTGCTATTTATAATATTTCTAAAGGTATTTTTGAGATGAAAGTTTGTTGAAGAAAAATCTACCCAATCAATTTTATTTGTTCAAAATTCCAATTTTTTAATTGCTGGAGCATTATCATTGATTAAGATCTTTTTCTCCATATCCCTTCTACTGCTTTCCTGCAAAAAGAAATCAAAATAAATTAAGATGCAACAATAAAATCAAAATATCATTTCTGGCATTAAAACAAATCCAATCAAATGCAATTGATTAAATAATTGAAAATAAAATATAAGCTTTCTATTGTTGCCTGAGATGGTTTAATTGGCCAAGGATATCATTGACTAATGGATCTAAATTCAGAAGAGGCTTGGACAAATGAAAATGCAAAAAATAAAACTCAGAAAATTGATTTTGTTTTAGAATTTCGAAGCTTGATCTTTTGCCTAATTTTTGACCTAATAAATGACCAAATCTGTTAGTGAAACCTCCCTAGAAATATTCTTCTTGATCTTATCTTTTCAATGAGCCGTCTTGGGCCTCATTTGGCCAAGTAAAACTCAATCTATGAGCTTTCAAAGTTGATGGGTAAAATCTGGCATTTTCTGAAAATTCTGTTGCTAAGCTAAAAATCAAAATTTTAATTAAAAATCTAATCTTAAATTAGACTCTAATTATCTAATAAGTAATACTATTTTAATGGATCATAAACTAACTAATTATTTAATAAACTGCTTATTAATCTAACTAATAATTAATTTTAATTATATATATACAATTATTTAAATTAAATTAAATTAATTATATATTTAAATATTAATTAATTTTAATTAGATCCAAATAATTTAATAAATATTATATTATTAATATTCATTAGTTATATTAACTTTTAACATGTACTTATGTATTTCAAAATGGATGAAGAATAAACCAAAAGCTAATAAAACCAAAGTTAAAATATCCCTAGCATCGACCTCATCGCATGTTTTTTTTTGGTTTAAGTGTTCATTTAAGAAATATGCGAAAAGAATTATGCGAGAAATAATTAGGCAAGAAATATGTTTTGACGTATGAGATTTCATTGCATTGTATGAAGGGTTAAGTCGGGGTTGTATCAATTGAGGACTCCCGATGCGATCTGCCGATCATATAAAAAATTATTATTTATATTTTTTGTTATATATTTTTATTTTCTTATTTTTTGGGTTTTCTAAATGATGATGTCTAGTTAAGTTATGAATTTATCTAAACTACAACCACTTTGAAAATAAAAATAAAAAATATAAATAAACTACAGCCATTTTGAAATTTTGATTTTTCGAGATTAGTAGTTTATTTTGAAATATTGGAGTAAATTACTAAAATCCCGTTGCTTCATGATTTGGCTGTATAAGCAAAAATGAAAAATGTTAGTGATAACTAACTAGGGGTTAATATTTAAAATAAATGCATTATTGAACTAATTTAATTACAAAAATGGAATATTGTACATTTTACGCATTTTTTAACTCAGACGACATAATTGATTAGACTTCAAAGAAGTGCCATTTACAAACCAGTTGACCAAATGAGGCGAAACAAGTATTAATGGGAAGCTTATAAAAAATCGATTTTAACAAAGCAATCAAAACAAGAATCTAAAGAAAATGAAAAATTAACAAAATCGTAGGATAATCAACTTAATAAAAATCCTAAAAGGCATTTAGCCAAAATTTTTATAGAAAGGGTCTCCATTATTTGAGGTGAACAAATAAAAAATGGGGGGGTTGTGTTTTACCACAACACCCATGTATGTGTATTTTAATCCTACAATTAATAATCTAATTCATTAATTCTTTATTTATATTCTGGTATTTTAATATGATTTATTATCAATAATTTTTTATATTTAATAGTAATATTTGTCTTAATTTCACTGATCAATAATTTGACCCATGAATTTCTTTCAGTTTCTTTTTTTTACTTCACTTATTCTAATTATTTCCTAATTCCCCTTATTTTATTATTAATAATTTTTAAGTCTAATTTAATCTTACATTAATTTCAATAATTCTGAAATAATATAATTTATTAATTCTTTAATTACATTTAATATTTTTATTTTATTTATTAACAAAATTGTTTAAGAATTAATGATAATATTTTAACTCAATTTGACCAATGGCTTAGTCTAACTTATAGACGAAATGGACTTTCATACATTTTTTTCTGGTTATTTTTAACCAAAATCCTCTAGAGATTTTTAAAAACTTGAGTTTAAGTTTGTTTAATTTGTAGAATTCTAGTGCCTCGGGGGGTTTTCAGGGTGTTGAATCCATTTATGTATTCAAAAAATGTGTTTTAAACAACACAAATCACATTTTTGCTTGAAATTGTATCACCAGATTTTGATAAAAAAACGTTATTTCGTCTATAAGTTAGAGTATTGTCAGTAATTTATGTTGGAAATATCAACAATACTAAGAGGGGATGGGGGTGAGAGGGTTGGGGTGAATCAATATTTAGCACGTTTAAAACTTTTACTTCATTAGAAGTTAATAAATTGGTGTGCAAGAGACCATTGACAAGAGTACATTTATATGTTGGTAAAAAATTCAATGATGAAAATATATTAGTAAAATCATAATCAATTACATATAGATGAGGATATAACAGTCTCCAAAATTTATGAACAACAACTTAAAGGAAGCTACAACTCCCTAGTATTATGTCAGCTGCAACTGTCAAGAAGCTCCAACTCCCTTGGTTTTTCCCGCATTAATAGGAATGAGGCTACATCCCCTTGAGGCACAAGATTCAACTTGGACCTCAGCACTTAAAACAAATATGACCTATTATTTTTTATAAATATGCTTCATATTAGCCTTCTTCATGCCATTGATCCTAAGATAATATAACTATCATTATACTAGCATAATACTCAGCCAAGTACTAGCATAATACAACTATCGTTGTAGCCCTAGTCTTCCTTAGTGAGCTTAGACCTCTTTAACTCAACCCTTTTCAACCTTAGATCATTTTATTCAATTCATCCCTATTGTTTGCTACAATAGTGGCTTAGGCCTGCAACAAAGGGATAAATTCAAACCTAAAGAAAGACTATATTTAGGGTTGTTCATGTCTGCTTCAAGACAAAACTTTGCCTTCGTCAAAACCAACATAGAATTTGACTTCTAGTAGTTTAACCTGTAACCATAATGTCTTCTCAGAAAACTTGCACACAAAGCTCAGTCTACTACTAATGTTCAAAACATACTCAACCTAATCACCCTTGATCTTCGCTCTTCATGCCACTGAAATTCACCTCCTCCTAGCCTCGGTCTGCTCTAGCGAGTTCTGAGTTCATTTCTTTTTCAAACAAATGCCACAAAAATGTCCCTTTGAATTTTCACGGTTAGCTTATTTATACTGTTGGAGGGAGGCCTATTTTAGGGCTAACCTGAACCTAAAAATTTCCCCTTTAAAAGACACTTCTATTATTGGAGTCGACTTGAAATTGATTGAATATTAACTAATCATTTTCACCTTAATCATGAGGACTATCTTGTCTGTAAAGGAAGTCGATTTCCAAATTATTTAATAGACCACCTTGTTTGTGGTTTGGACAATATTGAACCTGTTTCTGTCATGCATTTTATCTGGGTTCAAACCCATTCAATTGGGGCAGATTATGAACAAATTTAAAACTTGAATATCTCTTCAACCAAAAAGATCCACAAAGCATGCAATCTATCAAATGAAATGGCATGATGAGGGAAATCCAGAGGCAATGGTCTTACATCCAAATTCACGACCTTTTCCATGCATATTGACGAAAAAATGCATGGGCATATTAGCGATACTTCCAAACTCATCAATGGCCCATTCACTCTTTGACATCATTGACAACCTTCTTCCAACAATATCCCCTTTTTTCATTGATGTTAATACTCATGCTCCCCTTGTCTTAGTGCTCCCCCTATCTCCATCCTTCACTTCCTTTCTCTCTCCCTTTGACATCAATGAAAAAGGATGACTTGTTTCTTTTGGGCTACTCCCCCTGAATACGTGGCACTCAACATGATTTATGTCTTCTTACCCTTCCCTTCTTTGTTGTCCCTAACCTTTGCTATAATTTTATTTTTCTATGCTTTGTCTAGAATGTATATGTTGTTCTATCTTCTTGTATATGTTACAACTAATCTTCCTGAGTCTTCTTCTCTGATTTCACATTTTTGGGAATCAAACAAAATATTATACCATTGATCGACACTAAGAAGATTGTGCTTCAAATCCTCAACTAGAAAAACATTTGTTTCTTTTACATGTTCACTTCCAAGATTTACTACACCTTTTCCAAGTATCTCGACAAAGGAGTTATCTCCAAATGCAACTCTACTTCTTTTTATTTTTAGGCTAATAAATTTGTTTTGATTTCCTATCATATATGTTGAGCACCCATTGTCTATGTACCATTCATCTTCTTTATCTTCAACAATCAATGTTAGATTGCAATCTTCCTTCCTTTTCTTTTCCCATATCATAGCTGGCTTTTCTATCTTAATGATTGGAACATTTTCTTTTATAAACCTGCAATCCTTTTCCTTGTGACCAAGATTATTGCACTTGTGGCATACAACGTTTTGATTCATTAGTGGTTCAAATGGATTGTAGTTTATGTTAGTATATCCATGAACATTTCCTAATCTATGGTCATTTCTTGCATATCCATAATCATTCCTGCTTCTTGCATAATTGCATCTTGTTTTAATTTTACAATGAATTTCTCTATGCTTGAAATTTTTACAAGAGTAACAATGACCAAGAAAAATATTTTCATGCCTAGGAAAATAGGATTTCCATGGTGATGTTCTGAAATTATTCTTCCTTGGAGGAGGTTCAATCCATTGTTGATATTTGTCCTTGATTTCATTTTTATATTCTCTATGATGGCTATCACTTCTAATTCCTTTTTTAGTTTCTTCCTTTGGAGGCTAACTTGTGTCCTCTTTGCTTGAAGATGCACCCATATAGCCAACACCTATTTTATCACAAGGCAATCTTTGATAGTTGGGAATGTTATCCAACACGTGTGATCTCTCCAAGTTCTTATTGATCTTGTTAACTTCAACCCTCAATGACACAACTTCATTTTAAATATTCTTAGAATCTTCTTCTTTCATCATCATCTTCATCTTCATTACTTCCTCAATTCTTGGCTTCTTCAAGTTGGACCTTTAAAGAGATATTTTCATCATGTTTTTTAGGTAAGCTTTTCAATTCTCTATTTTTGTCTTCTGAGCTTGCAATTTTCCTTTCCATTACTCTTCAAATTTTCTTTAAGATCTTCATCTTCTTGTTTTGTTTTTGTATCATTTTTGAGTTCCCCCAAAAAATACATTTTCATTTTTGGTTCTTTTGTTTCTTCATTTGAATTAATGATATCTTCATCAAAATTGACATCATAATCATTATTTTTGGTTTCTTGAGTTATAAAGAGAACTTTTATTGCTCCCCTTTCTTCTGTATCACTCTCATCTGAAGAACTGTTGTCTTCTTTAGAACAAATATTTTTCTTGTGGAAGCCTTTCTTTTCCCCAAAAGGACATCTCTTACCATAATGACCTATTCTGCCACAATTGAAATATTTAAAGGGTAACTTACCTTTGTCTTTTCCAGATCCCCTCTTGATATTCCTAATGAAATTCACTTCTTCTTCATTTGATTCATCACTTGGTGTTCCTTCTACCTTGAGTTCTTTGTCTCTTGTCTTCTTCATGGCTTTAAAATTTACTTCTTTGTTTGACTATCCAACTTTTGTATTTGTTCTTATTTCGTATGTTGTAATGGTACCATGTAGTTCATCCATTGTCATTTTTCTCAAATCCTTGGTTTCTTCTATGGTAGATACCTTGGCATCATATCTCAAAGGAAGTGAACTTAACACCTTTTATACGCTCAAGGATTCTTTGAATTCTTCTCCTAATCCTCTGATGGCGTTGACAACTACATCTACTATGAGTAAATAGGTTGCAATATTTTCTGTTTCATCCATATTTAGATTTTCAAATAGTGCTCTATGTCATCGAAGCTTGACTTTTTTGAATTTATTGTCACCTTCATAAAGACTTTTAAGTTTATTCCAAACCTCTTTAGTTATGGTGCACCTCATCACTTTGGTCTTAACAGTTATTGACAATCCACTTGTGATGGCATGGTGATCCTTTGAATTACAACTGAACAATTTCTTCTCATCAAGATCAATTGGATGATTTTTTGGATTTTTGTATCCATTAACAATGGAGAGCCAAACATCCACTCCTAAATCCTTCAAGTAGGTTTCCATGCTACTGCTCCATAATGCATAATCATTTCCATCAAATACCTGAATTATTCTTAAAGAAATGCTTTCCATTCGATACATATTTATTCAGAATCTTTCCTCTGATGATTAGGTTGTTTTTTAGGGTGACCTACTCTAATTCCAATTGTTGGAAGTATCAACAATATTGAGAAAGTGGGGGGTGGGGAGGGGGGGGAGGTGTGTATCAGTATTGAGCACCTTGAAAACTTGTACTCCATTAGGAGACAATAACTGGTGTGTAAGACGCCATCAACAAGAGTTTGTGATAACATTGATCTAGGTTACACTTTTTGGCAAAGTGAGGGCGCATTTTGGTGAAAAAAGGATGCTTGATCGAGCACTTTTTAAATGCTCAATCAACGTGTTTAGGTGCTTAAAAATAGATCGATCGAGTAATTTTATAACATGATTTAAAGGCTCAATTGAGAGTTATGGCTTGATCGATCCATTGATTAACCATGTAAATGACTCGATCAAGTAATTTGAATTTTGAATTTAGGCGCTTGATTGAGGGTTTCTTTAACACTTGATAGAGAAATTTGAATTTTGAATTTAAGCGCTCGATCGAGCTTCTGAGGTCCTAAAAATCACAGTTTCAACACCCCTTCTACATATTTCTCTACAACCCCATTTTATACCCTAGCAGATTTAGAGTTGAATTTCTCCTTAAGTGGCAAAGTTGATCATGTTGGATTTGTGAAAGAATCCTCTATCCAATGGCATATGACTTTGAAAATTTTAAATTCATATGATATTTTTCATCTAATTTCTTTTAAACATAATGCTTGAAATATTTTTGGACAGTTTCAAAGGGGTTGAATAAAAAATCAATAACATAAAATATACATAACAAATTTTTTTTTCAAAAAATACCACTATATTCTTTTACGAGTCCTATTCAAAAGGGTACTCTTCATTTCTCAATTTATTTAAGGAGTTGAAAAAAAATATTACATGAACACATGTGTCTCCAAAATGCAATTGAAATATTACTTCGCCAACTTCGAAAAATAAAATAAAAATATAATTTTGCATTAAAAAAAATGAAAAACTTAGTTCTCTCCCATGTAGATCGTGCTTATATATATATATATATATATATATATATATATATATATATATATATATATATATATATATATATATATATATATATATATATATATATATATATATATATATATATATATATATATATATATATATATATTAACTACACCTTATAGACTAAGTTATTCTACGTGAACACACACATACCTCTTAAGTTTTGTGAAAATTTGCAAGGAAAAGTATTGCATTTATTGGAAAATTGAGAGATTATAGGACACTAAATTTATTTGCAAAAAATATAATTAGGACAACAAGATAATTCTCCACATATTGTCTCTTTACTTTGAATTAAAATTCACAATGGTTATATGAATTTTGAGGGATGCAATTCGATAAAAGAGGAAATACTTGAAATTTCATCGCCACATTTGGCCCAAAAGTGTAACCCATCTTCATGCATTCACCTGAGTACATATATTGTTAAAAAACTCAATGATGAAAATATATTAATAAAATCATAATCAATTACATATACATGAGGAGATAACAATCTACAAAATTTATGTTAGATATTATCAAGCAGTGAGACGGTCACCATGGTTTGTGTGGCAGCTCGCACTTGAAGCTCTACCTCGCATGGCTGCGGTCGGAAAAAGCAAAGGAAGATAGGAAGAAGGGAAATCCAACAACCCCAGGGGCAAGCCGAGGGCCGCAAACCGACTGTCAACATGATCAATGAAGTCACAGAAGCTTATCATGAGGGCATAGACGAAGAAATTTGGAAATTGATAGAGGATTGGGAGGTGGATCTGAATCGTCAGGCATGATCCATGGAGATGGAAGCAGAAGACTGGCAGGTCTTGGTGCCCGATCTAGGGCATACCCGAGGTCGGGTAACCCAATTCAAACATACGTTGTTCCTCTACTGGTCAATGAAAGGAATTTTGGGCAAGGCCCTAGAACAAATTGCTTTAAATATGGCCACTGCAGTGCAGGCATTCCCAGACTACAAGCAGGACTTCCAGAAGCTCTTGTTTCAAATGCAGAAGCAGGATGGGTGCCTTCAGCGCATTGAAAATCACTTGCCTTGCATTCTTTCATCGACTGAACTCCCGAGGTTGAATACAAAAGACCTGGCTCTAGTGGAATCTGCTTCAGCTGAGGAAGCAGAAGAATGAAAATGATGTCTTTTTTTGTAGTTTTTGATGCAGATAGATTTTACTTTTACTTGTAATTACAGTCATGCCAATAGGCAAGTAGATAGTGTGATAAACATAGACATACAATCATATATTTCTTGGTTAGAAAGACTCAAGACTTATCATTTTTAGATGGCATACCATGCTATTAGGTGGCCAACAGACTTGGTTTCCCATAGGGAAAGTTGAGGCCACCTAACTATTTTCAGAACTAGTTGTAACTTGCTATTAAATCAATAGAAAAAGAGTTACTACCAAGCTTAGCAAAAAAAAAAACGATCTCCAAATTTTATGAGAAACAACTCAAAGGAAGCTAAAACTCCATATGACTATATCCGCTACAACTGACAAAGAGCTCCAACTCCCTGGGTTTTCATGCATAAATAACAAGGAGGCTAAAACACCTTGAGACAAAACCTCTGACTTGGACCTCAAGTCTCCAAAAAAATATGACCTCTTCTTTTGTCAATATCCACTTCAGTTTAGCGTTCTTCATGCCATCAATCCTCGTAGTCCATAGTCTTCCTTAGCGACCTTACAACTTTTTAAATCGACCCTTTTAAACCTCAGATTGTATTCTTCAATTCGCCCCCTATGGTTTGCTACAACAATGGCTTAGGCCTGCAAGAAAGGGCTAAATTTGGACTTGAAGCAAGACTAGATTCAAGGTTGTTTAGGTCTACTCCAATATAGAACTTGGTCTTCTTCAAAACCAACACATAATTAAACTTCTAGTACTTTAACATGTAACCATAATGTCTTCTCTGAAAACTTGCACAGAGAAATCAATCTGTTGTCGATGTTAAAAACTAACTCTGCCTAATAACCCATGATACTTACTCTTCATAACACCAAAATTCACCTTCTTCTCCGAGTCTTCACCAACGAGTTTAAAGTTTGTTCCTTTCCCAAATAAATTCCATGAAATTGTCCCTTTGAACTTTCATGGCTATGTTATTTATATTATTGGAGGGAGGCATATTTCTTAATTAATCATTTTGCAGTTGATTGAATATTGATTAATCATTTTTACCTTAATCATGAGAATTGTGTTGTTTGCCAATTTCTCAACTATTTAATGGACCACCTTGATAATGGTTTGGAAAATATTGAAATTGTTTTTTCATGCTTTTTACATGTGTCAAATCTATTCAATTGGGGCAGACTGTGAATAAATTTCAAACTTGAATATTTCTCCAACCAAAAAGACCCACAAGAATTGCAATCTATCAAATGAAATGGCATAATGAGGACAATCAAGTGGAAATGGTCTTGCAACCAAATTCATGGCCTTTTGCACATATATTGAGAAACAAATGCATGGGCATCTCAGGTATACTTGCTAACTCATTAATGGCCCATTCACCCTTTGACACCAATGACATCTTTCTTCTAACAATTTAACCCATCAACTTCATTTCATCCATTTTCTAATTTGACTTATTCTAATTATTTTGTGATTCTCCTTTTTGACTCATTACTAATAACTGTTTATAAATAATTAATAAATTGATTTTCCTAAATTGTTACATTTATCTCTAACTGCCATAACCAATTTATGATTTATTTTGTTTTCTCCATATATACGTGGTATGGCACTCTTCGATTCTTCATATAAACTTTTTGTCCATAAGGAAAACAAAATAAATCATAAATTGGTTATGATTTATTTTGTTTTCTCCATATATACGTGGCATGGAACTCTTTGATTCTTCATATAAACTTTTTGTCCATGAGGACGAGTGATGTGTTCACCCTAAAGGTCAGACACCTCAACAATTTTTCACAATGCTCCAGAAGCTTCATGATCATCATGAAATATAGAAATTTTAATAACTATATATATATATATATATATATATATATATATATATATATATATATATATATATATATATATATATATATATATATATATATATATATAGCTATATATATATATATATATATATATATATATATATATATATATATATATATATATATATACAATATTTATTATTATAATACACAATTTAATTTAAGAATATGTATTTTCTCATAAGAGATTAAAGATTCAAAATCTAGAGGGACAAAGAATATTTACGCCTCTGTATATTTTAATAGTCAAAATAGTTTTGTAGAAGTAAATCTCTTGTCGTGCAAGCAACAAAGCCTCATATAGAAATTTGATGTTTGACTTATTATTATAATAAAATAGATGCATATTATTTATTATTTATACTTATTTTTTATTATCTTTCAATCATTTCATTTTTTTTGGTAATCCAAAGAAACTTGGCCGCTTGCAAGGTATATCACTTGTCCTACTCTCCATAAACCAGGTCAAGACTGGGGGTATTTGAACCTTGATCTCTTCTATAACACAAACTGACATTACTTTAATCATCCAAAAATTTACCCCCGGATGCGGGTGGCAGATGAGCATTTAATGCAGTTATGCCGCCAGACAAGCAGGTGGTCGAACCACATGGTAACCTTGTTGGAAATAATACTGAGAGGGGGGGGGGGGGGGGGTGAATTAGTATTATCAAGTCAATTATTTCCTTTTTCAAATCCATATCATATACGCTACTTCAGTTAGTGAAAACCGCGTATATATGCAACTACGTATAAGGAAACCCGCATATACCATGCAAACTTATAATTTACTTTATCTTACAGATGTTGATCATTAATTTGTGTATCAAAATCAAATAAATAGTAACCAGAAACAGTGAAACAGAGCAGAAGACAATCACACACAAGAACACAAGATATAAGGTGGAAACCCAATGTGGGTGAAAACCACCTGCTGCAATTCGTCTCTATCTTCTTTTTAATTAGAAACTTCTTTTTACAATGATTTTGTGCTGGTGCAATCCTTTACCAGTACGCAGGCTGCAACCTGCAGAGAGCTACAACCCTCTCTTGTTCTCCAGCTTCTCCTGGAAGGGAGCTACAACCCCCTTAGCTCTTGCACTAGCCAAGATACTAGTACATAGGTGCTGGCCTACAGAAGGCTACAACCTTTTATTTCTTCTAGGGACCATGTTTCATAAATTTTCAGACTGGGTCCATGAACATCAATCAATCATCAAGAATTTCTGCATCAAACAATATCCTTTTCACAAATTAGAACTGAATCAAGTAGAAACTTCTCTGACAGTTGTACCCAAAACACAGTAATAGTACCCACACACCAAATTCTGAACCCAGAACACTACAACAATAAACAGAAGCAGCGAGAACACAACTCAAGAGATGTACGCTACTTCAATAACCAGAAACCTGCGTGCATACGCTTCTGTGTTTGAACCAACCTGCGTATATGTTGTTTTTACTCACAGAACCGACGTGTATATGCGCCTTCACCTCACTGAACCTGTGTACATATCTATAAAGGATAATTCACTCTTTCAAATATTCAGACATTAATTAACCTAGATTACCAGATTTATAGATCAAGCATGCGCCACATATAATGGATCAAAATCATACAAAGATACTATTATTCAAGCCTTAAGATTATGACCCATCAATAGAACTTATCCTTCTCTTTGCGCTCAAGTTCCTCCTTCATTCAGATCCAGATATGCACCATAACCCAATCACCAATATTCCAGATCTAGCACTTTATCAGATATTCAATAATTCAGATGATCCTTTGCAAAATGATCTCCTTCCTCTTTTATAGTCTTAGGCCTTTCACAATACCATGGTCCAAAACCATAATAAAACAATACCATGGACCCAATACTTGGGATCAACACTTCTGACGAGATACCATGGCCCAAAACCATAGGTTCAATTACCAAGGACTAAATACCACAGACCAAAAGTAAGTTCTCCAACATGTACGCGCTTTTCCTTGCGTGAAAGTGCGTGTATATGCATAAGTGCTTTTGCAACGTATAACACGCGTGTATACGCGTCTTCGTCTAGGTGAACCTGCGTACATATCGTTTCCTTCATTCTGAAAGCGTGAACTTAGATCTGTCACTAGAGTGAGTTGCCATCAAGGACAACACCTGTGCCATAGTTCCAAACCATAATGCCAATAATCTCCCCCTTTGGACTTGATGACAACCCCCAAGATCCTCAAAGTCATTCTCCCCCTTTGTCATCAAAGGAAAAGGGTTGTGCTCCCCCTGAGTACGTGCTAAAATCTTTGCTCTCCTGTGCTGACCATGCTCCCCCTGACTATAGGAAAGATCTGCAAATAGATGTTCTTCAAGAAGAACCATGAATTATACATCATAAAATACCTTCCTATCACCAAAAGACTCTATACATACATTCATGACCCAACCAAGTGGGGATCATCCACCCAACCAAGTGGGGATACATCAGAATTTTACATATGACAACCAAGTACATTACATCATTCATCCCAGGCATAGTGGGGAAACCAAAATAGGTCGTTAGATGACCTTGAAACCATAAAAGAGATACATGACATAGAGACGAAATATCTAGAGCAAGACTTATGAAAGTCGCCAATAACTGATATCAGCAGCATCTATCAATCACTATTTAGATTAACAACCATGTTTTCTTTCTGTTCTCCCTCTGCATTTGTTCCACCTGAAACCAACAACAAATGTGTACTAGAACCAAAAGCTTCTAAGATAATGACAACAATGCATTATTAGAATATTTTCTTCTCCCCCTGAACCTGTGCCAGATGGTCTCTGACAGACCCATATCAGACTCTCTTCAATCAGAGTCTATCCGCACTGATTTCTTTCAAACTACCATATACACGACTATCTCTGAATAAACCGGCGTATGTACGCGGATACTCCTCAGGCAACTCACGTACACCCACTTTTTTCTGAAACCGACAAGTTTCAACAACAAGATGACACATCAACTACTCCCAGCTTCTGTCTGAGGTATTCAAAAGTTTCCCTGGGCAGTGGTTTGGTGAGAATATCACCAACTTGTTCCTTAGAGCGAACATACTCCAATTTGACCTTTTGTCCCAATATTTGTTCCCGGAGAAAAAGATACTTGATCGGTATGTTCTTAGTCTTTGAATAAATGACAGGATTCTTTGAGATACTGATAGCACTTGTATTATCACATAAGATGGAGATAGGTGGAGTACAAGTGATTCGAAAATCTTGCAAGGTTTGCATCATCCAAAGGAGTTGAGTGCAACAAGATGTGGCAGCCACATATTCTGCTTCAACTGTAGATAGAGCAATCGAACTCTGTTTCTTGCTAAACCAAGATACTAATCTGGAACCCATAAAGAATGCACCACCACTTGTTATTTTTCTGTCATCCACGCTTCCAGCCCAATTTGCATCTGTATAAGCATGAAGAGTGAGATCTGTATCTCTTGGATACCACAGGCCATAGTTTTGAGTTCCTTAAAGATACTTGAAAATTCTCTTTGCTTCCTGAAGATGGGTTTCCTTAGGATTTGCCTGAAATCTTCCAACCTTCCCACTGCATGCATGATGTCTAGTCAGGTACCTGTTAAATAGAGCAGACTTCCAATCATGGATCTATAAGTTGGTTGATGCACTGCTGCTAATTCATCATTTGCACTGAGGCTGCATCCTGTAACCATAGGGGTACATATTGGTTTCGAATCTTCCATGCCATACTTCTTCAAAATCTGCTTGAGGTACTTGGTTTGAGATAAAAAGATACCGCCTTCATTTTGATGGATTTGTAATCCAAGAAAATATGTCAGTTCTCCAAGCAAGGACATTTCGAATTCTTTCTGCATCAACAAGGCAAAGTTTTTACTCATAGCTTCTTCATTGCTGCCAAAGATGATATCATCAACATACACAACAAGTATTAGCAATTTGTTATTTTCAATTTTTATATAAAGGTTGCTATATGTTGATCCTTTTGAGAAACCTTGTTGATGAAGATATTTGTCCAGACGATAATACCAAGCCCTTGGAGCTTGTTTAAGACCATATAGAACCTTCTTAAGTTTTCATACAAGTTTTGGATCATTTCCAAGGATGAATCCATTTGGTTGTTCAATATACACTTCTTCTTCTAAGTCTCCATTTAGAAAAGATGATTTCACGTCCATTTGAAACACTTTGAATTTCTGAAAGCTTGAGAGAGCAAGGAACATTCAAATGGCCTCATATCTAGCAACGGGAGCAAAAGTTTCTTCAAAGTCTATTCCTTCTTCTTGAGCATACTCTTTACAAACAAGTCTGGCCTTGTTTCTAATAACTTCCCCATTTTCATTCAACTTGTTTTTGAATATCCATTTTGTCCCTATGACATTCTTATCTTTTGGTCTAGGAACCAACTCCCAAGTGTTATTCTTTTCAATCTTCTCAAGTTCTTCATCCATTTCCTTGATCCAACATTCATCTTTGCATGCCTCTTTTACATTTTGTGGTTCAGTGGAGGAGATCAATGCCAAATAGCTTGAGGCTTCTGCAATTGTTCTTCTTATTTGTATACCTGCCTCTTTCTGCCCAAAAATTAGAGATTCTGGATGATTCTTCTGAACGTACCTGGATGGAGTATTATCTTCTATCCTTATCTGTTCTTCTAGTGCTTCTTGAGCTTCTTCTTCATCATAAGTCTAATTTGATGTTGAAGGATAGTCCTCATCATCTTCGAAATCTTCAGAATTCACTTGCCTGGGAATGTTTCCTTCTTCATCAACCACTACATCAATGCCGTCAACAATTCTTCCAAGTATTTTGTTGTAACATTTATATGCTTTGTTGTGGGGAGAATAACCGAGGAGAATGCCTTCATCTGCTCTAGATTCAAACTTGCCAAGATTTTCATCATTATTTTTAATATAGCATTTGCTTTCAAAAATTTTGAAATGTTTTACTGTAGAAGTCTCACCATACCAGAGCTCATGAGGAGTTTGAGTGCTGTTTACCCAGACATTTGTCTTGTTGAGAATAACAACTGCAGCAAATGTGGCTTCACCCCAGAAGGTTGCGGGAGTTCCAAACTCATCAAGCATAGCACGAGCCATTTGTTGAACCGTTTTGTTCATCCTTTCCACTACTCCATTTTGCTGAGGAGTCCTAGCTGTAGAGAATTCCCTTCTTATTCCATGTTCTTCACAAAAATAAAAAAATTCATTTGAGGTAAATTCTCCTACTCGATCATACCTGAGGCATTTGATTATGTGATCTGATTCATTCTCCACCAAGGCTTTGAATGATTTGAATTTTTCAAAGGCTTCATCTTTGTGCTTCATAAGTCCTATCCAACACATCTTGGAAAAATCATCAATGAATAATATAAAGTATTCTTCTCCTCGGGGTGATCTTTTCCTAGATGGACCACATACATCAACATGGACAAGTTCAAGTGGCCTGTTAGCTGATCCTTCCTTCTCAGGGAAGTTAGTTTTGGTTTGCTTACCAAACTGGCATGATTTTCATATTGTATTGTTTGGAATTCTGATGTCTGGAAGACCACGATCTGTCTGGTATTTGCATGCTTTCCATATCTGTGAGAAGCTAAGATGCCCCAATCTTTTGTGCATTAGCTAGTGTTCATCATTCTTGCTTAGATAGCATTGATGTTGTCCTTCTTTGAATATGTATAAATTATTTGGAGTTCTTAAACCTTTGATCAATGTTTTTCATGTATCAAGATCACGAACACTACATCCATTTGATCGAGATATTACCTCAGTTCCTTGATCACACATCTGACTGACACTTAATAGATTATGCTTTAAGCCATCAACATACATGACATTTCCAGCTTTGACCCTTTCTTTCAACTGAACAGAACCTTTACCTTTTATGAGAGCAGGGGTGTCATTTCGAAAAGGGACCTTCTTCTCCTTCTCTAAGGCACTATATGATTGAAGTTTTTCTTTATCACCTGTCATATGTTTCGAACATCCACTGTCGATGTACCATTGATTTTCCTGCCCTTCCGCATATAGGGCTATACCACATCTTTCTAGTTGTGGTTCTTTTATTCTCCATGATTTGGCACTTGAGGCTTGCTCCTTTTGAGTTGTCTGCCGAAACCTGCTCCTGCATTCAGAATATTCATGACCGAAATTGTTACAAATAGAACATTCTATTTCATTTTCAAGAGCATAGAAGTTATTGTAGGTCCTTTTCATGATCCCAGTCATACTCCTCTATTTATGAGCTTCTCTAGTCATGATTGTCTTATAGGCAACAAATTGAGCTACTTTGTGACCAAAGTTATGACAAGAAAAACATTGGCCATTGAAGAAACTCATGTGATTATCAAATCTACTAGCCAAATGATTGTAGTTCCTATTGACATCCATTCTTGAGGCAGATTGAGAATGTTTTACCTGTGGCTAGTTGTATCTTCTGTTCATTCTAAAAGTAGATTGCCCCCGATTTATCTGATAATATTTGTTCATTCTTGAGGTGAATTGTCCCTGATTTACCTGGTGATTTCCATTTGGCCTTTGTTCACTTTTCCTTGCTGCATCAAGATAACTTTTGGAGGTAGATGGTTCCTGCGCTTGAGTTGTTTCTTCATTATATCCCAGACCTATCTTGATTAGTGGAGAACGCTGCACTTTGATAATCTCATCAAATTTTTCAGATCCTTTAACAAATCTAAGGTTAAGAGCTTTAGATTTCTCAATCTCTTTTCTAAGTCCCACAATTTCACATTCTAACTTTTCATGATGTTTTTCCCTTTCAGCCAGTTGGAATTGCAGAGTATCAATAATCATATTTTTCTCTTCTAAACAAATTTTGAGTTTAGAAATATCTTCATAAAGACCTTATTCATCTATAGCATCCATGAAATCTTCATTTTCAAAAGCCATTAAAAGTCTATATTTCTTACCTTGTTCATCTTCATCACTATTTGAAAGTCCATCATTGCCTTCATGAGTGTAATAGATTTTCTTATTTACATTTTGTTTCTTGTTCCATCTAACAGGTTCCTTACCCTTGTCAAGCTTATCTTTATGAGGACATTTGGCAGCATAGTGACCGACTCTTCCACAAGCAAAGCATTTGAAAGGTAACTTACCTCTGAATCTTCCAACACCCCGTTGAAGGTTCTTGACAAAATTTGATTCTTCCTCTTCTTCTGACATATGTCCTGACTCATAGTAATCTCCTTTGCCTGAAGCCTTAAAAGTAGCTTCTCTCCTGTCTGATGGTCCTCCTTTCCTCATTTCATAAGCAGTTAGAATTTCGTGCAGCTGTGACATGGTAAGGTTTCGTAGATTCTCTTTTTATTCTATTGCAGAAACTTTAGATTCAAACTTAGAGGACAAAGATCTTAGAACCTTTTCAACCACAACAACCTCTTTTATTTCTTCACCCAAGTTTTTCATACAATTAACAATCTCATCTACATGAAGGAAATAGTTAGCCACACTTTCATCATTGTGCATTCTGAGATTTTCATACTGAATTCTGAGGGTTTGAAGTTTTGCTCATTTTACCTGTTCATCTCCTTCATAGCTCAGAAAAATCTTGTCCCATATTTCTTTTGTGGATTTATACTGCATAACCTTGACGAATTCTGATTGAGATAGACATCCTAATAGAGTATTGACAGCCTTTGCATTTGTTTCATATTGCTTCTTACCAGCCGAATCTGTAGGAGTTGTGGATGGAAAAGTGTACCTTGTATCTATGATATCCCAGACTTCTGTACCAAGAGATTGAATATAGGCTGTGACTCTTACCTTCCAAGAGACAAAGTTGGTCCCATAAAAAATTGGTGGCCTGACAGATGCTTCTTTCTCGTAGTTTCTCATGATGATGGATCTTCCTTCAAGCGATCAAGCTTCTTCAGAAGGACTTGCTTTGTTACCAATTGTTGGAAATAATACTGGGGCGGGGGTGAATCAGTATTATCAAGTCAATTATTTCCTTTTTCAAATCCAGATCATATACGCTACTTCAGTTATTGAAAACCGCGTATATACACAACTACATATAAGGAAACCCGCATATACCATGCAAACTTATAGTTTACTTTATCTTACAGATGTTGATCATTAATCTGTGTATTAGAATCATATAAACAGTAACCAGAAATAGTGAAATAGAGCAGAAGACAATCACACACAAGAACACAAGATATAAGGTGGAAACCCAATGTGGGTGAAAACCACCTGCTGCAATTCGTCTCTATCGTCTTTTTAATTAGAGACTTATTTTTACAATGATTATGTATTGGTGCAGTCCTTTACCAGTACGCAGGCTGCAACCTGCAGAGAGATACAACCCTCTCTCGTTCTCCAGCTTCTCCTGGAAGGGAGCTACAACCCCCTTAGCTCTTGCACTGGCCAAGATACTAGTACATAGGTGCTGGCCTACAGAAGGCTACAACCTTTTATTTCTTCCAGGGACCATGTTTCATAAATTTTCAGATTGGATCCATGAACATCAATCAATCATCAAGAATTTCTGCATCAAACAATCTCCTTTTCACCAATTAGAACTGAATCAAGTAGACACTTCACTGATAGCTTGACCCAAAACAAAGTAACAATAACCACACACCAAATTCTGAACCCAGAACACTACAACAATAAATAGAAGCAGCTAGAACACAACTCAAGAGATGTACGCTACTTCAATAACCAGAAACATGTGTGCATACGCTTCTGTTTTTGAACCAACCTGCGTATACGTTGTTTTTACTGACAGAACCGGCATGTATATGTGCCTTCGCCTCACTGAACCTGCGTACATATCTATAAAGGATAATTCACTCTTTCAAATATTCAGACATTAATTAACCCAGATTACTAGATTTATAGATCAAGCATGCGCCACATATAACAGATCAAAATCATACAAAGATACTATTATTCAAGCCTTAAGATTATGACCCATCAATAGAACTTATCCTTCTCTTTGCGCTTAGATTCCTCCTTCATTCAGATCCAGATCTGCACCATAACCCAATCACCAATATTCCAGATCTAGCACTTTATCAGATATTCAATGATTCAGATTATCCTTTGCCAAATGATCTCCTTCCTCTTTTATAGTCTTAGGCCTTTCACAATACCACGGTCCAAAACCATAATAAAACAATACCATGGACCCAATACTTGGGATCAACACTTCTGACGAGATACCATGGCCCAAAACCATATGTTCAATTACTAAGGACTAAATACCATGAACCAAAAGTAAGTTCTCCAACATGTACACGCTTTTCCTTGCGTGAAAGTGCATGTATACGCATACACTCTTTTGTAACATATAACACGCGTGTATATGCATCTTCGTCTAGGTGAACCTGCGTACATATCTTTTCCTTCATTCTGAAAGCCTGAACTAAGATCTGTCACCAGAGTGAGTTGCCATCAAGGACAACACCTGTGCCATAGTTCCAAACCATAATGCCAACAAACCTACACTTTCCCTTGTGGGAATTTAAGGCAGGCCTCTGCCCCTCAATTGGCACCATCAACCCATTGTGTGGATCGAGACATCCCCTGCAAGCATAAGAATATGGAGCCAAACCCTTTGCAATTCTCCATTCAGCCTCTGAGTTTCTCTTGCCACCCTGCCGTAGTGGAGCCAAGCCTTCGCACCACCATGGGTAGACGTTGCAGACTCCTTTGCTGCATTGACTTGGGCAATGGTCACCACTTCTTTTAGTCCATTCAATGCGCCCTACAAATTGAGGTCTCAGCCCCTGTCTTTGGCCCTGACTTGATTCCCCCTGTTTTTTCCAATTTCTCCTCTGTTGTACTTGTCTCGCTCCCTACCTCTTTGGCTCAACTCTCATTGCAGCTTCCAACTCAGAGAAATATGCATCGACACCATCACATGCGATGCAGGTGAGGTGGTAGTTATGGCAGTGCCATCCGCCCCCTGTCATTGCCTCCATCTATTTCGACTTCCCCTTCGGCCTCCCCACCCCCTAGCCCCTCCTCCTCCCGCTTCCATGGCAAATATCTGGATACTCGTAGCGGCAGAGGACGAGCTTACTCCTGTGAGGTTCGAAGGACTGATGGAGCCACCCAGCACACCAATGTCCCTGCTACTTCTCATCAGGCTCAATTCCATTTTCTTTGCTCCATGGACAGACCGTTAATCATTACTACTGTCTCGGTGGACTTTAGGGAGGTAGCTGGCTCGTGCGTTGCTCAAGACCACAACCCTAAGATGAACCAGGTCCCTCCTTCGCACGTTAATATTTAGGGGGAGTCGAGCTCCAGCCACCTGCAGAAAGCGATGGACCATCCGTGCAGCAACAGGCAGAAGACGTCGGGACGCAATGCCACCAGCAAAGACAAAGGCATACGGGTGAAAGAACGAGCACCACAGGACACCATAGGTTGCAGGTAGGCAGAGGAAACTGACTCAGGAGAGTATGGTTGGTGTCCGATCGTGGAAGAGAAGCCACCATCCTAAGACACCTAGCAGCTGCATGCCACAGGTCACGTGTCAAGCTCAGGTTTTGGGTTTTGTTTTTTTCATTTTACAGTGGTTAATTTTAACTGGTTTTTTTGAATTTTACTGTGGTCAATTTTGGCAGTGTTTTTTGAATTTTACAGTATTTTTACAGTGGTCAATTTTGGTAGTAAATTTTGAGTTCTGGAATTGTAACCCCTGCGTGGGCAGAATGAACCTATCTTTATCGTGTCCTCAGACTGGTTTCCCCATCTGGGGTAGTCTCGATTTTAAGTCTTGTTGTTTAAAATGGTAATATGGCTGACCTAGACCCACAAAGGCTGGAGCCTCACTGTATATTATGTTTTCATAAATAGATTTAGTTTTACTGAGAAAAAAAAATCATCCAAAAATTTACGTGATAAAACAATTTTGATCATTAATGTGATGTCCCCCATATATGTGTAAATATTTATTTTAATGCATTTTTTGGACAAACTGAATATTGGTTAACTTTTATATAAATAGTAATTCTATTTCAGTGTTATAAAATTTGATTGCTGGAATTATGGAAATAATTAATTGGTTTAACTTAAGTGAGAATAAGTCATCCAAGGATGACAGTTTATTATAAAATAGTTAGGTTGGGTAGTTACCCCAACCCTAAATACTTCCAGAGGGAAGATTTATTCCAAGAATAAAGATGATGGGGGCATTTGAGACCTGGAAAAAAAAAGAGAACTATAAGATAAGTTGTGTTGTAGGGACAAACAATGATACCATGGCTATGTCTGGTTAAGACCAAATAGCTTCTACATTTCAAGAACAAGAAATCTTGAAGAGAATACCCTGTGAAGGGTAGCTCAAGAGGAGACTTCAAGCGGAGTTGTGTTGGTCTCAAGGTTGGGAGGAAAATAATCAGGAGAATCTAGTCCAGTGTATCTAGAAAGGCGAGACAGATAAGTGAATCTAAAAAACTTCTCCTAAATTGCAGAAGGTAATTTCTATTAGCATAACTTCTGTTGTAAAGTAAGTAGAATGTTAACTAGTTTAATATTTTAATCAAGTAGAGTTACAATCAGAATAGGTTGATAGTATTACTCCTTACTAAAGAAAAGAAAATGATAAACCTGTAAATTAATTTCATTCCACCACAACAATTCTAGAAGCTGACATAGCAAAGAATTAATATAATTAGCAAACAAAGGAGAAACAAATAGGCCTTAACTTCAAAGATAGAAACAACAAAATAGCAAGACATTCGTGGCAAATCACCATAGGAAAATAATAGAAATTATGGCCTACTTTTAATTTTATTCTAGTATAAGTCTCAACAAAGACTATGCGATAGTGAAACACCCTTCAGACATGCATAAACCCTAGAAGTTAGTGGGGGGCTCGACTTATTAAAGAATCAAATTACGAAGAAGCAGATAATTCCAATTCTTGTTAAAGATTTCATAAGGAAACAAATATAATATCCCAAATACGGGAAAATAAATATTTACTTCGACTATCAAAAACAAGAAAACCATTCATAAATTCCTTCGAATAAATTAACAGTAGGGTTCCTAGAATCCCCTCGAACCTAAAATAAAGAGCAGAAGAGAACAAAATTTGCTACTTCGGTAACGATAAGAAAAACGACTATATTAAGATTATGCATTAACATGGGAAATAAATATTGGGATTTACACCATGCGAAACAACAAACTCCCATAATACAATATTCGTGCCATAGGTAAACTAGCATTAAAATAAGTTAAATAGAGAAAACAACATATTGAAATGTTAACCGTTATGATGGAGTAACAACTAAATAGATTCAAAGAAAAATCCGCAGAAAAGGATTCTGCAGTTATACCATCATCTATCCAAAATATTACTCCATGAGTTCTCGGCTTCAAGCTCGTGGAACTTTAAATGAAAATAAAAACAAAGCTTGTATTCCATGGTAAGACAACAAATAGAACAACATTTCAGCAATCCCTGTAGAAACCCACATACCCAGTAGAAAATTCCAAGGATCTTGATGTCACGACAATGAACCAAAATGACCCCAAGGGTTCCACCCAAGAGCAGAGCCAACCTGCCAATAATCGAACATAGGATTTAAAAGAAAATGTCATTGCATTTTAGAGACAACAAATAAGAAAAAAAGAGAGCAGTGAGGTGTTAACAAAAGATAACATCGGGAGATTAGCACCTGTTTAGGTGTTGAGCAATACAAATAAACCCTCTCTAGAGTAAGGTGTGAATTGGAGACAAGCTACAACAACCTAGAAAATGCAGATCTGTTCCAATAAAGGACTCAGATAAGCCGGAAGAAGAACTAGTACCCATGAAAAGAAAACTGCAGGTCAAAAACCCTTACCACAAAGGAGGCTGCTCGACTAGCTAGAAGACCAGCTCAGCATTCAGTAGAGGCACCAAATGTCTAGTTTACCCTCTCAGGCCATACTTCATCCAATAGACAATACTCCGACCGTTCGGTCTAGATTTAACTCGAATGTTGTAGATTTGGCACATTTTTCCGCATGAGGATTTCAGCTGGAGGCGCCATGACATTCACCTCAGAGGTGGACCGTAGCCCTAGGGCATTCAACAACCCGAGAAAATTAATGATCCCATAAGCTTGGGTTATGGTAGTAAATACAAACCTGTTATATTAAATACGATCAAGATATGGATGGGATCGAAAATCACAATGATCTGAGTTCCTGGAACTATAAATATTTACTCATAAACCCAGTTAACTCCATCACCACGTGGTGAGAAGAATGGGAACCATACCACACCGGACTATGACAGGACCAAGAGAAACAACATTTCAGGAGACAAATCCTGAAGTATGGGTACAATTGGGAGGAGAACCACGAAACACTAATTCCACAATTTTAGAAACTGTGCAAGAATTAAAAGTAGAAATGGATCGACTTCGAGAAGACAATGAGAAACTGATGTAGGAACAAGAAAATATCATGAAAAGTCTATCAAATAGATATAACCAGAGACACACAATTCCCAGTCCAGAGCAGGGAAATATGATTGGAGAACATGAATACCATACAGAATGAGCAGAAACTGAAGGTGGTGAACAAAACCAGGAAGAAGAATTTGGAAATGCATCATAGCACAACAAGTACAAGAGGAAAAAGGTATAACTCCAGGGAGGATTCCAGAATATTAAGCCTCCAACTTTTGATGGCGAATAGGAGGATGAAATAGAAGCTTGGCTCATTAACATGAACAAGTATCTCCAACTGTACGAATACAATCATAATTTTAAAGCTCGATTGGAAATCTTTCAGTTGCATGGAAAAGCCACCTTCTGGTGGGAGGAGGTAAAGACAGTTCGTGGTGTAAACGAACAAAGCATAACTTGGGATAAATTTCAAATATATTTTAAAGAAAAATATCTCACTAAAATATTTTATGACGAGAAGGCCAAGCAGTTTCACGACCTTCATTTGGGACAATTATCCATGGATGCGTTCATAACCAAGTTCACCTCCTTGTTGCAATACGTCCCATACATTCGGTTTGTCAGCAATTTTCCACTATTATGAAAGAATGCCTTGAGTTTGATAACCCAAAAACCATGGATGAGGTCATATGTAAGGCTTGGGTATGCTATCAGCAAAATAAGTAGAAAGGGGAAGGAGGGAAGAAATGGAATGACAAGAAAGGGAGTAAATTCTCCTCCATTCATAAAATAAATAAATTTGTGATCAATAAGACTCCTAGAGGACAGATGAATAGAAATGTGAATAGAAATCCACCCAGGTTCAAAATTCCCAGTGAAACCAAGATAAATGAACAATCAGTAAGGACTGAAGTGGAAATGGCAGCCAGACCACCAGTACAATGTTGGGGATGCGGAAATGATCAGGTAGCATAGGTTCAAGAGGCATCAACAGTCAGATAAGTGGCAAGAAGCATGCCAAAAATCAATGCTGCTCTTGAGGACCACCAGGCGGAGTGCCAACCGACTATGATAGAGTTTGAAGATAAAATATTCAACCAAACCGTGTTTATTTTAATTGAACCCGGAGCTACCTTTAGTTATGCTAGCCCCAAAATAATAGAACAATGCAATCTATAGACTGCTAAGTTTAAGAATTCTTGGTTAGTGCAACTTGCTAGTGGGGCCAAAAGAAGAGTGCTGGCCAAGGTCAGTAATTGTCCCCTACAGATAGGAGGAATACCTATTATGGAAGACTTAAATGTATTACCCCTAGGGTCATACGATATCCTAATCGGTATGGACTGGTTGGAAAAACACTGGTCTCTCCTTAACTGTAAGACTAAAACCATTAATTATATGGCTGATGGCGGGAGAAGGAAAGAAATTCAAGGGATAATGATACGCTTAAAGTTGAGACCCATGAAAACTTTCCAATTGGCCAAATGCATCTGGAAGGGGTGCCATATTTATGCTATTCAAGTAGGATATTCCGATTCAAAAGAGAAATTTGCTGCCATAGAAGATATACTAGTAGTGCAGAATTTCCCAGATGTATTTCTAGAGGAAACCCCATGACTTCCACCAAAAAGAGATATAGATTTTACTATTGAATTAGTTCCAAGAGTTGCACTGGTATCTTGAGCCCCTTATTGTAGGAGTATACCCGAATTAACAGAGCTGAAAATGCAATTGCAAGAACTTCTTAACAAGAAATACATTCGACTGAGTGTATCACCCTGGGGAGCCCCAATAATTTTTGTTAAAAATAAGGATGGAACCATGCAAATGTGTCTGGACTACCATCAATTAAATAAGTTAACCATAAAAAACTAGTATCCCCTACCTCGTATAGATGAATTATTTGACCAAGTGAAGGGGGAAACTGTGTTTTTCAAGATTGACCTTCGACCAAGCTATGATCAAATTAGAATCATGGAAGAAGATATAGTGAAAACTTCCTTTAGAACTCATTATCAGCATTAAGAGTTTGTGGTGCTACACTTTGGGCTAACCAATGCACCGACAACTTTCATGTTCCTTATCAACAACATATTCCATCAATATTTAGACAATTTTATGTTAATTTTCATTGATGATATTTTAATTTACTCACGGACGGTAGAAGAACACAAATAACACCTCCAGATTGTTTTGAAAGTTTTGAGGGAACACCAGCTATATTCCAAATATAGTAAATGCGACTTCTTTAAGGAACAGATCCAATATCTTGGTCATGTCATTACTAAATATGGAATAGCTATGGACCCAGGAGAAAATAAAGACCATAATGGAGTGGCCGGTACCAAAGGATGTGGCTGATATAAGGTCATTTATGGGCCTAGCCAGGTATTACACGTGATTCATTGAAGGCTTTTCCAGGGTAGCTTACCCTTTTACCTCGTTGCAAAAAAAAGGTAAGGCCTTTAAATGGAGTATAGAACGCCAAAATAGTTTTGACCAACTTAAACATTTACTCACCACTGCACCTATATTAAGCATTGTTGATCCAAATAAAGATTACGTGGTGTATACTGATGCTACCACAGAAAGTGTGGGCGGTGTACTAATGCAAGAAGGCAAAGTGGTCACTTACGAATCTAAAAAGCTTAAAGAGCATGAGAAGAGTTACTCAACCTATGATTTGGAACTGACAACAGCTATTCATGACTTGAAGATGTGACGACATTACCTTTTGGGTAAGAATTTCTTCTAATTACCGACCATCATAGCTTGACTAATTATTTTAAACAACCTACTTTGAATGCTAGACAAGCATGTTGGGTTGATTTTTTGAGCAGGTTTGATTTTGAAATTAAGCACCTAAAAGGCAAGGAGAATTGTGTCGCAGATGCATTAAGTAGAAAATATAATTGTTTATATGAAATATCATTCAATGGAGCACAAAACACATTTAAGGAACAAATTAAGGAGGCAACAATGTAAGACCCAAAGTATCAAACTTTGTGGAAAAAAACACAAATTTCGAACAACAAGGCACAACAGCTTGGGTATGAAGTAAATCAAGAAGGTTTATTGATTTACAAAACAAGATTGTATGTACCAAATACAAAATCCATTAAGGATTTAATTTTATATGAATATCACAAGGTTCCATATGCCAGCCATCTTGGATATCAGAAGTTGATAAAAGCTCTTAGAAAAGAATATTTTTGGCCCCACATAAAGAAGGAGGTGGTTGAATATTTGGCCCACTGTTTGGAATGCCAGCAAGTCAAAACAGAACACTGTCATCCAGCCGGTTTACTACACCCTTTAGCCATTCCATAATGGAAGTGGGAAGTTATTTCCATCGATTTTATAACAAGCCTGCCTAGGTCAAGAAAGCAGAATGATTCAATCATGGTGGTCGCGGATAAGCTGAGAAAATATGCCCACTTCACACTAGTACAATCTACTTATAAGGCAGTATATTGCCAATATATTTATGGAGACCATCTTTAGGTTGCATGGTATACCGAAGGTTAAAATTTGAGATCATGATGTAAAATTTACATCAACTTTCTGGAATGCCTTGTTTGAAGAACTGGGCACTCAACTACATTTCAGTACTACTTACCATCCTCAAAAAGATGGGTAGAACGATCGAGTAAATGAGGTGGTGGAGGATATGTTACGAGCTTATGTAATGCAACAACCATCTAAGTGGGAATAATACTTACATCTTGTAGAATTTTCTTATAACAACAGCTATCACACTTCTACACAAATGAGCCCTTTTGAAGTGCTTTATCAACGTAAATGTAGGACTCCCTCAAACTGGGGTGGCTCGGAAGATAAGTTAACTTTGGGAACTTATATGTTAGCAGATATGGAAGAAATGGTCAAAGAAGTGCGATCTAATTTGAAGGCCGCTCAAGACCGACAAAAGAACTTTGCTGACCGAAAATGAAGCTCTCAAGAATTTCAAGTGGGGGATCATGTCTACATTTGTGTTAGAGCCAAGAAAACTACACTTTAGTGGATGGTTTGCGCCAAATTAGCACCCATATTTTGTGGTCCTTTCCAAATTTTAGCACGGATTGGGCCCGTAGCTTACCAACTTGCATTACCAAGCCATATTCGAGTGCACAACGTTTTTCACATTTCAGTTTTAAAGAAATATATTTATGACCCCAAACACATAATAAATTGATAAGAAATATAGGTGAAGGGGGGAAAAGTTAAAATTTTCCTCATCAACTTATCTTGTATATGTGTATGTATTTGTTTATAGTAGATTCACATTCTTATTTTACCAAGTAATTAAAATAATTTTCTTTTATCTTGACTATACAGGTAGAATTGGAAGGCGAGTTCCTGGTCGAGCCAATGGGTATACTCGATCAGAGAGAAGTAATGCTGCGGAGACAAGTTATCACCCAAGTTAAAGTATAGCGGTAACGTTTTTGGCCTAAAAAGGCTACTTAGGAGGATGAAAGGACCATGAGAGAGATATTTCCTGGGTTATTTTCTACAGAAGAACATCGAGAGGATGTTCAATCTTAGGGGGGGAGATGTGATGTACCCCATATACGTGTAAATATTTATTTTACTACATTTTTGGGACAAACTGAATGTTGGTTAACTTTTATATAATAGTAATTTTGTTTCAATGTTATACAAGTGGATTGCTGGAATTATGGAAATGAATAATTGGTTTAACTTAAGTGAGAATAAGTCATCCAAGGATGATAGTTTATTCTCAAATAGTTAGGCTGGGCAGTTACCCAAACCCTAACTACTTCCAGAGGGAAGATTTGTCCCAAGAATCAAGAGGATGGGGTCATCTGAGACCTGGAAAAAAGAAGAAAACTGCAAGATAAGTTATGTTGTAGGGACAGACAGTGCTACCATGGCTATGTCTGGTTAAGACAAGATAACTTCTACATTTGAAGAACATGAAATCTTGAAGAGAATAACCTATGAAGGGTAGCTCGAGTGGAGACTTCAAGCGGAGCAACACTGATCTCAAGGTTGGGAGGAAAATAATCAGGAGAATCAAGTCCAGTGTATCTAGAAAGGCGAGACAGATAAGTAAATATGAAAAACTTCTCCTAAATTGCAGATGGTACTTTCTATTAGCATAGCTTCTGTCTTAAAGTAAGTAGAATATTAACTAGTTTAATAATTTAATTAAGAAAGGTTACAGTTAGAATCACTATAGGTTGATAGTATTAGTCCTTACTAAAGAAAAGAACATGATAAACCTGTAAGTTAATTTCATTCCACCACAACAATTCTGGAAGTTGACATATAAAAGAATTAATATAACTAGCAAACAGAGGAGGAACAAATAGGCCTTAACTTCAAATATAGAAACAACAGAATAGCGAGACATTCATGGCAAATCACCACAGGCAAACAATAGAAATTATGGCCAACTTTTACTTTTATTCCAGTATAAGACTCAACAAAGACTATGCGATAATGAAACACTCTTTAGATTTGCATAAACCCTAGAAGTTAGTGGGGGGTTCGACTTATTAAAGAATCAAATTACAAACAAGTAGACAAACCCAATTCTTGTTAAAGATTTCAGAAGGAAACAAATATAATATCCCAACTACGGGAAAACATAGATTTAATTTCGCTATCAAAAACAAGAAAACCATTCATAAGTTCCTTCGAATAAATTGACAGCAGGGTTTCCAGAATCCCCTCGAACCTAAAATATAGAGCAAAAGAGAAAAACATTTGCTACTTTGGTAATGATAAGCAGAACGACTATATTAAGATTATGCATTAATAGGGGCAGTAAATATTGTCATTTACACCATGTGAAACAACAGTCCCATAATACAAGATTCATGCCATAGGCAAACTAGCATTAAAATAAGTTAAACAGATAAACCAACATATTGAAATGTCAACCGTTATGACGGAGTAACAACTAAATAGATTCAAAGAAAAAGCCATAGAAAGGATTCCGTGGTTATACCATCATCTATCCAAAATTTTACTCCATGAGTTCTCGGCTTCAAGCCTATGGAACTTTAAACTAAAATAACAACAGAGCCTGTATTCCACAGTAAGACATCAAATAGAAAAACATTTCGTCAATCCCTGTAAAAACCCACATACCCGGTAGAAAATGCCGAGGATCTTGATGTCACAACAATGAACCAAAAGGACCCCAAGGGTTCTGCCCAAGAGGCAAGCTAACCTGCCAATAAACGAACATAGGATTTAGATGAAAACGTCATTGCATTTTAGACACAACAAATAAGAAAAGAAATAGCAGTGAGATGTTTAACAAAAGATAGCACCAAGAGATTAACACCTGTTTAGGTGTTGAGTGATACAAGTAAACCTTCTCTAGAGGTGCGAACCAAAGACAAGCTACAATAACCGCGAAAATGCAGATCAACTCGAGTAAATGACTCAGATGAGACGAAAGCAGGACTGGTACCCGTGAAAAGAAAACTGCAAGTCAAAAACCCTTACCAGAAAGGAGGATGCCTGACTAGCCAGAAGACCAGCCGAGCATTCAGTAGAGGCACCAAATGTCGAGTTTACACTCTCAGGCCATACTTCGTCCAGCAGAACATTACCCCAACCGTTCAATCTAGAGTTAACTCAGATGTCATAGATTTGGCACATTTTTCCGCATGAAGATTCTAGCGGGAGACGCCACGAAATTCACCTCAAAGGCGGACCGCAACCCTAGGTCATTCAACAACCCGAGAAAATTAATAATCCAGTAAGGTTGGGTTATATTAGTAAATACAAGTCTGTTATATTAAATACGATCAAGATATAGATGGGATTGCAAATCATAATGATATGAGTTCCTGGTACTATAAAGATTTAATCATAAACCTAGTTAACTCCATCACCATGTGGTTCAACTTTAACACTGACATTTAAACGAAGTCGTAATTATTGTAAAGTGCAAACCATAAGAAAATCTTAACATTATATTGATGCCAGCTGTATATATTAATGCCAACCATTTTATGATACTGATACTTTGTAATAATTCAAATAATGGAATATCTATATAACTAATTAATTTTTACTATGAATTGTATTCTAATTTATGGAGATGTGAGAATTAATATATTATTTAATATATTAATATACCATTTACTTTTACATTTAATTTTATTAAATTATTATAATATAATAAGCATTGAATTAAAATTACAGTGTGTATCTTTTCCCGTTTATCCTTTCCAAAAATCTAATTAAGAAACAGGAAAATCTAGTTATCAAATCCCTATTTAGGAAAATGAATTGTAAAAATCCGATGTGGTACATCCATTACCAAATAGAATTGTGTAAAGTTGTGATGGTTTAAATTTAATTTATATTCCAAAAAAAATTAACATACTCAATGCAGTTTGTGTGAATTATCAATGGCAACATATTTTGTTTAAGCTCTAATGGTAAAGGTATAAGTAAAATGTTTTAAGGATTTGCGATGGTCTTAAATCAATTTTTGTATTTAAGCTCTAATGGTAAAGGTATAAGTAAAATGTTTTAAGGATTTGCGAGGGTCTTAAATCAATTTTTGTATTGAAAAAACAAAATTAAATAACCAAAAAAAATGTAATTTTGCTTAAAAAATGTATGGTTTAATTTTACTGAAAAATTAAGTACACAATATAATTAGTTTGTGTTTATTTATTCAACAACTTTTGTAAGTTGTGATTGTTTAAATTTGATGTATGTTTAAAACCATTAACGTTTAATGTATAAGTAAAATGAGGGGGCCTAATGATTACGACAAGTGTTTTTTATTAAGAAATTATAAATTTAAATTTAAGAAAATAAAGTATATATACTTTTATAGCATTATTTTTTTTGACTAGGTCACCGCTTGATTTTTCAACAAAGAAAGTGTTTTAATTTAATGAGAAAAACGAGACTAATTAAACAAACCTTTGAGATTTACAAAGAATCCAATTATTCTACAAAGAAAAATATATATTTTTTTTAAATATGAATTAAGTTCTTACTCACTTGATAATACATTGATGACTATGAGCCTGGAGTATGCTCTAAAAGTACTTTTGTTTGGCTAAAACTTGTCTTCCTCTAACGTAAAGAAATACGTTAATGCTCAAGATCCAAAGGCATCTCGCATGAGTGAAAGTTTGCCCAGGTGGCATGATTTTCCTTGAATAAAGGTGATGAGTAACAAGTTAATAGCCCAAGATGCATCTCGCATCAGTGAAAGTTTTCCCAGGTGGCATGATTTTCCTTGAATAAAGGTGATGAGTAACAAGTTAACAGCCCAAGATCGAGAGGCATCTAGTATGAGTGAAAGTCTACCCAGCTGGCATGATTTTCCTTAAATAAAGGGGATGAGTCAGCTTACATTCACAATTAGCAGCCAAAAATAATCCTAACTTGGAAATTCATTAGTGACATGTATGCCTTTGAAATCCTCACTTGGAGGAAATTCTTCACCATCCTCATTTGTGGATTTGAAATCTTTACTTGAAGGGGATCCATCACCCTCATTTATGCCTTTGAAAACTTTACTTGGAGGAACTCCATCATCCTCATAAATGCCTTTGGAATCCTTACTTAGAGGAAATCCTTCATCATCCTCATTTGTTCCTTTGAACTCCTGGCTTAGAGGAAATCATTCACAATCCTCATCTGTTCCTTTGAAATCCTTGATCAAAGAAAATCCACCATCCTCATATTTTCCTTTGAAATATTCGTTTAGAGGAAATCCATCATCCTCATTTGCGCCTTTGAAATCTTCACTAAGAGGAAATCCATCATCGTCATTTGTGCCTATGAAATCCTAAGTTGGACGAAATGTTCCACCATCCTCGAGCGACACAAATAAACCCTCTCTAGAGTAAGGTGTGAATTAGAGAGAAGCTACAACAACCTAGAAAATGCAGATTCGTTCCAATAAAGGACTCAGATAAGCGGGAAGAAGAACTGGTACCCATGAAAAGAAAACTACAGGTCGAAAACCCTTACCACAAAGGAGGTTGCCCGACTAGCCAGAAGACCAGCTCAACATTCAGTAGAGGCACCAAATGCCGAGTTTACCCTCTCAGGCCATACTTCGTCCAATAGACAATACTCCGACCGTTCGATCTAGATTTAACCCGAATGTTGTAGATTTGGCACATTTTTCCGCATGAGGATTTCAGCTTGAGGCACCATGACATTCACCTCAGAGGTGGACCGCAGCCCTAGAGCATTCAACCGCCCGAGAAAATTAATGATCCTGTAAGCTTGGGTTATGGTAGTAAATACAAACCTGTTATATTAAATACGATCAAGATATGGATGGGATCGCAAATCACAATGATCTGAGTTCTTGGAACTATAAATATTTACTCATAAACCCAGTTAACTCGATCACCACATGGTGAGAAGAATGGGAACCATACCACACCGGACTGTGACAGGACCAAGAGCAACAACATTTCAGGAGACAAATCCTGAAGTATGGGTACAACTGGGAGAAGAACCACGAAACACTAATTCCACGATTTTAGAAACTGTGCAAGAATTAAAAGTAGAAATGGATCGACTTCGAGAAGACAATGAGCAACTGATGCAGGAAAAAGAAAATATCATGAAAAGTCTGTCAAATAGATATAACCAGAGACACACAATTCTGAGTCCAGAGTAGCGAAATATGATTGGAGAACATGAATACCATACAAAATGAGCGGAAACTGAAGGTGGCGAACAAAACCAGGAAGAAGAATCTGGAAATGCATCAGAGCACAACAAGTACAAGAGGAAAAAGGTAGAACTCCAGGGAGAATTCCAGAATATTAAGCCTCCAACTTTTGATGGCGAATAGGAGGATGCAATAGAAGCTTGGCTCATTAACATGAACAAGTATCTCCAACTGTACGAATACAATCATAATTTTAAAGCTCGATTGGAAATCTTTCAGTTGCAGGGAAAAGCCACCTTCTAGTGGGAGGAGGTAAAGATAGTTCGTGGTGTAAACGAACAAAGCATAACTTGGGATAAATTTCAAATATATTTTAAAGAAAAATATCTCACTGAAATATTTTATGATGAGAAGGCCAAACAGTTTCACGACCTTCATTTGGGACAATTATCCATGGATGAGTTCATAACCAAGTTCACCTCCTTGTTGCAATACGTCCCATACATTCTGTTTGTCAGCAATTTTCCACTATTATGAAAGAATGCCTTGAGTATGATAACCCAAAACCCATGGATGAGGTCATACGTAAGGCTTGGGTATCCTATCAGCAAAATAAGTAGAAAGGGGAAGGAGGGAAGAAATGGAATGACAAGAAAGGGTTTAAATTCTCCCCCATTCATAAAATAAATAAATTTGTGATCAATAAGACTCCTAGAGGACAGATGATTAGAAATGTGAATTTAAATCCACCCAGGTTCAAAATCCCCATTGAAACCAAGATAAATGAACAGTCAGTAAGGACTGAAGTGGAAATGGCAGCCAGACCACCAGTACAGTGTTGGGGATGCGGAAATGATCAGGTAGCATAGGTTCAAGAGGCATCAACAGTCAGATAAGTGGCAAGAAGCATGCCAAAAATCAATGCTGCTCTTGAGGACCACCAGGCAGAGTGCCAACCGACTATGATAGAGTTTGAAGATAAAATCTTCAACTAAACCGTGTCTATTTTAATTGAACCCAGAGCTACCTTCAGTTATGTTAGCCCCAAAATAATAGAACAATGCAATCTATAGACTGCTAAGTTTAAGAATTCTTGGTTAGTGCAACTTGCTAGTGGGGCCAAAAGAAGAGTGTTGGCCAAGGTCAGTAATTGTCCCCTACAGATAGGAGGAATACCTATTATGGAAGACTTAATTGTACTGCCCCTAGGGTCATACGATATCCTAATCGGTATGGACTGGTTGGAAAAACACCGGTCTCTCCTTAGTTGTAAGACTAAAACCATTAATTATATGGATGATGACGGGAGAAGGAAGGAAATTCAAGGGATAATAATACCCTTAAAGCTGAGACCCATGAAAAATTCCCAATTGGCCAAATGCATCTGGAAAGGGTGCCATATTTATGCTATTCAAGTAGGATATTCCGATTCAAAAGAGAAATATTCCGCCATAGAAGATATACTAGTAGTGCAGAATTTCCCAGATGTATTTCCAGAGGAAATCCCATTACTTCCACCAAAAAGAGATATAGATTTTACTATTGAATTAGTTCCAAGAGTTTCACTGGTATCTTGAGCCCCTTATTGTAGGAGTATACCCGAATTAACAGAGCTGAAAATGCAATTGCAAGAACTTCTTGACAAGAAATACATTCGACTGAGTGTATCACCTTGGGGAGCCCCAATAATTTTTGTTAAAAATAAGGATGGAACCATGCAAATGTGTCTGGACTACCGTCAATTAAATAAGTTAACCATAAAAAACTAGTATCCCCTACCTCGTATAGATGAATTATTTGACCAAGTGAAGGGGGAAACTGTGTTTTTCAAGATTGACCTTCGACCAAGCTATGATCAAATTAGAATCATAGAAGAAGATATAGTGAAAACTTCCTTTAGAACTCATTATCGGCATTAAGAGTTTGTGGTGCTACCCTTTGGGCTAACCAATGCACCGACAACTTTCATGTACCTTATCAACAACATATTCCATCAATATTTAGACAATTTTATGTTAATTTTCATTGATGATATTTTAATTTACTCACGGACGGTAGAAGAACACAAAGAACACCTCCAGATTGTTTTGAAAGTTTTGAGGGAACACCAGCTATATGCCAAATACAGTAAATGCGACTTCTTTAAGGAACATATCCAATATCTTGGTCATGTCATTACTAAATATGGAATAGCTATGGACCCAGGAGAAAATAAAGACCATAATGGAGTGGCCAGTACCAAAGGATGTGGCTGATATAAGGTCATTTATGGGCCTAGCTAGGTATTACACGTGATTCATTGAAGGCTTTTCCAGGGTAGCTTACCCTATTACCTCGTTGCAAAAGAAAGGTAAGGCCTTTAAATGGAGTATAGAATGCCAAAATAGTTTTGACCAACTTAAACATTTACTCACCACTGCACCTATATTAAGCATTGTTGATCCAAATAAAGATTATGTGGTGTATACTGATGCTAGCATAGAAGGTGTGGGCGGTGTACTAATGCAAGAAGACAAAGTGGTCACTTATGAATCTAGAAAGCTTAAAGAGCATGAGAAGAGTTACTCAACCTATGATTTGGAACTGACAACAACTATTCATGACTTGAAAATGTGGCGGCATTACCTATTGGGTAAGAAATTTCTGCTAATGACCGACCATCATAGCTTGACTAATTATTTTAAACAGCCTACTTTGAATGCTAGACAAGCATGTTGGGTTGATTTTTTGAGCAGGTTTGATTTTGAAATTAAGCACCTAAAAGGCAAGGAGAATTGTGTCGCAGATGCATTAAGTAGAAAATATAATTGTTTATATGAAATATCATTCAATGGAGCACAAAACACATTTAAGGAACAAATTAAGGAGGCAACAATGTAAGACCCAAAGTATCAAACTTTGTGGAAAAAAACAAAAATTTCGAACAGCAAGGCACAACAGCTTGGGTATGAAGTAAATCAAGAAGGTTTGTTGATTTATAAAACAAGAATGTATGTACCAAATACAAAATCCATTAAGGATTTAATTTTATATGAATATCACAAGGTTCCATATGCCAACCATCTTGGATATCAGAAGTTGATAAAAGCTCTTAGAAAAGAATATTTTTGGCCCAGCATGAAGAAGAAGGTGGTTGAATATTTGGCCCACTGTTTGGAATGCCAGCAAGTCAAAACAGAACACTGTCATCCAGCTGGTTTACTACACCCTTTAGCCATTCCATAATGGAAGTGGGAAGTTATTTCCATCGATTTTATAACAAGCCTGCCTAGGTCAAGAAAGCAGAATGATTCAATCATGGTGGTCGCGGATAAGCTGAGAAAATATGCCCACTTCACACTAGTACAATCTACTTATAAGGCAGTATATTGCCAATATATTTATGGAGACCATCTTCAGGTTGCATGGTATACCGAAGGTTAAAATTTGAGATCATGATGTAAAATTTACATCAACTTTCTGGAAGGCCTTGTTTGAAGGACTGGGCACTCAACTACATTTCAGTACTACTTACCATCCTCAAACAGATGGGTAGAACGATCGAGTAAATGAGGTGGTGGAGGATATGTTACGAGCTTATGTAATGCAACAACCATCTAAGTGGGAATAATACTTACATCTTGTAGAATTTTCTTATAACAACAGCTATCAAACTTCTACACATATGAGCCGTTTTGAAGTGCTTTATCAACGTAAATGTAGGACTCCTTCAAACTGGGGTGGCTCGGAAGATAAGTTAACTTTGGGAACTTATATGTTAGCAGATATGGAAGAAATGGTCAAAGAAGTGCGATCTAATTTGAATGCCGCTCAAGACCGACAAAAGAACTTTGCTGACCGAAAATGAAGTTCTCAAGAATTTCAAGTGGGGGATCATGTCTACATTTGTGTTAGAGCCAAGAAAACTACACTTTAGTGGATGGGTCGTGCCAAATTAGCACCCATATTTTGTGGTCCTTTCCAAATTTTAGCACGGATTGGGTCCGTAGCTTACCAACTTGCATTACCAAGCCATATTCGGGTGCACAATGTTTTTCACATTTCAGTTTTAAAGAAATATATTTATGACCCAAAACACATAATAAATTGATAAGAAATATAGGTGAAGGGGGGAAAGTTAAAATTTTCCTCATCAACTTATCTTTTATATGTGTATGTATTTGTTTATAGTAGATTCACATTCTTATTTTACCAAGTAATTAAGATAATTTTCTTTTATCTTGACTATATAGGTAGAACTGGAAGGTGAGTTCCTGGTCGAGCCAATGGGTATACTCAATCGGAGAGAAGTAATGCTGCGGAGACAAGTTATCACCTAAGTTAAAGTATAGCGACAACATTTTTGATCTAAAAAAGATACTTAGGAGGATGAAAGGACCATGAGAGAGATATTTCCTGGGTTATTTTCTACAGAAGAACATCGAGAGGATGTTCAATCTTAGGGGGGGAGATGTGATGTACCCCATATATGTGTAAATATTTATTTTACTACATTTTTGGGACACAATGAATGTTGGTTAACTTTTATATAAATAGTAATTTTGTTTCAATGTTATACAAGTGGATTGTTGGAATTATGGCAATGAATAATTGGTTTAACTTAAGTGAGACTAAGTCATCCAAGGATGACAGTTTATTCTCAAATAGTTAGGTTGGGCAGTTACCCCAACCCTAACTACTTCCAGAGCGAAGATTTGTCCCAAGAATCAAGAGGATGGGGTCATTTGAGACCTGGAAAAAGGATGAGAACTGCAAGATAAGTTATGTTGTAGGGACAGACAGTGCTACCATGGCTATGTCTAGTTAAGACAAGATAACTTCTACATTTGAAGAACATGAAATCTTGAAGAGAATACCCTATGAAGGGTAGCTTGAGTGGAGACTTCAAGCGGAGCAACACTGATCTCAAGGTTGGGAGGAAAATAATCAGGAGAATCAAGTCCAGTGTATCTAGAAAGGCGAGACAGATAAGTGAATCTGAAAAACTTCTCCTAAATTGCAGATGGTACTTTCTATTAGCATAGCTTTTGTCTTAAAGTAAGTAGAATATTAACTAGTTTAATAATTTAATTAAGAAAGGTTACAGTTAGAATCAGTATAGGTTTATAGTATTAGTCCTTACTAAAGAAAAGAAAATGATAAACCTGTAAGTTAATTTCATTCCACCACAACAATTCTGGAAGTTGACATATAAAAGAATTAATATAACTAGCAAACAGAGGAGGAACAAATAGGCCTTAACTTCAAAGATAGAAACAACATAATAGCGAGACATTCATGGCAAATCACCACAGACAAACAATGGAAATTATGACCAACTTTTACTTTTATTCCAGTATAAGACTCAACAAAGACTATGCGATAATGAAACACTCTTCAGATTTGAATAAACCCTAGAAGTTAGTGGGGGGTTCGACTTATTAAAGAATCAAATTACAAAGAAGCAGACAATCCCAATTCTTGTTAAAGATTTCAGAAGGAAACAAATATAATATCCCAACTACGGGAAAACATAGATTTAATTTCGCTATCAAAAACAAGAAAACCATTCATAAGTTCCTTCGAATAAATTGACAGCAGGGTTTCCAGAATCCCCTCGAACCTAAAATACAGAGCAAAAGAGAAAAACAATTGCTACTTTGGTAATGATAAGCTAAACGACTATATTAAGATTATGCATTAATAGGGGCAGTAAATATTGTCATTTACACCATGTGAAACAACAACCCCATAATACAAGATTCGTGCCATAGGCAAACTAGCATTAAAATAAGTTAAACAAAGAAACCAACATATTGAAATGTCAACTGTTATGACGGAGTAACAACTAAATAGATTCAAAGAAAAAGCCATAGAAAGGATTCTGTGGTTATACCATCATCTATCCAAAATTTTACTCCATGTGTTCTCGGCTTCAAGCCTATGCAACTTTAAACTAAAATAACAACAGAGCCTGTATTCCACGGTAAGACATCAAATAGAAAAACATTTCGTCAATCCCTGTAAAAGCCCACATACCCAGTAGAAAATGCCGAGGATCTTGATGTCACGACAGTGAACCAAAAGGACCCCAATGGTTCCGCCCAAGAGGCAAGCTACCCTGCCAATAAACGAACATATGATTTAGATGAAAACGTCATTGCATTTTAGACACAACAAATAAGAAAAAAAATAGCAGTGAGATGTTTAACAAAAGATAGCACCAAGAGATTAACACCTGTTTAGGTGTCGAGTGATACAAGTAAACCCTCTCTAGAGGTGCGAACCAGAGACAAGCTACAATAACTGCGAAAATGCAGATCAACTCGAGTAAAGGACTCAGATGAGACGGAAGCAGAACTGGTACCCGTGAAAAGAAAACTGCAGGTCAAAAACCCTTACCAGAAAGGAGGCTGCCTGACTAGCCAGAAGACGAGCCGAGCATTTAGTAGAGGCACCAAATGCCGAGTTTACACTCTCAGGCCGTACTTCGTCCAGCAGAACATTACTCCAACCGTTCAATCTAGAGTTAACCTAGATGTCATAGATTTGGCACATTTTTCCGCATGAAGATTCCAGCGGGAGATGCCACGACATTCACCTCAAAGGCGGACTGCAACCCTAGATCATTCAACAACCCGAGAAAATTAATAATCTGGTAAGGTTGGGTTATGTTAGTAAATACAAGCCTGTTATATTAAATACGATCAAGATATAGATGGGATTGCAAATCATAATGATATGAGTTCCTGGTACTATAAAGATTTAATCATAAACCTAGTTAACTCCATCACCACGTGGTTCAACTTTAACACTGACATTTAAACGAAGTCGTAATTATTGTAAAGTGCAAACCATAAAAAATCTTAACATTATATTGATGCTCGCTGTATATATTAATGCCAACCATTTTATGATATTGATACTTCGTAATAATTCAAATAATGGAATATTTATATAACTAATTAATTTTTACTATGAATTGTATTCTAATTTATAGAAATGTGAGAATTAATATATTATTTATTATATTAATATACCATTTACTTTTACATTTAATTTTATAAAATTATTATTAAATTAAATTATTATAATATAATAAGCATTGAATTAAAATTACACTAGGTATCTTTTCCAGTTTATCCTTTCCAACAATCTAATTAAGAAACAGGAAAATCTAGTTATCAAATCCCTATTTAGGAAAATGAATTGTAAGAGTCCGATGTGGTACATCCATTACCAAAAAGAATTGTGTAAAGTTGTGATGGTTTAAATTTAATTTATATTCCAAAAAAAAGTTAACATACTCAATGCAGTTTGTGTGAATTATCAATGGCAACATATTTTGTTTAAGCTCTAATGGTTAAGGTATAAGTAAAATGTTTTAAGGATTTGCGAAGGTCTTAAATCAATTTTTGTATTGAAAAAACAAAATTAAATAACCAAATAAAAAATTGTAATTTTGCTTAAAAAATGTATGGTTTAATTTTACTTAAAAATTAAGTACACAATGTAATTAGTTTGTGTATTTATTCAACAACTTTTGTAAGTTGTGATTGTTTAAATTTGATGTATGTTTAAAACAATTAATGTTTAATGTATAAGTAAAATGAGTGGGCCTAATGATTACAGCAAGTGTTTTTTATTAAGAAATTATAAACTTAAATTTAAAGAAATAAAGTATATATACTTTTATAGCATTAATTTTTTTTACTAGGTTACCAAGTAGTTTGATTTTTCAACAAAGAAAGTGTTTTAATTTAATGAGAAAAACGAGACTAATTAAACAAACCCTTGAGATTTACAAAGAATCTAATTATTTTAGAAAGAAAAATAATTGTTTTTTAAAATATGAATTAAGTTCTTACTCACTTGATAATACATTAATGACTATGAGCTTGGAGTATGCCCTAAAACTATTTTTGTTTGGCTAAAACTTGTCTTCCTCTAATGTAAAGAAACAAGTTAACCCTCAAGTTCCAAAGGCATCTCTCATAGTGAAAGTTTGCCCAGGTGGCATGATTTTCCTTGAATAAAGGTGATGAGTAACAAGTTAACAGCCCAAGATCGAGAGGCATCTACCCAGGTGTCATGATTTTCCTTAAATAAAGGGGATAAGTCAGATTACATTCACGGTTAGCAGCCAAAAATAATTGTTTTCCCAATTAATTTAATAACTAAATTATAATAAATTTTTCCTTATAAATACACAAACAACTTACTAATTTTGGTTTCTCACGTTAATGCAACTAAGGATAGAGACAATGTTGAGTTGGCTACACTTTGACCATTATTGCCCATCACAATTTCAAGGCCCGCATAATAGTTAGTAGAAACGACATACTCACTCATTGATATGAAAGAGCCACATGCGATAAGACACGTCGTCCGTGATTTACTGATATTTGGATACATGATTTTTGGGAAACGGAATTTGTGTGGAAAAGGGGAGTGTAGATGTTATGGCCCGTGTTGAAATTTTACTTTACTTTACTGTTGATTATTTAAAACGTTATATCTGACTTTTACCCTTCTTTTTATTAGGAGGAGCTACATTTAAAAAATTTGCAATAGTTTGATATTTGAATTTTTTTTTTTACTGATTATGAAATATTTATGATTTTTCACTTTTTAAGTGGGTTATGTTTTCGAGTTGATAATTGATAATCTAAAATATGATTAATGTAAATTATTTTTATATCTATTTACATTTTTCATAATTTTATTTGAAGATAATAAAATATGTGAGGAAACGTTATGAATAATATTTTCATCACTCTTTTCCGATCAAAGAGGTTTAATTATAATAATTAAGTTAAACATCAACACAAGTCATTAATAGTTTTTTATATCATTCAGGAAAAATATTGTTTATATCATTCAGAAAAAAAATCAGAGTCTTGTTAGTATGGAAGTCTTTCAAATAACTCAATTAAAAGATTTATATCATTTAGGAAAAAATCCAGCGTCTTGGTAGTATGGAAGTCTTTCGAATAACTCAACTAAAAAAATCATTGTGAAATTGAGTTTATGAAAACAAGAAGAATTTCGTCCAAATTAGAGTGCTTTGAATTTCCATGTGCTTTTTTGTAATTCCATATTTTCTTTGCAGAGTGTATTATCATCTTGTTATTCTTTTTTACAGTTATTAATTTTAAATAATACATAAATAAAAATGATGTAAGTAAAAAAATATTTCAATTGCTTGATGTTTCAAAATAATTATTGTAGCAAAAAGTTTGGTAGTTTAAAATTTCCTTTCCAAGGACGAAAGAAAAAATTGGGAATTTTTTTTAGGAGTAAGGATGAGAACTAGTTTGAGAATTGGGAAATTTGTTTTTTAAGACTAAGGATGAGAATTGACTTGAGAATGACTAGTACCAACTTCGAAGTTGAGGGAGTGATTTTGTGTGAAGTAGATTAAGCCCCTCACTCCTCCCCTAAGTGGAAATCCTTTGGAAGCCTAGTTGAAAATTTCCAACAAATTTGAGTGTTAGTATTCATATTAGAGCTCTGAGCATAGTGAGGGAGAGAGGAGAATTGGAGAAATGTGCTTTAAGATATTAAGACTTTGGAAAGCTCATTTGAAAGACATATTATCCTTCATCTCAAAAATTTTATTTTTCTTACTAGCCAAATTCCCCAAACCTAAGTGAGAGGAAAGTCTTTGTAACCTTTTGTTTCTTTGTCTTTATACCAATTCCTTAAAGCAACTTCAAGTGAGTGCCCTTGCCATTTAGATTTTAAGGTTGTAAGTCCTTCAATTTTATTTCATGGGTACTTTGTGTATGGATTGCAGAAGATGACGTGAGTACCACATTCACATTATATATATATATATATATATATATATATATATATATATATATAAAAGAAAGCAATACTTAATAATAAAATAATATTAATCTAATATTTTAAGAGTGGTGTGTTATTGTATGAAAAACAATTGTAATGCCATAAATAAGTAGAGGATAAGAGAAATTTAAGGTACTATAATGAGGAGGTGAACATTATTATAAAAGACTAAAAGTATCCCTTTGTTTTGACTAGGGTGAAGAGGGAAGTCAACGATACTAAAATAAGGAATTGTTCATATTAGCTACATAGTACTACACCACATTAGCCAATTCTAAAATATCGTAAATCAAAAGAGTTTGTCATCTTTGAGAGAATAATATGGTGGAAAATAAAAAAACATATTCTCTTATATTACTCATCAAATTTTATAGTAGTTTACGAAGGATTTTCTTAAAGATTTTCCAACATAAAAATATTTTTTTAAAGAAATCCAAATAATTTCCTTACTTTTTGTAATGTTTAATAAACCAAATTTAGTCTCAATGAATATAAACCATCCTTATCAATAAACATAAACTAGGATTTGCACCCAAAGGTGTAAGGGCACACTGATAGGTTTTCAGGTTTTTTCTTTACCGTGAGAATATATATATACATGAGATGGACGACACTGTGGCAAGAACGTGACTAAACAATGCCAGAGTTCACAACCATCTTTCATACCTTGCGAACCAAGATAGATATCAAGGACTTTGAACGACATCCAGTAATAAAGTACAATGGTTGTCTTCATAGAGACATCCAGACATAAATGGAGTTCCTAAACATTTACTCGCTTGGTACAACATATCGACATGCTATCAAAATTGAGCAAAAATTTAAACAAAAGAAGTGATACATTGGATCTTCAAATCCTTCTTAGCTGTAGCAGGGTAAGGGCATCCCCAAACCATAAAACAAAGGATAAATCCAATATGGACCACCACAGGACAACCCATCGAATCCACAAGTAGATAATGGTAATGGGAAGAAAAAGAATGACACAGGAAAGTGGTGTGAGTTCCACAAGAGCCCCAACCATAACACAAATGAATGTTGCACAAAGTAGTCATTGGTGGCTAAGCTAAAAGCTTTAGAGTCAGACATAGTTTCCAATGCTGAACCAAACCTAGACAAAGGGAAACGAACCATTGATGCAAAACCCAGTGCCGTCATTTCCACCATCAAGGTCCAATAATGTGAACTTGAAGATTTGAATGAAGGTGAGAATCTCCTTCACACACAAATGTGGATGAAGGGTGTTCCATTGTGTTTCTTTGTCAATAGCGAGAGTCAAAAGAACCTCATCTCAATAGAGGTCATTAAGTGTTTGGGCTTGTCAACAACCCCACACCCATAGTCATACACCATCAAGTGGCTCCACCAATGACGATATATTTGTGTAAACCAATAATGCCACCAATCCCACAACATCAAGCCTTTCACATATGTTGTATTATGTGATGTTTCTCCCCTTGAATTCTGTGATGTTCTATTAGGCCAACCATACTTGTGGAAGTGTCATGCTATGTATGAGTCCAAACCTCATAGTGTTATTATTATTTGGGTAGAAAACTATATAGGATACCAGAGGTGGCCCTACATATTTTCATTTATTTTATCTTTGCTAAGCAATACAGTAAGATCATTTCCAAGACTAGGAAATTTGTCTCTTCCTAATTCACTCTTAAAGTAAAGGGAAGACCATGGCCACATCCATGGCCTCCACATAGGTATCCTCCACACAATAGAGGCAAGTGAATAAGGTCATTGAAGCATACAAAGACATATTCTCCTCACCCATGGGGGTACCTTTTAGCTTTCAATTTAAGCATTCAATCCATCTTACCCCTAGCACACATCTACCAAATGGACCAATCTACCATCGCTCTCTTATGGAAAATGAGGAATTCAAGTGGCAGATTCAAGAAATACTACAAAAGGGAACATATGACCAAGTTCCTCATCATGTGGGATCCCAATTGTACTCATGCAAAAGAAGAGTAGGACTTGAAGCTTCGCATTGATTATCGAGCTACGAATACAATCACAGTCAGGAACAAGTACCTAATTTCCCGAATTGAAAAACTTCTTAACTAGCTCAAGAGAACCAAGTAATTCAACAAGATTGATTTTAAGTCTAGCTATCACTAAGTTCTAATAGAACCAAATGATGTGTGGAAGACCGCTTTCAAATACAAGGACAATATTTTTGAATGGTTGGTCATGCCTTTTGATCTGAAAAATTCCTTGACAAATTTCATGGGAATGATGGATGATATATTGTCTCCTTTCACCAACTTGTTTGTGGTTGTATATCGGATGATATCCTCATCTTCAACAAGAGTTTGGAAAAACACTTGCAACATATTTAGAAGGACCTTCACACTCTATGGTAACACATGCTATGTCATAACTTGGAGAAATTATCCTTCAAAATGTACAAAGTTCAATATCTAGGTTTCATTATATATCAGTAAGGTGAGCATGTGGATCTAACTAAGATCAAAGTTATTCGAGATTGGCTAGCCCCACCAAATCTAATAGAGATTTGTAGCTTCTTGGGCCTTGCTAATTTTCATTAAAGGTTTGTGTTGAGCTTATCTTATATTGCTTGGACCTTAATTCAAGTTACCAAGAGTGTGAAAAAAGAAAGTTTTTTTTGTTCTGAGTCACAACAGAAGGCATTCGATAAATTGAAATATCGTGTTTTCTTTGCACTAGTCCTCACCTTTCTAGAAATGCAATACCATTTGAGATTGAGACAAATGCCTCCAACTATGCTATTGGTGCAGTCCTCATTCAATAAGGAAATCTAGTGGTCTATCATAGTGAGACATTCTCCAATACTGTCTAGAGATACCCCACCTATGATAACTAGATGTATTCCATCGCAGGCCTGCTAGAAATGGAAAAATCATATTTTGGGGAAGGAGATGATCACATAAAAGAATCATCGACCTGTTCAATTATATAGATACAGGGGAAGTTGTAGAATGATCACCATTAGAAATGGTCCACATATCTACAAAAAATCCATTTTAACAATATATATAAGAAGGGTAGCACCAAAAACATCACAAATTTTCTCAATCTATCTTTAGTTGCGACACTGACCATTGTTCTCAAATATTCTGGAAACAATACCTCTAATGGCCACAACTATACAACAATGATTCGAAATTCATTGCCACATACTAGATGTTGATGATAGGCAAGAAAGTTCCAGACATCCACCTCCAGGATTTATTATAGTGCTACTTGGAACACCTTTATGTTCCTTTAAGTGGGAATGCCAAGCTAATTTGGGAGAAAAATTATAATGGATTTAGGGCACTTAGGTGTGGAAAATATAGTGTTAGTACTACAGAAGAATTTTTATTCGCTAAAACTTAGAAAATATTTTTTCAAGTATATTAGGTCCTACACTACCTATGCCATTGGAAAACCAACCATTAAGAAGAAAGACTTGTACACTCCCCTGCTTATCATTAACTAGCCCTCGGAATCAATCTCAATGGATTATATGTTTGGAATTCCTTCTATCAAGCAAGGTAATGACTGTGTGTTTGTTGTTGTTCATAGATTTACTAAGATGGCCATCCTAACTACATGTAAAAAGAGTATCATAGCAAAAGTCACTACCAAGCTCTTATTGAAATGGGTGTGGGTACATTTTGGGTTCTCCAAGACCATCTTTTGAGATTAAGCTACAAATTTTGTAAGCACATTCTAGTTAAGAATTTGGTCATTATTGGAAATCAAACTCACAAAATTAACTGCCTTTCACCCTAAACTAATGGCCAGGAAGAGGTAATCAAGAAGATGATCTTGCACATTTTGCGCATTTACAACTCCAAGCATACATGGAAATGGGATGAGAGTTTTCCATATATTCAACACATCTACAACATATCTCTCCATAGCTCAACCGACGATAGCTTGTTTCAGGTGGACCTGATATTTCAACAATTAGTTCCCATTGATGTCACACTACCCCTTGCCACTCCACAGAAAAAATTTACACATGCTAAATCTAAAGCTCATAAAGATACAAATTATATTGTATGTATTCAACAAATCCAACAAAATGTCCATGATATCTTGAAGAAAGCCAATACTAAGTATAAGAAATGACATGATCAGAAATGGGTGCCACAAAAGTTTCTAGTGGGAGAGAAGATATAGTTGCATTTGCAGAAGAAATGCCTTGCAAGGGCCCATCAGAAGCTTTGAACACTCCAATATGGGCCTTAAACCATCACCAAGGTTGTGGGTGACAATGATTTTTAGCTAAGTATGGCCCCATTCCTTGGTTTGGACATAGTGTTCAATGTGGACTGCCTTCAACCATACTTTCCATCATTGTTGGATGTATCATAAATTGCAAAGAAACTAACACCGACAGATATCAACTTAGATTTTATTGAATAGGCCACAATAGATCAAGTTGTGGACATAGAGATTAAGAGTACTTTCCAATAGAGGGTCCAACTATATTGAGTTATCAAAGCAAGTTAGCTCCTGCACCGAGGAAAGTGGCTTAGCAGGGGCGAAACATCAGTTTCCCCATCTCATGGAGACACTCAATACAATGGAGATCCTTACTTCCTAAGGGAAGGTGTGGGGGGGGGTTGATCCAGGTGGATATCAGCAACCACCCACTTATTCTAATGGTTAACAACACATTTTTTATTTCGACAGTTTTTTATTTTTGGTAGTTTTCAAGTCCTAAACTTTTGGAGCCGTTTTGAAGCCCTAAATGACATATTTTGGGGAAATAGGCCAACGATTATTGTAGATTCCATCAACAATTGGAAAATTTACTCTATGGATGGACCATTCTAATGGGATATAATGCATGCCAAATAGATATCGTATGCCAAAGTTACGACCCCAGGAAGTTGATGTTCCAACCTACCCCATCAGAGCCCATAAGCCTTTGGCACTTAATCTCAAAGGGTTAGGTTTTTTTACGTTTAGGATATCTTGCTAATTATTCATAATAAAATGCCTCAAAGCCTTATTGTAACACAATTTAGAAGGAAATAGCCTTCACATCTCTTCCAAGAGATAAACTACCACCATTCGAGCTATTTTTTTCATTAACATTTTCCGCCTATTAATTGAAGTTGAGTTTCATTATTTCTCTGAGCTTTGGTTTTAGATCAATATTTCATTTTGTTCCCTTTGTTCCCTTTATAATTTTCTGCCATTTTTAATTTTTAAAATTTTTAATTATAAAAATAATTAAAAAAATATTTAGCAAATTAATTATAATTGATTGTTTTATTAAAATGAATTGAAATCATTTTCCTCAAACTTAACTTCTCATCATTATTTATATATATAGATATATATATTCTTATATTATATTATATGATTTATTCAAAAAGAAAATTACAAATAATCAAGGGATTGACCATTCAATTAAAAATGTTGATAATTTTCCCTAAACCATTAAATTAAATTAAATTATATATATATATATATATATATATATATATATATATATATATATATATATATATATATATATATATATATATATATATAATAATAATAAATTTGATATTAGTATTTTCTTATTTTTGTTTACATATTGAAGTTAGTGGTAAATGGTAAATCATCATTACTATATATATATGTGATTTATTAAAAAAGAAAATAACAAATAAAGAAGGGTCAACCATTCAATTAGAAATGTAGATAATTTTCCCCAAACTACTATAACCACTGCATGTTCGAATTATATATATATATATATATATATGGAATAATAAAATTGATATTAGTATTTTTTATTTTTGTTTACATATTAAAGTTGTTAGTGGTAAATAGTAGATCATGTTTACAAGTACACAAAATCTTAAAATTTTAACTTTTTCAGTCATGATATTATAAACCAAATAATATTATTAAGAAAAACCTTAAAAATCAACAACTAAATAAAGGAGTTGCTCTACCAAGAGCCTTTTTTTAAGAAAAATAGTATAGCTCTTTTGAAATCTTAGCTTATGACAACTTGATCCATTGAAACCAAAACTTAAAAATCAACCATGAAATTGAATTGCACACTCTATAAAGGGGCATTGAAATTGCAATAATTTTCTTAACTATGGTTTAAAAATACATAAGAATACATAATGGCATGATAACATCATTGTATAATTTAAAATTTAGCACTAATTCCTAATATTTATTTACTTTTAATGAGAATTTCAATATATTTCAATATTAAATATATTGAATGAAACATAAATAATTTCTCAAATTTATTGTTAGATTAAGGATATTCAAAACAAATGAAATATTCATAATTAAAACATATAATCCAACATACATATAAATGATTCATAACTTCATGCAAGATCATATGCAAGTTAAAACATTTATTTCAAGTTACCATGTAAACATCATATTGATCAAAATTACATAAATTTTTTAGACAATTATTCATGTTCACTCATATATTTTTGGCACACCATCTGAATCTACATCATCTTTGACTCGATGAATATGTCAATGACCCATATTCTTATTGATCATCAACCAATGCCCCATATGAGTCTACGTGTATTCAAAACATTGAACATTTCAAAATCCTTCTAGATTGATGACTAGGTTGAATAGACTCCCATATTGCCACTATTTCTTTTGGCAACATCCTCTAGATAATCTTTGTGGTCATGCACAAAGATTTCCTCTCTTTTTTAAATTGAAGTCACAAAAAAGTATGTCAACATCCTCCAATTTTAGGAGGTCATTGTGGTGATGATTTATAGTTTGAACCTTTATTTTTTTATTTTTGTTGATTTGTTTATCATCTACCATCTCTAGCTCATACACACCATTGATCATGTATGTATACATGGCATACTAGTGTACTTCAACTACTATAATATATTCATTTTATTTAATTACCTTTATAACCTTGGAAATCTAGCGGGGATAACCATGTGGATCTCCATTCACTAACACTATATTCATACAACCCTCCTCAACATGCTATAAAAAACCCTTGTAATATTTTTCCTTCGCTTCACATTCTACACACGATCTTATAGAACCAATATACATTTCTCCTTCATCTACCTTTGAAGACTAAGTCATACTTTAAGATTGTGTTGTTCAACAATTTTTCTTTCCTCATATACATTTGGCATATTGTGGAAAAATAAATGAAGTCTTCAAAAGTATTGTATCTCTATTTCTTGAATTTGAAGTTATGTCACTTTGATCATTGAAAAAATACTTTCACTAAAATTGAGCCAAAAACATCAAAGTACTCATATATATCTTTAATTGATCTTTTATTTTCTTCCACCCATTCAAAATTATTTACATATCTCTTATGCATTTGTGCATTATGGATTTCAACAATTGATTGTAATAAAAAACAATTTTGATACAAATATTGGATGATATGGAATGAACTTCAAAAATTATACACTTGATGAAGGCTCCCATATTGTAGTAGTTGAATACATCTTGCCCCATATAAGTGGTTTCTCGTTAGGTTTTTTAATACAAGATTGATGTTGGAAGCTAATGTTATTAAGTTTTACAATTTAATTTTCTTTTCCACGCAATCCTAGATTAAAGATTTGCATGTCAATAGTTTCTTCTAATATGTGAAAAATAGGCTTTGGAATGTATACTTTTTTAATACATTCAATTAACGATGGAATGCTCCCAACATCCTTCCTCCTCAATGTTACTGGCAACAAATTGCAAATCTAACAAATATGGTCATGAACGTGTCTAATGAGAAGGAAACTAGCCTTTACCTCCTAAAAAATTCCAAATTCAATAGGTAGGGTTAGATATCAAATTACAATTTGATTTTTTTCATGACTAGTGTTGTCTAATTGTAGATAAAAAACTTGAGAAATATTACTAGACCAATGATCGAGCACATGATGAATTATGGTTATGGTATTATTTTCATCATTATGAATATTTGGAGTTGTGAAGTAAACCATTGGACACATTTTCCCATTGAACATATTCGCATGTCAATAGTTTCTTCTAATATGTGAAAAATACGCTTTGGAATGTGTGATTTTTTAATACATTCAATTAATGATGGAATGCTCCCAACATATTTCCTCCTCAATGTTACTAAAAAACACAATTGAAAATCTGATCAATATGGTCATGAGTGTGTCTAATAAGAAGGAAACTAGCCTTCACCTTTTGAAAATTTCCCAATTCAACAAGTATGGTCAGATATGAAAATACAATTTTGATTTTTTTCATGACTAGTGTTGTCTAATTGTAGATACAAAACTTGAGGAATATTACTAGACCAATGAGCGAGCACATCATGAATTATGGTTGTGGTTGACATATTTTCATCATTATGAATATTTGGATTTTTGAGGTAAACCATTGGACACATTTTCCCATTAAACATCATACAACCAATCAAGTAAAATTAAATAAAATTCTCATCTTGTAATTTTTTTGTTGTGCAGAAAAAATTTGGTAGAAGTGTTTTCTTTTGGTCCATACCATCAATTATCAAACCTAAATATTTGTTTGGAATATCATAATACATATTTCAATGCTTGTATAATTTTTTCCTTTCACTTGATTCCTGATTCTGATGCTGTTGAAGTGCTTTGAGAATGAGATCTACATGTAATATTAAAAAAACTATTAATAATACATTTTCATAGTTGATAACTATTCAATTATAAGAAATAATGTTGTAAATACATACATATTTCTAGTCCTTAACATTGATTCCATTTTTATTTAAGAGAAGTGCAAGTACTACAAACCCCCATTCTTGACCTAAAAAATACAAACATTGTTGAAGTTTTTCTTCCATATCCTTGTAAAATATGCATATGCAATAAAATTACCATTTACTTTATCATTTTCTGTGTTTTGCAATATAGAAATGTAAATTTTTTTGTGTAGAGAAATTATCTAGAATACGTATTATGTCTCTATATGGAATACACTTTCCATGTTTAGAAAACAAGTATTGCATCCATGACAATGTATTATTTGTTAATGGCCCAATATCTCATCTATGATGTTTTGGGTTCTTAATTGACAAAAATTACCGGTTGAATGCAATTTCTTGAAAAAATTTCTACAGAGTAAAAAACTCCCAATGTGATAATCATAACTTTTCTTTCTAGATATCATGAATGCCACTAAATATGATTTTTCATGCTTTTATTCATTGACAATTAATTCTTCCTTTTCTACAATGCATACTTGAAGCCCATATGTTTCAAGAAATCCTTCTAACCATATTCACTTCAAATCAAATTAGTGATGGAACTTTTTCTCATGAGAAATTATTTCCTAGATCTTGTATAATTGGAATGATTTAGATTGATATAAAAAAAACTTGGTCCTACTCCTAGATGCGATAATTTTTTACAATGTCAACATCATTTAATTGTCCTCTTTACAATGATATTCTTCATCATTAGGAGGAATATTATCCTCACTATGATTATACTCAACATGGTCAGGAAATTGTTCACCATCCTCATTGGAGACTTTAAAATCCTTGCTCAGAGGAAATGCTTCACCATTCTCATTGGTGCCTTTGAAATCCTCACTTAGAGGAAATTATTTACCATCCTCATTCGTCCCTTGAAATCATCACTTGGAAGAAATTCTTCACCATCCTCATTCGCCCCTTGAAATCATCACTTGGAAGAAATTCGCTACCATCCCCATCATTTCCTTTGAAATCCTAGCTCGAAGTAAATTTATCATTCTCATTAGTACCTTTAAAATTCCCTCTTAAAGTAAATCCATAACCATCTTTATATATGCCTTTGAAAACCTCACTTAGAGGAAATCATTCACCATCCTCATCCTTGCCATTGAAACCCTAACTCTATGGAAATCCATAATCCTCATTTGTGCCTTTGGAATATTTTCTCTAAGGAAATACGTAATACTCTTCCATGCCTTTAAAATCCTTGCTCAAAGGAAATCCATTAGTGACATGTATGCCTTTGAAATCCTCACTTGGAGGAAATTCTTCACCATCCTCATTTATGGATTTGAAATCTCTACTTGAAGGGAATCCATCACCCTCATTTATGCCTTTGAAAACTTTACTTGGAGGAACTCCATCATCCCCATAAATGCCTTTGGAATCCTTACTTAGAGGAAATCCTTCATTGTCCTCATTGGTTCCTTTGAACTCCTTGCTTAGAGGAAATCATTCACAATCCTCATCTGTTCCTTTGAAATCCTTGATCAAAGGAAATCCACCATCCTCATATTTTCCTTTGAAATATTCGCTTAGAGGAAATCCATCATCCTCATTTGTGCCTTTGAAATCTTCACTAAGAGGAAATCCATCATCGTCATTTATGCCTATGAAATCCTAACTTGGACGAAATGTTCCACCATCCTCATTTGTGCCTCTAAAATACTTGCTCAAAAGAACCCTGTTATTTTCATCTATGGCTTTGAAATTAGTTCTTGGATGAAATCCATCATTCTCATTCATGCCTTTAAAATCCTCACTTGGAGAGAATATTTCACCATCCTTATATGTTCCTTTAAAATTATCATTCGAAGGAAATAATTCACCATCCTCATCCATGCCTTTGAAATATTCACTTGAAGGAAATCCATCATCCTCATTTGGCCCTTGGAATTCTCGCTCAAGGGAAATCCATCATTATCATTTATGCCCCCTGAAATACTCGCATGGAGATAATTCTTCACCATCCTCATATGTTCCTTTGAAATCCTCATTCAAAGGAAATGCATCATCCTCATATGTACCTTTGAAATATTTTCTCAAATGAAAACTATCATCCTCATCTATGCCTATTCTTACTTGGTGGAAATCCACCATTCTCATGTGTGCTATTAAAAACCCCATTTGGAAGAAATTATTCATCCTTCCCATTATCAGTGGTGCCTTAAAAGTCCTTAACATTAGGATTTTCTTCATCAACATGTTCAATATGTTACTTTCACTTTCATTAAACTCCTCAATAGGTAAAAAATATGATTCTTTATTCATAAAAAAAAACATTAATATTATATTAATCAATACAAATAGAACGCGTGCACATTCAAGATGTTTGATCATCATGCCGCAAAAATATAAATTTCATCCTTAAATGAATCCACGGCCTTTCATAAAATTAATAGATTAATACAAGTGCTCTCTCTCCTAATGACAATGTTATGACTCAAAGAATGAAAAAATCCCCTCAAAAACTTTACCCCAAAATTTTTCTGGCAAAATTTACTCCAAAGCATTTTATTAAAAATTTAGCTTCAAAATTTAACCCCTACATTTTTTTCAAATTCCCAACACAAATTTTCCTTTAATACATTCCTTCCAAAATCAATTAAGATTTTGATTTTACTTACGAAACATTAATTTAATGATTAAATTAATTTCAACAGTTTTATTATTGATTTTTAATCCCACATTTACCAAATGTTAAATTTCAAACTGATGATATATATGGTATATTTACTTCCATCTTTTCTATTCCTTACATCACATCTAATCTTATAGAAGATTTACTAAAGCAATTTATGAAGAAGCTATAGGATTGTCAACAATACCTTTAATAGAAAAATTTCACATTTAAAGGTTAATATCTTTTATTCTATTATACCATTTAGAAAGAAATTTACATGAAACAAATAAATTATGGTGTTTATTTATTTATTTAATGAAAAACCAACTTTTTATTCTTGATTTTACAATTGTTTTGAACAAAACCCAAGAGAGAATTATCATATTGGTGAAAACCACACAGAACAACCATAAAAATATCACATTCTTAGGATTTTTAAGGGGAAATAGTTTTTTTTAAGGAGTATATCACATTCTTCCTAGGATTTTTAAGGGGAAAAAGTTTTTTTAAGGAGGAATATATCACATTCTTAGGAATTTTAAGGGCGAAATAAACGTATTTCTAGTTTTTTTTAGGAGGAATATTTTTTAACACATTGAAATGAAAAAACAAATAAAACAGTATTTTAGTATAATTTGACAACGAAAAATAAATAAAAAATTAAAAGTAGAACTTTTTTTGTTAATTTTTTTTTAGCATATTTCTTTTTCGCATTTCAAAAAAATAATTTTAAAAGAATTTGTTTCAAACATATATTTTTGGGAAAATATTTTTACCTGGTTAAAATATAAAAAAAAAATTCCAAAGAATATTTAAATTAAAATAAATTAAGAAAAAAATATATAAAACAAAAATAATAATAAAATAATAAAAAATGTAAAAGAATATATATAAGAAAACAAAAGAAAAACATTAATAAAAAATTTAAAAATTAAAATAAAATATAAAATAATATATTAATAAAACAATCGAATGAGGGGAGGGCAATGTCTAACATCACCTTTATGCCCTGCTAGGTGTAAAAAGGGTCCTAGCATGGGAATCTAGAATATAGGAGTCTAGATTCCTCTAATTATACTTAAAATTCTATATTCTGCCACTACTTCCCACATGTCTTTACTGGCAATGGCCCATCAAGCTTGGGAAAAATCTATTGTTAACCCATTTGACCCTGGTGATTTCCTTAATGCCATACCTTTGACTGCACATTCTACTTCCTCCACTAATATAGGTTTCATTAAGGTATTCTTTTTGTTCAAATGAAGCCATGTTAGGAATTGTTCTTGTAGGTATTAACCTTGTAGAGAAATTACATGCAAGTGAATTCTAAAAAACATAAAATATACAATGGTGAGAAACACAAAAAAATACACAAAAATTTTCCCTTGGATCCCAAAACCGGGACTACTAGATTGATTGTTCATTATATTCCTTTCAATGTTACAATATATATATATATATATACATGTTGAAACATCCATAAACTCCAATCCATTAACCCTGGATTAGAACATAACCGTAGTTCCCTTAAGTGGATCTACAAAATACCATGGGAAGAAAAAAATCATGCCCAAAACCATGTGCGAAATACATGCACAAACCATAGGTAAGTTCGCCCACCTAATATAGGGTAAAAATAATTCCTAGGGTGCTGCACTAGATCCCGTGAATAGGGGTTACCACCCCCTTCAAATCCCCTGATAGGGGGGGCTGGCATCCCCCCTGTGACCCCCCTGTTGTGCCCAACACAACGAAGGGGATGTTGGTCCCCCCCCCCTCTAAACCCCTAGCTTCGCACCTAAGGCTAGTCATGGAAAGAATATAATAGACACCCAACATTCTCCCACTTGTTGTTTTCTTTCCACAAGGGGGCATTGGAGAGTTTAGTCATTTGTCTAGCCCTACAATGCCCATTGTTTCTCTACACCAAGAGAAATTCTCAGTGCTTAATGACTTTTTCAATGAATCTAAAGTATTCTTCAAAGTGTCCACCTTTACCAGCAACACATTTTTGTCCTCAACCATATCTATCACAAAGTGATACTAAACATCAAAGTGCTTTGTCTTTGAATGATAAGAAAGGTTCTTTGCCAATAAAATTGCACTTTGGATATCACAATATATCCTTATAGCTCATTGTACTAACCCCATACTTGAACAAAATCTCTGCAACCAGATTTCTTCCTTTCTTGCATGAGTGGCTTCCATGTATTTTTCCTCTATAGTTGCAATTGTCACTACAAATTGTTTCTTGCTCATTCAACTGACTGCATCTCCAAATAGGTTAAACACATACCCACTTATATATCTTCTATGATCCAGATCTCTAGCCCAATCTACATCAACAAAGCCATGAATTTCCAAAACTCTATCCAATCTTGGTCTTCCTTGGTGGCACATGCCATAATCACTAGTTCCACACAAATACTTGAAATCCCACTTCACTGTTGTCTAATGCTCCTTCCCTGGTTTTGACATAAACCTGCTCAATACTCCCACTGCATGTGAAATGTTTGGTGTAGTACATACCATTGCATACATTAGGCTACCGACTGCACTTGCATATAGGACACAAGACATCTCATCTTCCTCTTCTTGTGTCTTGGGAAACTGTTCAGCAGATAGTTTAACACCTACAGGTATAGGAACCTTCACTCGTTTACTATCCTACATATTAAACCTCTACATTATTGTCTCAACACTTCCTCTGGTTTAAGCAAAACTTCCTATTTACCTGATCTCGTTCAATATCCATTCCCAAAATACAGTTTACAGCACCAAGATCTTTCATGTCAAATTTGGAGGACAATTAGGTCTTCAATTCTTGAATAATTTCTTTGTTATTTCCAATCAACAACATATCATCCACATACAAGACCAAACAAATAACACGACCACCAATTAATCTAAAATACACACAATGACCTGCTTTGTTTCTGGTGAAGCCGAGTCCCTGTATACATGTATTAAATTTATGATACCACATACTTGGTGATTGTTTTAACCCATATAGAGACTTTTTTAACCTCAATACCAGTTCTTTCTTACCTTTCACCACAAAGCCTTCAGGTTGCTTCATGTAGACCTCTTCTTCCAGATCCCCGTGAAGAAATTCTTTCTTCACATCCATCTATTCTACCTCAAAATCAAAAGCAGCAACAACATATAAAAATAATCTAATAGAACCTACCTTGGCAACAGGAGAAAAAATATGAACAAAATCAATTCCTGACACCAGTGAATAACCTTTTGCTACCGACTGAGATTTGTATTTCTCCACCTTGCCTTCTGCATTCATCTTCTTCTTAAACACCCATTTGCTTCCAATGAGTTTCCTTCTAGCTGACAAATCCACTAAATCCCAAGCCTCATTTTTGTCCAAAGATGCCATTTCATAAACCATGACTTCTTTCTAGAGTTTTCCATCCTCTGAATCTATTGCCTCCCTGACAGTTCTGGGATCATTGTCAGTAACAGATAAAGAAAAATCTAAACAGAAAGTAGTTGGGCTATACCTTTCTGCCTGCCTTCTTTCTCGAATTTATCTTCTCACAGTTGGATTTTGTGGCTCTTCATCTTCTAATTCCTCTTCTGTTGTAGAGTTTGATTCTTCCCCCTTTAGCTCAAACTCTATCTTCTCAGGTTCCTTTGGTCGGACATCATGTTTAATAACATATTTCACCATGGAAAATTTTAGGGGCGAATGTTCGCCCTTTGGCAAAATTAAGGGGTTTTAAATTTTTAGTGGGCAAATATTTTGTATCATAGTACATTTTTACAAATCACCTCAAATAGCCCACCTTATTTTAAGGGAGAGGGTAAAAAAGGTAAATTTAGCCCTTGAAATTAGGAGTTACAACCTTCCATTCGCCCTAATTTTCAAGAATAGGTTTTATTTAAGTGAATCCTATGGGCCAAATACCATATTTATAAAAGAGGTATGGTAGATTAATAAAAATATAAATAAATGAGAGGTATGGTAAATAAATAAAACATTTTTTATATTTACTCCATAAGTCACCTTATATACATGCAAGGGTGTAAACAAATAAAAATATAAGTAAAGTGGAGGTATGGTAAATAAATAAAACGTCTTTTTATACTCACACAAAAGGTATGGTAAATAAATAAAAATATAAATAAACTAGACGTATGGTAAATAAATAAAACCTCTTTTTATATTTAGTCCATAACCCTCGTTCTATTTATGAAGGCTCAAAAAAGAGGTTTTATTTAAGTGAATCCTATGGGCCAAATACCATATTTGTAAAAGAGGTATGGTAATTTAATAAAATTATAAATAAACGAGAGGTATGGTAAACAAATACAACATTTTTTTATATTTACTCCATAAGTCACCCTATATTTACGAACACTCAAAAAATGTGTTATATTTAGGTGAAACCTATGGGCAAAATACTATGGGACAAATACCATGGGCTAGATTATTATTAATACCATGCAAAAAAACATTATTAACCATAATATTAGTATTAATAAAAAGAAAAATGACACATGGTATTGACCCATGGTATTCACCAAAATGGCACATGGTATTGACCCATGGTATTCACCTGGAATGTAGCCTATTTAAATGGGGGAATTAAACCAGCATAGATCCATCTTTACTCTGGATCTACTAACCCCCGAGAGGTATCAAATATCGTGATATGCAAACTAGCATAGAGTGAAAAAATATTTGATCCCTCTCAGGGCTTGGTGGATCAAGAGTAAAAATGGATGTTGTAATTTAATATATGTTAAACATTTTAACTTGGTTAAAATAAAAAATAAAATAAAAATCAATTATTAATTTTATTAATTTTTATAAATTACTAATAGTAATTTTTAAGCTCGAGGTTTATGATAACCCATGGTATTGACACATGGTAATACCATGGTATTCATGTGAGCATAGACTATTTAAAGGGGAAATTCTATCATCTTAGATCCATTTTAATTCTAGGTCTACCAAGCGCTCATAGGGATAAATAGATTTCATCCCCCTAAGAGTGGTAGATGTGGAGCTAAGATGGATATAGGTTGGTTTTTATGATAATGAATATATTAAATAGACTTAGGAAATTATATTGTAAAAACATCTTAAGGTGAATGCTTAAAGCATAGACATTGGACAAGTATATTTGTATACTTCTGTTTTAAACTGAAACAAATCCAGGGCTAAAAGGAATGGATTGATTGCACTAGTCATCCTTCTATAACTTTTCAACATAGGCTGGAGTAAACAGATTGTAATTTGGGTAATTTTTCTAACTGCAAACAGGAACATACTTGTGTATTGGCAAGGTGGTTACAAGGTCCCTAGAAGTGACGAATTTGAATTTTTCTTGGTTTTATATATAGTATTAGGTTTTTTCTCATGCTTTCTGTGAATGACACGGGTGAATTTTATCCTACAGCCACTAGGTTATCGATATATAATTTCGGTAATTTTGATTTCAAAAGATATTTTAAAGAAATGCAATGATTTCATTTGTGTATTCAATAAACACAATATTCTAATGTAATTCTGCATTTGTGGTTTACCTATACAGATTCCATGGAGAAGTATTAGTGGTGTGACTCAATTGTCCTCAAACAGAGGCTTTAGTTTTACTCTTTTTTGGAAGCAAATACTTTCTTCCAACATTTTTGAGTTCCATGAAAAATTTGAAAGTCCTAATAGTATTCAATTATGGGTTCAAGAGAGACATAGTATTCAATTATGGGTTCAAGATATCCACACTAAATGATCTATCGGCCTTATCTTCAATTAGTTTAAGACTATTCACTTGGAGAGGCTGCATGTGCCCCCACTTCAAGAGCATAGTAAAGTCATGTAGAACTTAGAGAAGCTATCTTTAAGCTTTTAGTGAAGATTGGAAAAATGTCTGGGTTCAATAACACCCAGTCGAGCATTAAGCTTCCAATAATGCTAGATTTTAACCTGGATCACTTTTGTGATTTGGAGGAGATTCCCCCTCATATTTGTGACACATCTTCAGTTGTGAATTGGACTATTACTAACTGTCATTTCCTTCAAAAGTTACCTGATGACTTGGGGAACCTCAACTCTTTAAGAATGTTAACGAAGGAAAGAAAGTACATTATGCTAAGTTCTCTTATGCTTTTCAAGTTTTTCTTGGATATCTACAACGTTTCAGGTAGGAAAGTACATTCTGTTAATGAAAATTTGTCTTGATAGAAAGGTCCAATTTCAAATTCTAATGCTTTCAAAAAAAAGCATATTTTTTCAATTTAAGTATCATGATCCCATATTCCAACTTATTTTTCAGTAACCTATTAGGCTTTGTAGCTTTGAATAAATCCATGTCTTTTGATAAGATCCTCTTCCAAATTAGAACACAATTTCCTTGTGGAAATAAGCACATACAATGTCTTGATTTTGTTATTGAGAAAATAGAGGTTGTGAAACAAGCTTGTGCCATACAAGGACTTGATTCATTGATTATGTATCAATTATGGCTCTTGATGTAACAATGTCTTGATTTTGTTGGTTGAAAATAGAGGTTATGCTTTACTATTTCACAAAATTTCTTACAATCTTTCCATAAGTATTGGTTTGTAATCTCACTCACTTAGGGATGACAGTAATGACAAAGGTAATATTCCATGGTTTGAAGTTCCCCTCTTACTAAATATTTAAATATATCACCACAATTTAACTGTTAGTTAAAGGATTTGTATTTAATTTGTAAACAATTCATTGCTTGATTTATAGATTTTGATTTTTTCCCTTTTTTATTTTTTTCTCAGATTTGGTATGAGATATCTTCCAAGATTTGGGTTCCCTAGTTTCTCCACCATAGCTATGAGGTTCAAATGCTATCATTAAATATTCTCGGAATGTTACAACTTTTCCAGTAAGTGTGCTTTGAAACATTGTTGTTGCTTTTCCATGGTGTTAATGCAAATAAGCACTGCAACTAGTGCCATTATTTAGATTAAGTGCCGAAATCTAGGTGGTCTTGTAATGATGGAGTGATTGTTTTCTAGCTACTAAGGCCATATACATTTTTATCTCTTATGTTGTCCTGAGATATTCAAATTGAGAATAAGAATTGAGGTCTCGTTTCCACTGTAGATTGCAGTCAATTTCTTGAACATAATATATAGTAGATTATCTTTTACTAATCAACTGTGGATGTGATCCCTCGCAGGAAAGGAAATTCAAAGTGACTTTCATTTTACATTGATTTGTCAAAACATCTACACAAGAAAGGAGATTCAAAGTGACACTGATTTCACACTGATTTGTCAAAATGGAGGCAAGAGAAAAGGAAACTTTGTATTCAACAATGCTCTTAATTTCATATGTACATGCACAGACATATTAGTAGAAAATATTGAAGGGTTGCGTAAGTAATATTTTCCATTCCACTACATTCTTTATAGCTTGTAAATAAATAACTCAGAACACTTCATTACACTACTTCTTATTCTTTATAATCAGTGGTTAAGATTTTTCTTCCTTCTGTGAAATTGTGTGTTCTATAATGCCTCTTTTCCATTCACTATGTATAGCATATAAAGTGTGTCTAATGGAGTAGGAAGATTGGAAAGCCTTGTGATCCTTGAACTATGTTACAAGGTAGAAACCCAACGGGGCAGGGTAGGTGCATCCCCACAAAGGAGTTACAAATACCAAAGTTGGTATTGGCTAGTGCCTTGAGCTAGAAAATTTCCTTTACCCTTGTATTAACAGTGAATCTGGAGAGGATTCTAATATTATATTTATAAGATTTATATCAGTTAAGATTGATGAATAAAATTCATGAGACATGAGATAGGATGTCCTTGCAAGGTGGTTGTTGATTATTGGAAGCTATGATGGCCATTATGTTAGGCCAGGTGGTAGAACTCCCTTGATCGTGAGCACGATTGTGATCAAGATGGAAGACTTCATAGTCTAGATTGATTGTTTAGTAGTGATAGTTAGTGGGCTCATTCACAAAAGCTTCTATTTCACTAATCCTTTTTATAGAGTTGTCAGATTCAATTTCCGAAGGTTTTAATTACACTATAGAGTTGAGTTCTAAGAGAGTTGTGATTCATAGTGTTAAGTATAACAGCTATGACACTTGAATGAAGACACGCATAGTAAAGGTATCAGACTCTGGTATAAGCTTACCTGCATGTTATAAGGGACTTGGTTGGCTTTTTATAATTTTGTAAACAAGTTCCATGTCGTGGAAATGTGAAAAAAAAATAGTGATATTGCCATCATGTGGCTCTTGTCATATATGGTTTTATACTTTTTCAAAAAATTCTCTAAGTGTTCACAATGCTAAGATTCACTAGGACTTTACAAAGTTTTATTATTTAGTGAAAGACTCGCCAAGATATTACAAGATTTTATAATTGAGTAAAATATTTTCCATGCCTGGTGAGAGACTCGCCAAAAAATTATATATACATATTATATTATTGATAAGATCGCCTTCCATTTTTCCTAAATACCATCGAGATTCGCCCATTTATTATACATATAAATTTGGGGGGGTTCTTAAAATTTTCCCTGCATTTCACCTCTCTAAACACCACATCTCTTATGTACACAACCTTCCTTATTTATCGGTTCCAAGGCTTATAACCTTTCAAACCATCCTTACACCAAAAAAAGATGCACATTTCAGATTTACTATCCAACTTGGTTATTTTCTCCTTTGAAACATGTACATATCCATCACAGCCAAATACCCTCAAATGTGAAAGAGAGGGTTTCTTACGTGCCCATACCTCATGTGGAGTCTTAGCCTCCAACGATGATGAAGTTGATATGTTGACCAGATAACATGTAGTTTCCACCACCTTTGCCTAGAATTCCTTTCCATCAACGTTCTATTCATTCTTTCTGCAACTCCATTTTTCTGAGGTGTGTATGGAGTAGTCTTCTGCCATGCTATACCACACTTCTTATAGAACTCTTCAAATTCCTTCTTGCGGAACTCTCCACCATTATTTGTCCTCAAAACCTTTATCTGGTTTTCCACCAGAGCCTTAAATTCTTTAAACCTGTCAAATACTTCAGATTTCTTCCTAAGGAAATATATCCATGTATTCCTTCAGAAGTCATCTATAAATGATACATAGTACACAAACTTACCCAATGATGAAACCGACATAGGTCCAAATAGATCATTGTGCACAAGCTCTAATATCCCTTTTTCCCTCTTAGCACTAGAGGGGAAACTCACCTGATTTTGCTTCCCATATACACAATTTTCACAGAAATTGAAAACCAGAGAGTAATTAGACATACCTTTCGCCATACCATTACCATGAAGTATTTGAAGGCCCTTCTCTCTAATATGTCCAAGCCTTGATTCCATAGCATGGTCTTTTATCTAGAGACCACAAGGCTTTCTGCTCCACTTTCAGGAACCACATAATTATTGCATCCATCAATAACGGTGCTACCAAGAAGCTTGTACATAGTTCCAATCCAAACTTCCCACATCAATAACAGTGTTCCACGAAAAAACTTGTAGGTATCTTTCTCAAACATTGTTTTTACATCTGCATCATCCATCATGCTTAAAGAAATCAGATATTTTTCTAATGCAGGAATATGTAGAACACGTGGAAGTGTTCTAATGCTTCAACCTTTCAAATTAAGCTTGAAATTTCCATGTCTGTCGATTCTAGTCTTCTATCATTCCCTAAGAAGACATCACCACCATCATATTTCTCATACTCATAGAACCACTCCCTATGGGGAGTGAAGTGCAAGGATGCACTTGAGTCTATCAACCATGCTTCATGATCTACATGTGTACTTGAAGAAGAAGCCAAGTACACACCCCCACCTTCATCTGAGGTGGTTTTCGCCTCTGTAGAAGGAGTATCATCATATCCCTTTCCTTTTTCAAGAGCTTTAGATCTACAATACTTTTTGAGGTTCCCTTTTTCTTTCCATTTCCAACACACCTTTATAGGTTTTCCTGGAGATTTAGATCTCCCTCTAGATTTAGATCTCCTACTCAAGGACTTATTTTTTGTTTCTTTTCTGGAACTGTCCTCGTACATATAAGACATCACCATGCTGGTTGTCCATATTTTTCCGTCTCATCTCCTCTGACAAAAAGGATGAGGCTATTTCATCAAACTGCAAGGTAGTTATATTTCTACCTATTGCAACAACCATACTATCCCACAAATCTAGTAGAGAACACAAAAAAATGATGCACTTATATTCATCAGAAATTTTAATATCAACAAATAAAAGCTAGCTTACCAAAGTATTAATGGTGTTCATATGCTCTATCACCGAGTCTCTATCCTTCATCCTCAGGTTATACAACTTTTTCCATAGGAAGAGTTTATTCACTAGAGACATAGATTGGTACAAAGTCCCTAACTTGTCCCACAAATCCTTCGTCGAACCTTCCCCGGATACATTCAACAATGTTGAATTTGAGATACACAACTATATTGTGCTCTTGGATTTCCGATCCAACTTCTTCTAGTCTTCATTAGACATTGTTGTTGGTTTAGTTCCTAGATCTACCACGAACCTCGATCCTCCATCTTGAGTTTCCATAACTCAAAACTTTGACCATTAAATTTCTCGATTTCTATCTTTCCACTGCTCGACATCTTTCAATGCAAGAATTGATCCCACTAAACAAGGTCTACCACAGGCCCTAGCAAGATATCCCCCAACAACAAAGTGTACCCTTGAAGTCAAAACAACTCTGATACCAAATGAAGGTATTAACCCATATAAATATTACCTGCAAACGATTTCTAAAAAATAAAAAAAATATAAAATGGTGAGAAACACAAAAAAATTACACAGATATCTTCCCCTGGATCCCAAAACCGGGACTACCATATTGATTTTTCATTACATTCATTTCAGTGTTACAATACATATATATACATGCTGAAGCATCCATAAACCCTAATCCATTAACCATGGATTAGAACATAATCGTAGTTCCCTTGACCGGATTTACAAAATACCATGGGAAGAAAACCACCATGCCCAAAACCATGTGCAAAATCCATGCACAAACCATAGGTAGGTCCGCCCACCTAATATAGGGTAAATTTTTTTTCTGAGGATGCTACCCTAGACCTTGTGCAGGGGAAACCACCCCCTTACAAACCCCACCCAGCAACAAAGGGGGGGTTGATCGCCACCCTCTAACCCCCTGACTTCATACCAGGGGCTAGTCATGGAAATAATATAACACACAACCAATAGTTCCCATAATTGTATGTATGACTACTTCATAGTCCTTCATCAACTTATTTAGGAGAGAGATAAGGTGATTTGTAAGTGTTATTTCTACATCTTCTATTTTATCCCCTATAGGCTTTTTTTTGGAGGAAATTTTTCCCTTTCCCCATCTTAGAAGGGAGTTAAGAAAATTTTTGGTGTTATAGTCTCCTTTCCCGATCAATTTAATCCATGATTTCTGTAGCCAAAATATTTCTTCTTGCATGTCTCTTTGGTAGTTTCTTGCATCCTTCATGTTAATATATGTAGATATACCATTGAGGATGATAGCTTGATGCACAACTTGCACTTATTCCCCAAAATTTCTTTATTCCACAATTTAATCCTAGTCTAGAGATTCTTCAATTTCTATTGGATTTGATATATCTTTGTGCCATAAGCTATATATTTCTCATGCTAATAAGTTTTTATATTCTAGAGGACATTGGTATGCTCCATCTAAAGTATTTGAATGTGAAAAGGATTGGGTAATCACTTGAATAATCTTTCCCATGATAATAAAATGGGCCAGTGGTATAAACCATTGAAGGGAAGGATCTTTGCTTGGTTAGTATCTCTCATTTGTAACATGACTTTGAAGACTAGGAAATGTTCCAAGTATACATCAAGATTCTCCTCTATAATTGTTCCACATGATAGTCCATTACTCATGGGTATGTTTATGAGGTATAATTATTCATTGGTATCCCAAAAGGCTATTGATGCATGGAGGATCTAACCAATTGGATCAAGTCTAAAAAGGATCCCTTTAATGTTAAGCTTTGCAGACCATACATATTAGTTAATGCCCTTTTTCTATAATTCCAAGGATATTAGATTTGGCATGAATGACTTGAGGGGTAGTCATATCGTCTTCCACTTGCACCTTCTTAGGGTTCTAAAGAATCTCTAGAGGCCCAAAGGAACCATTTACCTCTACCATTATTACTTCATTGTTTTTCCAAATCTTCAAAGTAATTCTTGTCATGACTTCCTTATTGCACTTATTTTTCAACACCAAAATGTCGGGTTGCTCCTTGTGGATTCTTTTCCATAGAAGACTATGTTTGTATATGGAATTTAGATGCGTAATATTCCATGATATGTCATCCCTTTTAACCTTAGGTTGAGATGGGAAGTACTTCTTTGGGGGTTCGATGGTCTTCCAAATCCTAGTAAGAGAGCTCGAGTTTCTTTAAGTATATTCACATCCCCTCTTCTTTTCGTTAATGATTATTTTATTTTAGATTTTTGGGTGATTTATCTTGACCCATAATCTCTCTATGTCCTTACCCTACTTAGAGAAATGCTCCCTATACCTTTTTATTTTTATTTTCTCTTTAAATGACCTCTCGATGCATCTATTCAAGTTTGTCTTCCAAGACATCACTTAGTCCTTATTCTTCATGGATGTCCACTAGACCTGAAAGTTGTAATCCTTCACCAAGCCCCTAATTCCCTACTTATTTGGGTAAATCCCAAATCTTCAACGACCATTTGTGTATACTATTTTGACTTAATCTTCATCCAAACCCTTTCTTATTCATTATTTCTAGTTCTCTCACCTTTCTACCCTCTTATTTCCTCTTAATGTTTTTTCTTAGTTGATACCTCATGCCCCTCCATGCCCCTCCATAGCCTAATCACCTAAAATGTTGTATCACTAAATCCAAGTTACTACCTTCAGACTACTCACCTATTCTTAGAAAACCTAATTGTTTTGCTATGTCATATTGCCCACCATTTTTCGTCTATGTAAAGACTACGTTTCATATCAATATCATCAAAAGATTGATATTAATCAAACAAGGAATTTCCAAATTATTACTAATCTTTTTTTGTTCTTAAGCTCTTTTAAATAACAATTTGCAAGAAAACACCGGAACTAGAATGAAATGGAATGAACCAGGGAACAAAGCACAAGAAAAAGATTGTGATGGAAACCAATAAATGATTTACCTGGAAACCAATAAATGATTTACATTTGCATTCATAAATAGGAATTCCCACATTAAATGATAATGGGTTTTCCATCGTTAACTAAAAAAATCAAGTCTCACATAAAACGTCCCCTCAATAATGTTATAAATGTTACATGATTGTCCTTCTTTGCACGAATCTAAGATAGGCATGATATCATGACATGGGCTGTTTCACCACTTGATGTCAAAACCTTTTACAATATTAAGCACATAGACACGGATTATTGCATGCTTATTGGTACTTTGTTATCAAAGATTCATATTTTCATTAAACACCTCCGATTTATCTATCATGGGATACATTGTTATCAAAGATTCAAATTTTCATTAAACACCTCTAATTTTTCTAATATATGCTTCCACCGTTTATTAATTTTTAAAACTTTTTAACTCTGAGATGCATGGTTTTACCTTTTCAACAAATCGTAAACATGTTCTAAAATTTTGATTACCTAAAAAAATCGATCACTTGGCATTCTCGTAATAGCCCATCAAACATGAAAACTCACTTGATAATTTTTTTTAGAGATATATTTTTATGAACTCATAAAAATAAATATTATTTTAAATATATATGTTTTTGAACTTATAAAAATTAGCCATAATTTTAGAATTTCTAACATCTGTTTCTTATAAATAAATTTTGTAAAATTTTTATCACAATATATTTAAAAATATATTAATAAAAAACTAATTGTTTTATTTGAGAGGTGCTCTATGACTCCGTAAAGAAGAGATGTTGCCGCATAATGTTATATTAAAAAATTAAAAATATATGCCTTCTAATTAATTAAAAATAAATAATGAGAGAGATGTTTTCATGTAACATTATGCTAAAAAAATAAAAATAAATAAAAATATTTTAACTAATTAATGAAAAATAAAGAATAAGAAAGTGACCTTATCACATAAAGTTATGTTAAAAAAATTAAAAATATATGTTGGCTAATTAATGAAAAATAAAAAATATGAGGGAAATTTTATTATGTTAAAAAACAATTAATAACCTATGTCAACTAATTAATGAAAAATAAAGAGTGATATTGAATATGTTAAGAGAATGTCTTTCGGATTAATCACATTATTGAATTTTGGTTGACATTTCAAACCAACTTATGTGGTTCATCACAATGGTGCAATTAAATTTTTTAATTAAACATAATATTGAATATGTTGCTCAATTAAACTTTTTAACAAAAAGAACATATATACAATTATATTGTTAATTCCAAAAGGAAATTATGTGTGGACAATTGTTATCAAAGTTAAGGTATGTATCATCTTCAAAAATATTAATCTATATAATAACCTATAATAATGAAATGAGAATATTTGTCTTTACTGAAGTTAAAATCTTAATCTATATAATAACCTAGAGTAATGAAATGACATTATTTGTCTGTAAATTGTACCTTGCTTTACAATTGAGACAACAAGCTCACTAGACTATAAATCTTACCAATATCCCATTCCTCATTTAAACTAGATTAGGTTTTGTTTGTAATGTCAAAAATTATATAAAATTAGTTCTCAAAATGTGAAACTAATAAATCACAAGTCAACTCTTATTACATGTAAAATATTACATGAAATTGGAATACTTACAAAACTAAATCCCAACTCTTATTATGTGTTAAATGTTACATGAAACTAGAATACTTACATAACTAAAATGTTATGTGTTGCCTATGAAATGTTACATGAAATTGGAATTGTAATAGCTACAAAAATAAAATGTTGATCCACAAAACTACATTGGTATGAGATAATTTTATCAAAATAAAAATTAATTAGTATAACATAGTTACAAATATTTTTGTGTGAGTTAAACTTTTTCAAAGTAAACAACAATAAGTAATTATGATATATAAACCAACATAGCTTCATCCTAATTCACAACATATAGAGCCACAAGAGAGATTAAATCTCTCTAAGTGAAAACCTCTTTTTCTAGTTTATAATATTTTTAAACATAAAATAACACTATATCTTATACAAAATCAACTATTTTACCTAAAATAATACTCCATAATTATACACTAGATCACTCTATATAGATATCTATATAGACTCATACATTTAGAAATTTTGACTTCCCTCTACATAATCTTGGAATTGTTTAATTTTCGTTGCTTCTTTGTCAAGATAAATAATTATTTATCCCAGAGTAGGTATAACTATATTCGTGAAATCCATAATGTAATCCTGAAAATACTCATTTGTTTTTGTAGACACATTTTTTTTGGTGGACTATCCAAGAGTAGTTATAACTATATTCGTGAAATCCATAATGTAATCTTGAAAATACTCCGTTGGTTTTGCCAGACACATTTTTTGCCAACTGTATACATTTCATTTAATTTTTACAATTAGTAAACGCTGGAAAAGATTGAAATCGAAGAGGAAATCCCAATCCTGATAGATTGGTCACTTTATTTATTTATTTCTCAATTGAACAATGAACGGACAAATTGAACAAGGAATCCTCTAGAAAAGAGAAGATTTCAAGGAACTTTATGCATGCAGTCCTCGTCACGGCTCCTCAGCACAAATTAATGCTCAGGCTGATTGTAGATGGGTGATCTGTACTATAGATACAGATTACATAAGAATTATAATATAGCTGCCAGAAATGAATATTTGAATTATTATTTATCCCCCTTCTCCTCAGTTCCTCTAATGATTTCAGATGATTTTGATATCACAGAAGCTAGCGAGGGAAAACGATGGTTCAAAGTATTTTCCACTCAAAATGTGTTTGGTGAGGAGTCTATTGGCCTCGTCAGTCCAGTGGACTCCATCCCAACTGATGTAGGATGATGGATCGGAGCAGGACACGGCCTTCACAGTGTGGCCATTGAGGATTCCACTGGTTCCGCACTGTATGTTGTACCTGTAGTTGTACTTGCCTCCAATTCCGCAGCATGCTGTAGTGGTGGCCTTGAAACCTGCATTTATAGATATATAGTATGCATCCATCATTTCATCTAATAGTTCGAATATACAGAAAATACCCAGTACAGAATGGATAAGTATAAGCAGTATAGAAAATAGAATACCATATTTAGAGGGATTGGCGAAGAAATCGTAGATAATGTCGTATGTATTGACGTAGATGATGGTTGCGTCTTTGAGTTGTTTGCGGAGGGAGGAGAGCTCAGCCCTGAGGAGTGTGTTGTAATGGAGAACTGCGTCATTGTAGGAGATGGAGCAACCGTGCTTGTCGAAGTCGTTGGAAGAATGGGGGAAGTAAGTGAGCCAGAAGGGCCCGCATCCTTGGGGGGCCACGTCCCTCACAAGAAAATTCCTGGCTCCCTCATCGTACAGAGCCTGCACAGCTCCTCCAATAGACTTTGCAATCTTTGGAAGAACTGTCGCCTTCACCTGGGCAGTTGTTTGGTTGAGAGTCATGTATGCGTAGCTGAAGTCGTTCCCCCCGATCTCTATGGTGTATAGCCCGCTCTTGAATGCTCCAGCACTTGGAAGATAACTCAGAGGACCTGCCATTCAATTAAATTCAGTACCCAGAATTATTACTTAGATTTAGAATTAATACATTATGATTAATTACCTACCGTGTGCTTTGATGCTAGCTAGAACCTGTTGCTTAAAGACCTTGAACTGATTGATCTGAACCGTGAGAGAGATGGGAGCAATGAAAGAATCAGTGCCACGAGCAGTGGCACCTGCCGCAGCAAAGTTGGCGCCATGCCCGAAATTTGAAGCCACGGACTGCAAATATGGACTCAGAAATGGCATTCCTAGCGCCTTGGCTGCAACATCGACCGTGTTCAACATAATGAAATTCGTTAAACGTCCTAATCAGTACTTATAGAGTATAATATACTTATCTAAACGTCCTAATCAGTACGTATGAGGGTATAATATACTTATCAAGCAAGGCAGATAAAATAGATGAAAATAACTGAAGACATACCAAAGAAATCTACGGAGAGCCTTCCGTCGCCGTATCTGGCTGAGGGTCGACCGAAGAAGGTTTCTCCATAGGGCCGATTCTCTGCAAGCTCGTTGTAGGGGAACACAAAGTGAATGGCACCCGTATCGGAGGTTGAGTCCCCAAAATTAAACATGGCCGGGTAATTACAGCGAGCATGAGATACTATTGGAAGAATAGCCATCGCTGCAAGTATGCCCACTAAGAAATATTTACTCAGGCGTTGCACCTCCATTATGTATTCAAAAACAGGTCCAATTAGTATGCGCAGTCGAGACCAGGTATGCAATGGATCATAAAGAGATAAATGCAGTTAGGAAAGAGAAACTCTTCTGCAATGAACAATGGCGTGTTTGATGCCTATAAATACAATAAATTATCGCGTTCCGATGTTCGGAGCCGACGTTCGTTGGATAGTGAACGTCGAGAGCATCTTCCAGTGCAGCCTCCGCATCATCACGGGGCGTTGGTTACGGTGGGCTTAAAAATTGCATAAAGTTTGGAAGCCTCGTCGACACCGGGACATTTTTCAGGTTTACGAAATTTGAATTGAGAATGAATGACAAAGAAAGTTTCATAAAGAAAGCAAAACGCCCAGTTGCATGAGATTCAACGAGACATTATTTGCTATATAAAAGTGCTCTTCCTCACCAAATTCCAGTTGTATGAGATTCTAGTGGACATTATTTGTAATATAGAAGTATTTTTTCTCACCAATTTCATGTGCAGATTCTTGGAATGCATGTGCATAGACCAACTGAACCGGGTGGACTGATAGAGGTAGGTTATTCGCATTTTGTCTTAAGTTTATCTACCATGGATCCTCATGGACAGGTGAGGTCAGTGATAGGTGTAGAAATAAGCTTTAGACCGATCTTGTAAAGCGATAAATATTCCCGAGTGACATTCTTGCACGCTATTGATCTACAGGGCCTGGGGATTTGCATCACTACTTTGTTTATGGCCAGTTCTTCATTGAGATGCTCAAATAATCATATTTAAATTTGTAATAACATTATATCATAAATTTTCATGTCTGATTGTGTGTGTTTTTTTCTCAAATCTCTGTCATGAGAGTGAAATGTTGGCAGTTATGGTAAATCTAAGATCGCCTGGCTAATGTTGCATGGTCAACCCGCAATTTTAGATTCCATCTTACTGGAATTTTAATAATCGTGGCCATAGATAACGTTGAGAAGATGATATTTTAATTCAATTCAAACACGAGATTAATGTCAGATATGCATGTGAGTTATGAGATTAACCAGACGTGCCTAAATAATCCCTGTCAATGATTAATTAAGTCATTTTCCACTGACATGTTATTTGAATAAGCTTTTCTTAGGGGCAAGAGTGAGATGTACACTCTTTGTGGGGTCATTGTATCATTTAAATACCAAATGTCTGGCCATTAAAACTATCGTCATGTTTACCTGAAAAAGTTGAAAGAAAATCATTTATTTGAAAAGAAAAAGCTTTTGCTCAGTTCAAGAGTGAGATTTTGTTCTGTTCAAGAGTGAGTTGTGGACTCTTTGATGAGTCATTGTGTCATCCAAATACAGGTTTTTCCTATTAGAATAACTTGAATAAGTTAAAAGAACAAACTTTTAGTTCAATTTAGATGCAGTTTATTCCATTTTAATTTACTTTTGGAGGTTTGGTTCTGTGTGTATTTATTTAAGCTAATTAATTTTGGAAGTTTGGTAATGTGTTTATTTGTTTAAGTTTTTAACATTCTTTACGTGTAGTGGTTTATAATTTGATTTATTTTTAATTAATGACATAGTATTTAAATGTTTTATGTAATGTTTTTATTATTGGAATCTTGTTGTATTTTTTTAATTATTTAAATAATATGTATATATAAATTAAATGTTTTAATTTTATTTTGGAGTGTTAGGATTGTGTATATTTTATTAGTGGGGTATGTTGAAAGTCAATTTTGTTTTTTTTAATTATAGAGAAAATCATTCAATGTAAGTCTTACTTTGACTTGTTATCTTTTAGTGTAATGATTTCCATTTGTATGTGGGTTCAATTTCCATGGAATGGATGGTTTAGAAGAAGATTTTCATATTAAAGTTGTTTTAAATCTTAAATGAAAACTTATTTAATTATGCAAATGCAATTTTATATTTAATTATAAATTAATAATAGCAAGAGAATGATTACAAACACCTAATTTATTAATAGAAAACAAAAACAAATTTATTACTCACCACAAAAAACTATATTGACATATTCAAATAAGGGGAATAATTGCAATGTGGCATAGTCCTTGCCTCTAGTGTTATTTAATTGATCTTTTTGCATAAAGCTTTTCTCATAATGGAGGCTATATTCGTAATCTACTTCATACTCTATAATGCCTTTTGGTAATCCGCATTATTAAATGATAAATATTTTGGCATTAAAATATTTTATTGTTAATATTTTAGTAAGAAATTGACATATACGATACTATTGGTGACATTTTAAGTGTAAATTATGTTTATCTTCATATCTTTGAATATCTTTTCAAATTATGCATATGTGCAAAAGTACAGAAGAACTTTATTGTACGGAGAGGTTTGCATTGTGTTCACATGTTTCTCTCAACCCATGCATGTCCTACACTGCTTGCTCAACACAATGACATCTACAGAGGTTCTTTTGTGCACTTTATATCTGGACACACAACCTTATTGTGTGGAAAGGTACACATTTCGTCCACATTTTTATCTCATCCCATGCTTGTTCCACAGTGCTTGCTCTGCACAACTTCTTTCATACATGCTATATCTAGACATGCTTCCTCCACACACACTCTAGGGCTAGACTCCACTGGAGTGAATAACTATTTTAGTAAATGATTGACACATACAAATTTATTGCTAATATTTTAATTGTAAATAATGATTTTTTTTTTGTATTTTCAAATATTTCAAATAACTCCTTCTTTAGGCTCTTGTGCGGATCTCCGTAGCTTGCACTAACTGCTAATGTTATTGTTAATGTTTTAGTTATAAATAATGCATATTAGTAGTCAATTGAGTAAAAGTTGTGTCAAGTGCACACAAATTTGAGTACAAAAGCACATTTCATTGAGCAGAAGTTTTGTTTATAAGACATGCAAAAGTGCAAAGAATGTTCATTCCATGGAAGAAGCTTTCAAGTTTTCAATGTGTATAATAAAATTGTTTATGTTTATATTATTCATAATATTTTAATTGTAAATAATGTATGCTACTGCAATTTAAGTGATTTTGTACACAACCACATTAATGTTGAATGTGGTTATGGTTGTGAGCGCAAATTTCAACCGCATTTCTGTCTTAGACCATGCTTGTTCTACATTGTTTGCTCCTAACAATGACATCTGCACAACTTCCTCCGAAGATGCTATATTTGGACACACTTCCTCCACACATGCTATGGGCTAGACTCCACTAGAGCAAGTAGCTATTTTAGTAAGAAGTTGATGTATACAAAGTTATTGGTAATATTTTAATTGTAAATACTATTTGTTTTTGTATTTTTGAATATTTCAGCTATTTATTTGTTTAGTCTCTTATGCGAAATTGCTTTTTGTGCAGATGTCTGCACTTTTCATAAACGCTTTTATTTCTAATACTTTAGCTATAGATAATGCATATTAGTACTCAAGTGAGTAAAATTTGTGCAGAGTGCACACAAAGTTGTGTATAAAACCACATTTCATTGAGCAGAAGCTTTGTTATAGGACATGCAAAACTGCAAAAAGTATTCATTGTGCGGAAGAAGCTTTTAAGTTTCCATTGTGTGAATAATAATATTGTTTATGCACATATTATTGATAATATTTTAGTTATAAATAATGTATACTACTACAATTTAAGTGATTTTGTTCAAAACTACTTTTCATTGAATAGAAGCATTGTTTATGGGATGTGCAGAGGAAGCTTTCAGGCTTTGGTTGTGCAGATCGTTACATTCAGCATTGGAGGCTTTCATTGCTAATATTTTAGTATGAAAACATAATCCATATTTGACTTAGAATAATGCTTACAATAAAATATAGGTAAGATTAGTTTGTTGGTTGTTGAGAGATTTTCTAAATAATAAATTACTTGGTTTACAAACTTTTGGATCTCATAAGCATTATTTACATGGCTTGTAATTTGGCTTTGAAAGTAATACATACGAATAGTTTTGTGCACGTCATGATTATTCCTCCAATTTTTAATTTGTTATCAGAACTTGTTCCGACTTAATTCCCTTATGGGAAGGCCATGAAGATGTGAGCGGCATGAGAGCTAATCCTTTGTACATATTTAGGTTTGTGCAATTTTTTCTCTTTTAAGTGTGTTGGTGTGTTCTGTATACGTGTTTGTGCATTGAATCTATGGGCTGAATCTCTACGTAAACCTAAGAGGGAGATGGAAGTGCTCTGTTTCACTAACTTAGTGATATTTTTCATTTCCTTTGCGTCGGATTTGAGTGTGGCTATTTGGTATCTTGTTGTTTGCGATTGTGGAAAGTAATTGCCCATCATTGAAAAACATTTGCATAGGAAGGATGTCGATGCGCTTTGGATTGAAGGGGGGCCGTAGTGCGAAGAGGGGCATCATCATAGGATACTATCGCTTCCCAAATCACATAACTGCCTAGAGACAATGTAAGTGTTTCCTTAGTCTTGCTGACAATCATTTGAAAATTCAACCCATGAATTGGAGCCACCATTCTTGGAAACAACATGTGCTTCTGTTCTTGGAGTACATGGCATATGAAAACGTTTTGGATAAGGCAAGATTTATGAAGGAATGTTTCCTTTGTAGTTATGTCCCTGGGAAGAAAGCGTTCAAGGTTGTCTACTCCATAGAAATAAAGTTTGTCTGTGTAGTATTCAAGATTCGTTGAATGAGGTTGAAGATCAGAGTTGTACTTGTTATATTGCTTGGGTTGAGAGCCTACATATGCTAAAGACATCATCGCACACGGCATTGCAAATCACAACTTCGTTCTTAGGCATAGTGAACACGAATCACTGCTATACTTATTGATAGATTAATATCGATGTAGTGTTTTCTTCTCTGCAAAGACATCATTCATGAAAAGTATCAATTTTTGGGATTGACAGTGGAGAAATCTGTTGCCCATATAGTTCAAAGAAAGTAAGAAGGCGAGAGTAGTGCCCCTGTGATGGAGAATTGAGAGTCTTGGAATTCTAGTGCAATCATTCCATTTCCCACTAGTTTGGTTTAAGATTTAAGAGGGAGCTACAATAAGAGAGGTCACCAAGAAGTTTAGGTTTGTTACTAGGTGGTTCACCTATGAAGATTGCTCATGGCAGAGCAGTGATGATGGAGTCAGAGTTCACAAAGGAGTGGAGGGGAGCCACGTAATACATCTTTAAAGGTTCCTGCAGCTCAGTTTGTTGAGAAAATAGTGTGTGAGTTCATGTTTGTGTATTGGTGTTATAACTTTACAAATTATAAAATTATTAAGTGATGTGGGTTTGAGATGTAGTGGTGTTTATAATGGAGAATTAATTAATGAATAGATTATAATACTTTAAATTAGTGGTTCTCGATGTTCTTTGGTGCTCAGAGAATGCATCACTAATTTGATTGTGTGATTTTGTTATACATTGGTGGGTCTTGTTGTGATTTGAGCATCAAGAACATCAGTTAGACCTTAATTTTATGAGATCCATGTGTGTGAGACAGATGCAGTTGTATGGTAAAATTTTGAACACATTCAGTACCCAGAGAATGATCCTAGATAATCATCAGACACAACAAGCTGCGTTGTCTGATAGATGGGAGCTTGTCCATGGGATGGTTCATTACTTGGCTACCTTTTTTACAATTATGAGCTGTGTAATTTGGTAGAATAAAGTATGTCAATAGTGTTGATCATTAAAGCTCGTCAAATATGGTTAGAGGCACTTGTGTTTTAAATGGAGATCAAGTGACGGCTTGAAAATGAGGTGGTGAAGAAAGAGAGGGTTTTGCAAGATTCCAGAGTCGATATGAGTGTAGATTAAGACCAGTCAGACAAATGTGACTATATGTGAACTATAATTTATGTTTTTTGTATTAACTTTTGTAATGATGTAATGTAAGAATTAATGGGGTGACTTGGAATAATTCCTACAATAGTATGTAGGTAATATTATTTTGTTGGTTATTGAGATATTATCTAAAAAATAATTTACTTGGTTTGGAAATTGTTGGATCTCATAAGCACTATTTATGTGGCTTGTAATTTGGCTTTAAAGGTAATATATACAAATAGTTTTGTGTGCATCATGATTGTTCCTCTATTTTAAAACTATTTTCTATATTAATGATAATATTTTCACTGTAAATAATGCATGCTATTGCTATTTAATTGATTAGTTGTATGGAGAAAGATTTGAAGTCTTCATTGTGTGGATGTTCAAACTTCGCATTGCAAGTTTTTAAATTGTAGTAATAAAAGACTTCATTTGTCTTATGCCTTAGTCAAATGGAGAAATATGAATTTCCACTTTAGTAGGATGAGTTTTCAGATAGTTAGCAGGAGTGACATTGCCAAGTCACTTAGTTGAGTCAGTCAATTCGAGTTTGTGGGAAATAAGTAGAGTTGTGGATGAGTTTATTTCTAAGATCTAGCTATCTAATGGAGTTATTATTTAACAAAATTTAGTTATATGAGCTATAATCTAGAAAAGAGTCATTTTTAATTCGGTTGAGTAGTTGTAAATGTTGTTAACTCACTGATCTCTTAGCTAACTAGTCAATTTATTAAAAATAACCCTAGTCATGCATGCAATTCGAATTACACAGTTGAGTGGAGGAGAAATGAATAATTGTAATTAGTATTGCATACTAGTGAGTGTACAGTGTTTGCATGTAGCAGATGAGCTAATTTACTCAGGAATTACACAAGTAAATAGGTGTGAGTGTAGGCAGCACAAGTGTAGGAAGCACAAGTGTAGGTAGTGTGAGTGCAGGCAACACGAGTGTAGGTAGAGCGAGTGCATGCAATGCAAGTACAAGCAGTGCAAGTGCAAGAAACGTGAGTGTAGGAAGAAGGAATGCAAGAAAAGGAGGAGATCAATATTATAGTGGAAATTGAGGTTCAAGGATTGAAGTTTTCATTGTAATAGGTCATTTTTTTCTCATCTAATATAATACAAATAAAGGATTATTTTTTCCCAATTGGATTCCCTAGTAAAACAAATTGTGTCCATTGTGATTAAATGATTGCATGTATTGTACAAATCGAGTGGGCCTAATGCTTAAGAGCATGTGTTTCCTCCTAAGAGGGCACAAGTTCAAAACTAGAGGGGAGTAGAGTATGTATGCCTTTGTAGACTTATCAGTCAAATTGTTGCGCGAATGTGGGTCCCTTGTCCCACAAACAAGGGGGTCGCATACACCAATTTGGTATTTGGCTTGGTTGTGACCTTAAAATTGGATAATAATAATAATTATTATATGTTTTCCCTTCCACGGATTGAGTAGAATAAATTTGTGTCTATTGATTTCAGTGTGATTTCATTAGCAGCTGTAAATTTCGATTTATTTTTACATCATATCAAAGTTATTGAAAACTACATAGAAACTAGGTTCTTGATCATCTATTAGAGTAATTTCAAATAAAAAATTTTGTGGTGTAGGAGTTCAACTGTAAGGATTTCTTCAATGTAGGAATTCGAATTCTACAAGTGCAAGAATTTCTTCAGTGTAGGAAAAATTTCTTTCAATGGGTCGAGGCTTGAGTATGCATTAAAGGGAACTTCTAATTTCATTGCATGTAAATACAGAACCAAGAAGTTGTGCTGGATGACAATGGATTATTGGAGTACACACAAAGAGATATTCCAAAACCAACAACATCATATGCATAACAATTGGCTTAGTGGAAGAAAGATATTGCAAAATTCAGGAGGATTATCTTGAGGGAGTCAAAGATCATGTGTTTTCATATTTGCATGGAAAGGAGTTTGCTTATGCAATGTGGAAAACCCTCAAAGATCTATTCCAAAGAAGAAGTGATGCTAAGAAATTGACATTAAAATATAAGCTCAGGAAATTTTTAATGAATAAAACTGAAACTATTGTTCAGTACTTATCTAGATTCACTCAGGTGAGAGATGAACTTGGAGAAGTAGGACAGATCATGCCACCATCTGAACTTTTCAGCTTAGCACTCCTTGTTCTTCTGAAGTTCTGGCACATATATAAATATTCAGTTAATGGAAGAGACAAGCTTCTAGATTGGGAGAGACTTTGGTCTGATTTGTTGAAATATGTGTAACTAGGTTCGGTCTTCATAAATATGAAATGTACTTTTGATTCTTGTATTTTGTAAAATGAAAGAACAATTATAATTTCAATTTTTGGAGCATGGGTTTCCTCAAGGTATTTTGTTTTAGAGGTCAAGCACCCATTGAGTGCTTCTAAGGTTTTTCCTAGGTAAATAATTAAAAAGACTCACTGTCTAAGTTGAAGATCCCATCAAGCACATTGTAGTTTGTAAAGAAAATTACTTTTGTAATTGAAAGTGTCAAAATACCATTCAAGACCAAGTTGGCCTGGCAGCTCAGAAGTCAGCCTATTTTGAGGAGCCACGTCTAATACAGGTGGATCTTGTCAATCAAACTGCAATTGAGTCTAGTCATATTGTAAACCAATATGGTTATGTCTAGTCATGTTTTGAGACCAGGATGGTCATGTCCAACCGAATTCCAACACCATATGGATTACATTTGATCTCGAAAATCATAAAAATGAAGTATCTAAGATTTTCATGAACCCAACATCAAGTTGTAGAGCTCGTCGAGATGAATTCAATGGCACAAATGACACACAAAATGGAGTCCATATAAAGAAGATATGGGTAGTCAACGTTTTTGGGACTGAATGAAAGGAGGTCAAAGTGGGTCCCACTAAGGAGAAATGGCATTATACGGATGAGACATGTGGCAGCTTCTGGTGAAGACACATGGTGATGGCACAATGACTTGGAAGATTCTTACAATGATGTGTTAGATGATGATGTCAGCATGATGTTAGGAGGGGCTGATGTGGATCCCTTGGAAGCTGACAGGCATCATGATGATGTCAGAATGTGCCTAGTTGGCAGGTCAAATGGAAAATAATGACATCAACATGTCGACATGGTAGTATGATTGATGACATCAATGAGGTGATGTGGAAGCATGAGAGGCTGACACGTGTCACTCAGTTTTAGAATTTTGGCATTGAGTTGCACCAATCACATTTTTCTATGTGGTATTCTATACGATGATGTGGTGTTCCATACGGTGTTGTGTCAGTTGACATGGCTCTTAGGTGGTAGGTATAGTTGACAGTATGATAGATGATGTAGGATGACGTGGTGCTGAGGTGGTAGGTACAACTAGTGGTACAGTGGATGATGTGGTGTTGATGTGGCAGGTACAGGTGGTAGTGACGTCAAGAGGGTGACTGGATTTTACAACGACATGTGGACCAATCCTGTGAGGACACATGGCATTACGGTACTTGACTAGCCAGTGACGTCAGTAGGGTGAATGGGCAGTACAGATAATACGCATCCCAATCCTATAAGGACACTTGGCACGTACAGATGCTGACACTCAATGATTTTTGGTTTGTTGATGATAAGCCAATCTTGTAGTGCCATGTGGTCCAATAAAAAAAGGCCATGTGTCCTTTCTCTATTTGTTAAAATTTTGTCTGGATTGACCAGCAGACTAAGTGGGATTCAAACCTGCAACCTATCTACATATAATCACGACACTTACCATTGAGCTACATATGTGGCTTGTTATATATAATGTGTTGTTTATGTATATAGTGAAATGGTTCAGGATATGACATAAAAAAAGGTGGAGTCTACCATTGTTGGCGGCTTTGCCATATCTATCGGGGCTCGATGCCAACTTGTCTCCATCATAACCCTGACTGCACTATGGTGATAAGGCCTTGGGCCACATGTTTTATTAATATTTATATTATGGTATGGTGTGGGGTGGCGGGTTCGTTGACCCCACCACCAAATCATTAATTTTCTTTTTATATGTATTATCCACTGTACCGTATCACACTGTTGTTGAATAATAAACCAAAGCACATGATTTGTGGATCAAACCCAAGACCTAGGGCTATATAAAAAACATGCCAACCGTTGGGCTACAAAGAATTTTGTTGAGTGGTTTTGTTATGAAACCAGCTCACAAAAAGATAGAAAAGAGAGATCCACGACTTAGAATTCAGCCTCTTCGAGGGGGCAACCTCCTTTACATTACATAAATGAACAATTCTTTGATGAATCAAATGAAAATACCTCCTCTCTATATATAGGAGTCTAAGTGGTCCCAATACAATCAAAGCCTACATAACAATAATATTGTAGGGCACAATAATAACAATAGTGGGCTTCTATGTGGCACAATAGTAACAATATGGGCACTACATGGGTACATCAATATAATAAGTGGGTTGTACTAATAACAATAAGGGGTTACACTAGTAGTATAGGGGCCTAACATGCCCCTCTCCTTCAAAAAGCGTTGTCCTCAACGCTTGAGTAGTTCTTGATGCTTCTGTATAAGATTCTTGTCCTCCCATGTGGAATCTTCAGCGGGTAAGTTCTCCCAGTTGATGAGATACTCTGAAATTGATCGATTTCGTAGCTGTCGGGTTCTTGTTTCTGTGACTGCTCCTGGTTCCAATATGATTTTTCTTTCCTCTTCAATTTCTGGCAATATTGTTTGAATTGGGATCTTTTGCAACTTTTGAATAAGTGGCCATACTTCTTCTTCCTTCTTCCATTCATCCCTTGCTTCGTTTATCCAATCTGGTTGGATGATATAAATAGTACAAAACAATGCTTCCACATCCTCATCCTTGAAGAGTCTTCCCATTCGGTAAGGTCTCCATTTTTTAAGTGCATGTAGTATTGCCAACATTTCCTTCTCATAAATAGCTTGCTTGAGATGTGGCAGTAAAAATACCCAATCACCTACATCAAAACATTTTTCACTACGATGTTGATCTACCTGTTGTTTCGTTTGATTTTGCACTGAAGTGGCGTTATCCTTTAAAAGTTGGAGAACTTGTTGTTGATGCTCGATGTGATCCTTCACTGCTTGAACCTTTTTCTTCTTCATATGTCCTTCTATCTCTAGAGTTTTAGGAGTGGTAATTTCTTCCAATCCTTTACAAGATGTGGTCGGATTCATTTCTTGATGTTTGATGTGATCTTTAACTTCTTGCATCTTTTTCTTCTTGATATGTCCTTCTATCTTGAGAGTTTGAGGAGTGGTAATTCTTGCCAATGCTTTACAAGATATCGTCTCATTCATTTCTTCTTTCTCTGGGGTGGGGTCCTGACGTATATCTTCTTCTTTTGTTGTTTCTTGATCCTTTTCTTCCTCCTCTTCATATTCTATGTAAAATAATTTCTTCTCAGCACACTTATGACCTTTAGTGCATTTTCTATCACAATTGTAACAAAGCCCTTTTTCTCTTTTTTCTTCCAATTGTTGTGGTGTAACCCTTGTAGGTTGTGGAAGGCTAGGAGAAACAACACTTCCATCATTATAGTTGTGAGGGGTACACTTCCTGGTTTCCATAATTTTGCTTTCCACTATGTCACAAAGCCCTTTTACTCTTTCCAATTGTTGTGGTGTTACTCTAAAGAAGGTGTTGCTCTTTGTATCCTCATAATGTGCTATCATTTCCTCCGTGAAAATTGACCACGTAACAAGTTGTTTACGAGAACAAAGCCCTTTGTACCATAAAAATTGATCTGGTTCTAAATATGAAGATGCAATACATACCTTTTGTAACAGTTGTACACCATGTAGATCAAAATATTGCTCCATCTGAAGTATCCAATTTACCGGATCCTTGCCATCAAACTTCCTCATCTTGCTTTTTCTTGATTTTAGGAGCTCGACCTTCAAACAACTGTAACTCTGTACTTTTCAATCACCTAGTTCTAAATTTGTGACTTACAGTAGCCCTCTGTGTCCTCTTTCCAATGCCACAAGTCTGACCCAAATTGGATTCTCCAAGGAAGAGTTATGCGAAATCTCCCACAGTGACTTGATTATAGACTAGTTCAGTAGAGCGAACTTGTACGACGTGCCACGAGTCACTGTTTCAACCTTTGGATCTAAAAAACATATAAAAGAAAACTACAGTCCGTCCTCTTTCTGTACCTTCTGACGAAATTTCAATCCGATGCTCAGAAAGAAAGTTATGACAATTTTCCCCAGGTCACCTATTTTGAGTGTAATTCAGGAGTCTGCAAAAAGACCAACTTCCTCAGATCATATCTCCGAAAATATCACGTAAAAAGCTCTAAAATTCGGACCCAAGGTTCAGCGCGATTTCTTCTCAAATGGGTTTTTTTTGCGACTTCTGAAACGTCACAAAAAAAAAGTTATAGCGAAAATTCCACGATGACCTGTTTGGAGCAGCGAAACCCTAGAATCCAAAGCTCTGATACCAAATGTTATGAAACCAGCTCACAAAAAGATAGAAAAGAGAGATCCACGACTTAGAATTCAGCCTCTTCGAGGGGGCAACCTCCTTTACATTACATAAATGAACAATTCTTGGATGAATCAAATGAAAATACCTCCTCTCTATATATAGGAGTCTAAGTGGTCCCAATACAATCAAAGCCTACATAACAATAATATTGTAGGGCACAATAATAACAATAGTGGGCTTCTATGTGGCACAATAGTAACAATATGGGCACTACATGGGTACATCAATATAATAAGTGGGTTGTACTAATAACAATAAGGGGTTACACTAGTAGTATAGGGGCCTAACAGGTTTGCACAGTCGAGCCCTTTTGTATTTGCAGTAGAGATTGTTTTTGGATTTTTGAGGCCATACAAAGGTCTTTTCAGGTGCTTCAAGAGCCTAGACATGGGTTTTGAGGCATTCTAGAGACAGTGACAACAACAATTTGTTCATCTGAGAATCATATTTTTCAGTATATTATCAATTTAGTTTTGAGAAATTCGACGATGAAACTTCTTTTGGAAGTAGTCAAATTTATGCTTTTGATCTCAGAATGAGTACCAGGACCTGTTGCCACATTCAGTGAGAGAGTCCTTTTTGTTTTGGTGCCATAGTTTCTTTGTAAAAAGGAGTCATATTGTGAGTGAGATTTCTATGAAGGAGAATGCTTCTTGAGGGGAAACAGTGCCACTCCAGCATAAGATTGACTCTATGAGACAAATAATTTAATGTACTCATTTTGTAGCTGAGATCAGTAGAGTGGCCTAGCCTTTAGAGTAGGACCCAGAGACTTGGCCTAAGAGGGGTGAACTCCATTATCCCGTGATCATTTTTGTCATTTTGAGTTTCAAATGTTTTTGTTTCATCTTTAAGTTCTTTTGAAACTTATTTATGCACATTTGAAGACCCAAATTTTATACTTGGAAAATATCTAGCAACGAATTTGTTGAAAATAGAAACAAGAAAAAAAGATCATAATTTAATTTCTCCTTGAATTAAATTGTAATTCTAATTCTCATGGCAACTTGTAATAATTAACTAGGTAAATTTTACTTAGTTGGATCAATTAATTCGAGCTGGGAGTCTATTTAGAGTCATGTAGAGTGGTTCCTAAATTTTAGGGGCCTAAGTTGAGTTCTTTTGAGTTGTAACTTTCTAATTCAATTAACTTAGTTAAATTCAGTTAAACTAGTTCCCACTGATGGAGGAATTAGTGGGAGATATAGTAGTGGGATGTAACCGTCACTGATCAACTAGTAAAGTAAAGATTTACTCATAATTAACTCATGCATGTCAAATTAGAGAAAGACCCAGTTAAGATTTGAGTTCACAGAAAGTGTACTATTAGTTGTATAATCATCTAAATTAAATAGATGGTGCATGTAATTAGAATAAGGCCTAAAATAGATCATTCCTTAATTAGAAAACTCACTAATTTTAGCCATTTGAATTTCCTTTAAAAGGAGGAATGAAGGCATAAGTTTAATCATTGATATGGTGAGCACGAGTTGGTCAGACCAAGCAATATGAAGCACAAGTTTGTGTGTGGAGATTGTGAGAGAAAGGTGTTCCAAGAGAAGCTTCTCCACGTGTTTTTAGTGAGATAGATAGAGATAGTGGAGAGGTTGCTCAGGCTTGAGCAAAGCATTATAATTTTCTCATATTTTCTGATTAGTGCAATATACAAATAACAAGGGTCTTTAGCTGTGCCTTTCCCCAGAAAATTATTGTCTTATGTGTGATTGAATTCCTTCTCTTTTATGCTTCGTGATTTCATCAATCAATTATTGTTTATGGTGATGAGTGGAGTATATTCAAGTCAATTGTTTTAGCATATTACAATATGCAGTTTGAAACCACAAGGAATTTCATACATGGTATAAGAGCTATATTTTATAAATTTCTACATGGTATTAGAGCTAGATTTGTAGAAATTTCTACATGGTATCATAGCTATATTTGTAAAAATTTCTACATGGTATAAAAGTTGAAATCACTTTAGAAGAGGAATGTACAAGTTTTTCTTATGGAGGAGACATCGAAATTGCAGTATCATACTTCAGATCCAACATATTTCATTCTACGGATTGAGGCTAGAATATGCCATTGAGGGTAGATCGAACTATATTTCTTGGAAGGACAGGATGGAGGCATTGTTAGAAGACAATAAGCCTAAGGAATTCATAGAAAATGATATTCCTAATCCTGCAACAACTGATGCTCAAGATATGGCAGAGTGGAAAAAGTGGTAGGAAAAAGCAAGAAGGATCATCCTAGAAGAAGTTGGAGATCATATTTTTATCGAACCTCCGTGGTAAGGAAACTCCATTTGCAATGTAGAAGGCTTTGATGGACCTACTTCAAAATAGCAGTTACCATGGGAAGCTAGCACTAAAGGACAAGATCGAAAGATCAAGATGGAGAAGGGCGACACAATACTAAGTACTTCACCAAGTTCACCCAATGTCGGGATGAGCTTGGAAGTTTCGGTGTTATAGTTATTGAAGACAATATGGTGATCCTAGCACTTCTAGGACTTCACAAGAGTTGGTACAACTACTAGGACTTAGTTAATGGGAGGGAGAAGCTACCTGAGTGGGAGCGTTTGTGGTCCGACTTGGTGCAAGAAGAGATTCGGCGAAACACCAAAGGTGGGACCTCATCCAAAGAATTGGAAGAGGACTTTGTATTAGTCAGCAAAGAAAAGAAAGCCAAGGGAAAGAAGTCCCAAGGTGAGGATGGTGGCAAGAAGAAGCACTTGTCAAACATCAAGTGTTTTCACTATCACAAGTTTAGGCACTATGCCATGAAATTCCCATAGAATAAAGTAAGCAAGAAGGAACCTGCAATAGCAGCAGTAGTAGGTGAAGCTCTAGCTTCAAAATTCAAACTCGATTTCACTCTCATTGCATGCATGGCAAGAAATCTAATAGGAAGCATGTGGTATCTCGACAATGGTGCCTCATTCCGTATAATTGGGAATATAGATCTCTTCAGTGACTTGGAAGAGAAAGACCTCAAGCAGAACATAGAATTTGGAGATGATGGGAGGTATAGCACAACCGACATCAGTACTATTACGTTTCAGAGGGAATCTAGATCCCCTCTCAGATTCACAGTTGTGATGTATGTTCTAGGACTAAAGAAGAATCTTTTTTTCATCGCGGTATTGGAAGACCGTGGCTACGATGTGATTTTTAGCGAAGGAAAGATATTCCTTAGACACATCACCATGGGATAAGTGAAACATATAGGTATGTGAGTCAAGAGCCTGTATGCACTTGAGGATGCATGCAAAGCCTTGAGGAGCAAGGCAACTGTTAGAGAATTGGTGGTTGAGAGGGAGCATGAATTATCTCTCAACATGCAGCCATACCTCTAGGTGTGAGGTGGGGCGATATAAAAACTTAGTCCATAGTTTCAGAATTTGGGCAGGATCCATTGAGGTGTCTTTCTTTCCTCATGGACCATTACCTTGCTACGGGGACCCATAGGAGATATAGTAGTGGGATGTAACCGTCACTGATCAACTAGTAAAGTAAAGATTTACTCATAATTAACTCATGCATGTCAAATTAGAGAAAGACCCAGTTAAGATTTGAGTTCACAGAAAGTGTACTATTAGTTGTATAATCATCTAAATTAAATAGATGGTGCATGTAATTAGAATAAGGCCTAAAATAGATCATTCCTTAATTAGAAAACTCACTAATTTTAGCCATTTGAATTTCCTTTAAAAGGAGGAATGAAGGCATAAGTTTAATCATTGATATGGTGAGCACGAGTTGGTCAGACCAAGCAATATGAAGCACAAGTTTGTGTGTGGAGATTGTGAGAGAAAGGTGTTCCAAGAGAAGCTTCTCCACGTGTTTTTAGTGAGATAGATAGAGATAGTGGAGAGGTTGCTCGGGCTTGAGCAAAGCATTATAATTTTCTCATATTTTCTGATTAGTGCAATATACAAATAACAAGGGTCTTTAGCTGTGCCTTTCCCCAGAAAATTATTGTCTTATGTGTGATTGAATTCCTTCTCTTTTATGCTTCGTGATTTCATCAATCAATTATTGTTTATGGTGATGAGTGGAGTATATTCAAGTCAATTGTTTTAGCATATTACAATATGCAGTTTGAAACCACAAGGAATTTCATACATGGTATAAGAGCTATATTTTATAAATTTCTACATGGTATTAGAGCTAGATTTGTAGAAATTTCTACATGGTATCATAGCTATATTTGTAAAAATTTCTACATGGTATAAAAGTTGAAATCACTTTAGAAGAGGAATGTACAAGTTTTTCTTATGGAGGAGACATCGAAATTGCAGTATCATACTTCAGATCCAACATATTTCATTCTACGGATTGAGGCTAGAATATGCCATTGAGGGTAGATCGAACTATATTTCTTGGAAGGACAGGATGGAGGCATTGTTAGAAGACAATAAGCCTAAGGAATTCATAGAAAATGATATTCCTAATCCTGCAACAACTGATGCTCAAGATATGGCAGAGTGGAAAAAGTGGTAGGAAAAAGCAAGAAGGATCATCCTAGAAGAAGTTGGAGATCATATTTTTATCGAACCTCCGTGGTAAGGAAACTCCATTTGCAATGTAGAAGGCTTTGATGGACCTACTTCAAAATAGCAGTTACCATGGGAAGCTAGCACTAAAGGACAAGATCGAAAGATCAAGATGGAGAAGGGCGACACAATACTAAGTACTTCACCAAGTTCACCCAATGTCGGGATGAGCTTGGAAGTTTCGGTGTTATAGTTATTGAAGACAATATGGTGATCCTAGCACTTCTAGGACTTCACAAGAGTTGGCACAACTACTAGGACTTAGTTAATGGGAGGGAGAAGCTACCTGAGTGGGAGCATTTGTGGTCCGACTTGGTGCAAGAAGAGATTCGGCGAAACACCAAAGGTGGGACCTCATCCAAAGAATTGGAAGAGGACTTTGTATTAGTCAGCAAAGAAAAGAAAGCCAAGGGAAAGAAGTCCCAAGGTGAGGATGGTGGCAAGAAGAAGCACTTGTCAAACATCAAGTGTTTTCACTATCACAAGTTTAGGCACTATGCCATGAAATTCCCATAGAATAAAGTAAGCAAGAAGGAACCTGCAATAGCAGCAGTAGTAGGTGAAGCTCTAGCTTCAAAATTCAAACTCGATTTCACTCTCATTGCATGCATGGCAAGAAATCTAATAGGAAGCATGTGGTATCTCGACAATGGTGCCTCATTCCGTATAATTGGGAATATAGATCTCTTCAGTGACTTGGAAGAGAAAGACCTCAAGCAGAACATAGAATTTGGAGATGATGGGAGGTATAGCACAACCGACATCAGTACTATTACGTTTCAGAGGGAATCTAGATCCCCTCTCAGATTCACAGTTGTGATGTATGTTCTAGGACTAAAGAAGAATCTTTTTTTCATCGCGGTATTGGAAGACCGTGGCTACGATGTGATTTTTAGCGAAGGAAAGATATTCCTTAGACACATCACCATGGGATAAGTGAAACATATAGGTATGTGAGTCAAGAGCCTGTATGCACTTGAGGATGCATGCAAAGCCTTGAGGAGCAAGGCAACTGTTAGAGAATTGGTGGTTGAGAGGGAGCATGAATTATCTCTCAACATGCAGCCATACCTCTAGGTGTGAGGTGGGGCGATATAAAAACTTAGTCCATAGTTTCAGAATTTGGGCAGGATCCATTGAGGTGTCTTTCTTTCCTCATGGACCATTACCTTGCTACGGGGACCCATAGTATTTAGAAGCAAGAGGATCAGTGTCAGTCATATATTAAGGAGTGCAGAGAAATGTCTCCAGTAGAGCAGGATGCTCAGTAGCAGAGTCATCGACAACACAATTTTCCCAGTAGACAATTGTAGACACAATTGATTCAGTTTATTTTGTTTGGATGCTTTTTGGGTGCAGATGTTGTAGTAGCAATAGAAACAGTGACAGGAATTGCATGTAGAAAATTCCAAGGTACCATATTGGGATAAAGTTGAATTCCTTTCTATTGAGAGGGAGTGTTGAAAATAGCAACAAGAAATGTTAAAAATAACATCAAGAAAGAAAGAGAATCCTAATTTAATTTTGTCCTTGAATTAAATTGTAATTCTAATTCTCATAGGAACTTGTAATAGTTAACTAATTTAACTAGAATTAGTTGGCTCTGTTAATTTGAGTCGGGAGTGTACCTAGAGTCATGTAGAATAGTTCCTAAATTTTAGGGGCTCAGGTTGAGTTCTTTTGATTTGTAATTATATAATTTAGTTTAACTGAGTTGAATTCGGTTAAACTAGTTCCAATTGATGGAGGAATTAGTGAGAGGTACAGTAGTGGGGTGTAATTTGCAATAGTGGGGTTTAACCAACACTTCTCAACCAGTAAAATCAATATTCACTCATAATTAACTCATGCATGTCATATCAGAGAAAGACCCAGTTGAGATTTGAGTTCAGGGACATTGTACTATAAGTTGTATAATCATCTAAATTAAATAGATGGTGAATGCAATTAGAACAAGGTCTAAAATAAAGCATCTCTTAATTAGAAAACTCACTAATTTTAGCCATTCAAAATTCCTTTAAAAGGAGGAATGAAGGCACAATTTTAATCATTATTTTGGTGATCACGAGTTGGTGGGACCAAGCAATAGGAAGCACAAGTTTGTGCATGGAGCTTGTGAGAGAAATATGTTCCAAGAGAAGCTTATGCACATGTTGGTAGTGAGATAGATAGAGATAGTGTAGGGGTTACTTAGGCTTGAGCAAAGCATTGCAATCTTCTCATATTTTCTGATTAATACAATATACAGATAGCAGGGGTTTCTAGTTGTGGTTTTCCCCAGAAAATTATTGTGTTATGTGTAATTGAATTATTTTTATTTTATGCTTCGTGATTTCATTGATCAATTATTGTTTTTGCTGATGAGTAGAGTAGATTCAAGTTAATTTTTTTAGCATATTACAATATGTAGTTTGAATATGAAAGGAATTTTCTACATAATCGATCCATTTTCAGATCAAATTTTGGTATCAGAGCATGCAGTACTAAAGTATTTCACGTTGATTTTGTCATCGGTAAAAGCATGAAGCAAGTTCGGTTGCAAAAGTTGGAAGAGTTTAACCAGCAGTATTGGTAGGAGAATGATGCCTTGCGATTAATTATGCAGGCGTTGAAATAAGATAAAAAAAGAGTGCAAGTGAGGATCCAAGCCATCCTGGAAAGTTGAAAGAGGGGAAGTCCCTCAGATAGAAGTTCGTTTATTGTTGAAGCTAATGAAGTTTACCCATTTAGCCAACAATTGGATGAAGAAAGTACATATCCATTTTCTACTACGAAAGATTAATCAGTGGAAGAAGCAATTGGAACTTTTTCCTAAACATTGGAGAATGTCTCTTATATACCGACATCAAAGAAGATTGATTTATAAATGAAGAAAGAAAATTATTTAAGTGATCATGATACTCGATCATTCGAAAAACATACCAAAGGAATTAGTATTAAGTTGATGAGAAAAATGGGGTATCAACAAGGTCAAGGCCTCGACAAGCATGTCCAAGGTAGACTTTAGCCAATATCAGTCTAAGAGAGACCCCAATATGAAGGATTGGGATTTTATCAACCAGTGTGAGACTAATGTGGAAGGAAAGGGCACATAGTAGATCATTGTTGCATCATGAACAATAGTCGAAGAAGATGCAAGATCATAAAGGCAAGAAGACAAGCCATTCCAGCAGTGACTTGGAAGGTGAGTCATCTTCTTATCAACATTTGGTTATGGAGGTCATTAAAAGGACATATCCATGCAATTTCTATGGAAGTAATACCCATTGTTTAGTAGAATGTTGGAAGAAAAAATTCTACTGCAAAAATGTCCACGCAACAAGGAGTATTCCATGAAAGGGTGATGCAACATTGTGAGTGAATAAAAGTTTGGGAAAGACTTTAGTGCCATCAATATCGTCAAAGTAAGACTCAGCACAGTCAAAGAAGAACTGCGGGAGATCGAGAAAAAATATGACCATGAAAGACTCAAGGTAAAGAGTTTGTTCACATTGTAAAATGAGAGGACATTTAGAGATTACATGTCTAATATTACCATGAGAATCGATAGTAGCAGAATCAAAATGAGAGGAAGAAAAAGGAGATGAGAAGGCAAATTGTAAGTCTTGATCAGCCAAATATGGGTTGCTTTCTTGGAACTGGGCAAATTTCATGCCTTATGTTTGATTGTCATCGAGTCTGTAATAAAGTGATTTGTCAGATGGAAATCACATAAGTAATTCTAATTGATTTTGTAATAGAGTTTACACTATTAAACTATCTGGTGATTTATGTAATAATTCTAGTGGTGTAATAAACTTTTGGTGGAAAAAAGTTTCTTTTAGTAGGGAGGTATGAGCTAGGTGGATCTTATCAGTTGAATTGCAATTGACTATAGTCATATTGTAAACGAAGGTGGTTATGTCTATTCATGCTTTGAGACTAGGATGGTTATGTCTAGGAAACTTCCAACACTAGATCGATAGAAGTTGATCCTGAAAAGCATAAAATTAAAGTATATCAGATCATCATGAAACCAAAATAAGGTTGTAGAGCTCGTCGAGATGAATCCAATAACACAAACGACATGCAAAACGAATTCCGTATGAAGAAGATATGGGCAGTTAAATTTTTTGGGACCGAGTGCAAAGGAGGTCAAAGTGGGTGCCACAAAGGTGACATGGAATTGTACAGATGGAACACATGGAAGCTTATAGTGAATACATGTGGTAGTTGTACGATGGCTTGGAAGATCTGTACAATGACTTGTCAGATGTTGATGTTAGAATGACATTAGTAGGGGTTGATGTGGACTAGTTGGAAGCCAACATGTGGCATGATAACATCAACATGATGTTAGTAAGTGCCTATCTAGAAGGTGACGTGGAAGATGATGAGTTCATTATGTCAACATGGTAGTACAATTGGTGACATCAACAAGTTGACATGGCAGCATGAGAGGTTGACACATGTCACTCAGTTTTGAACTTTTGGCATCGAGTTGAACCAGTCACATTTTGCCACATGGAATTCCGTACAATGATGTGGTGGTCTGTACGGTGTTTTTCAGTTGACATGGCACTGATTTGGTAGGCACAACTGGAAGTATGACATATGAAGTGCGATGATGTAGTGTTGAAGTTGCAAGTACGATTGACGGTATGGTAGATGACGTGGCATGTACAGTTGGCAATGATGTCAGCAAGGTAACTGGATTGTACGACAACAAATGGACCAATCCCATGAGGGAACATGGCAATACGTTGGTTGGTTGGGTAGTGATGTCAGCAGGTTGATTGGGCGGTGTAGATAGTATGTGAGCTAATCCTCTAAGGACACTTAGCATGTACGAATGTTGACACTCGATGATTTTTTTTGTTGATGATGGGCCAATCCCATAGTGCCACGTGGCTCAATCACAGGGTGTCATGTGTCCCAATTGGGAAAGGCCATGTGACCTTGTTCTATTCATTAAATATTTTTGTGGATCAACCAACAAACTAAGCGAGAATCAAACCTGCGATCTATCTGCACATAATATTGATGCTCACCATTAAGCTACATATGTGGCTTGTTATATATAGTGTTATGTTTATATATATATATAGTGATATGGTTGAGGATATGGCATAAAAAGAGGCAGAGTTCGCCATTGTTGGCGGCTTTTCCATATTTATAGGGGCTCCAACTTTTATCCGTCAATGCAAACATGTATCCACTGTAACCTCGACTACGCTATCGTGATAAGGCCTTGGGCCATAAGTTTTATTATGATTTATATTATGGTGTGGTGTGGGGTGGCGGGTTCATTGATCCCACCACCAAATAATTTTTAATTTTTTTTTTGGATATATTAACCAATGTACCATATCACACTGTCACCAAATAATCAACCAGATTGCATGATTTGTGCATCGAACCCCAAACCTGGGGCTATATAACCAACATGCCCAACCATTGGGCTACAAAGCATTTTGCTGAATAGTTCACAGAGTCAAACCCTTTTATATTTTCAATAGAGTTTGCTTTTGACTTTGAGGCCATTTTGAGTGTTTCAAGAACCTGGACAGGGGTTTTGAGGAATTTCAGACGCAGTGACAACATCGATTTCTTCATTTTGCAAAGGAGGTTTCTTTTGACTTTCAGGCCATTTTGAGTGTTTCAAGAGCTTAAATAGGGTTTTAAGGCATTTTAGATGTAGTGACAACATCAATTTCTTCATTGGAGTGGCCTATCTTTCAATCTATTCTCAATTTGGTTTTGAAAAAGACATCAACGACACTTCTTTTGTAAGTAGTAAAATTTAGGCTTTTCATCTCGAAATGAGTACCAAAACCTATTGTCACATTTAGTGAGAGAGTATTTTTTGTTTTGGCACCATATTTACTTTGTAAAAAGGAGTCATATTGCGAGTGAGATTTCTGTAAAGGAGAACATTTCTTGGAGGGAAACAATGCCACTCCAACATAAGATTGACTCTATGAGACAAAGAATTTAATGTACTCATTTTGTAGTTGAGATCAGTAAAGTGGCCTAGCCTTTGGAGTAGGGCCCAGAGATGTAGCCCAAGAGGGGTGAACTTCGTTATCACATGGTTGTTTAGTTTTGTCATTTTGAGTTTCAAATGTTTTTGTTTCATCTTTAAGTTCTTTTGAAACTTATTTATGCACATTTGAAGACCCAAATTTTATACTTACAAAATATATAGTGACGAATTGATCCATTTTTAGATCAATGTCCACCTTAAGAAGCCTATATAAAGGAGGCAACTCGACCTCCTTGAGACACATTTGTTATATGGAATCTATGACTGTGGACATAAGTATCTTCCCTAGGCCTGGTGGACTAACCTAGAACAACTTAAAGACAAAGAAGCTGATGTTTTTGTTAAAGTAAATAGATAACGAGTTGAAGCCTACGTGGAATCCATCACATGCTTCACTCCTTCCCTTGCTTTTATGCTCCAATCCCAGCTCTGATTGCTATAATTAGAACCTGCACAATCAGATAAAATGATTCAATGATGTATGAGATCTATGTAGAATCATCTAATCACTTTATCTAATAGATCAACATTGTATTGATATATATGAAATCATAAAATCATATATAGGAAAAAAAATAACTCTTTGCATTAATAGAAATGGAGTGACTTACAACCAAAAATAGGTGTTGATCTTGTAGTAGAGGTACTCCAAATTGACTTGTCCTTTCCTTGCAAGAAAGTGCAGCTCTAGTCACCCTAATGCATGGAATAATGTATCTCACAACAACAACATAAGGATAGAATCAATCTTCAAAAGGAAACCACAAACAATAAAGTTCTTGTGAAATGAACTAAATATATAGGAAAGGGAGGTAGTTTAGAAATTATTATCCTTTTAAAAATCTAGGCTTGAGATCCACTCTTGATGGAAGGATGAGCTCAAGGGATAAGGGATGAAAACTCCAAGGTAAGATAGGATAGTATTCGAGACTTTTATCCAAGGTAAATAGTTACAAAAAATCTTGAAAGCTTCTAGAAGAGGAAGCTTTGGGATTCTTTTTTGTTTTCCTGAATTTCTAGAATCAACGCACCCCTAAGATTGAGCAACTTGTTGGTGATCAATGTAAGTGGATAGTAAGAAAATTTGGTATTCAACACTACCCAATGAGGGTCCAGGGTGTGTTAGTCCTAAAAATGACTAAAATGAGGTAGTTTTAGGCAGAAACTGAAGGATATGAGAGAGGCATACTTAGGGATTTGTGTAGGGAGGATGACAAAGTGTCCAAAGGATGTGAATGATCATGTGTGAAGGCCTATTGACCAGATGTGACAAAATAAACTATAACAGATTTCCCCCTAAAGCAAAAAGTTAGAAATGACAGCTGATGAATGAAGTGCTTTACCTAGTGACAAGTCAAGGTCAAGAACAACTGGCGAGATCATCATCTATTACAATACATTTACATCATGACATCTTTGTTGAGAGAGGCATACCCGTACTCAACACATAATCTAACATTACATGTACAGTAATCAAAAGAAATGTTTGCAAATGACAAATGGTGGAATCATGATTGGATGATTATCTGTACAATCATAGGCATCATACATTGTGATCTTGTATTACTCCTAAAGTCGCAGTATGGATGGATGAAACTAGATCTGGGGTCTTCTATCTCTTTCACACGACCAGCCAATGTATGGGTCTAACCATGTGAATCAATGAGCTGAGGTCGAACATGGTAGACACCATCTGATTATGGCCAATGGTGTAAGTCATCAACAAACACAAGAGAAACCATTTATTATGTTAATGGCTCTCAAGGTATTGTAGTCCAATCCATATGGTGTGAATAAATGAGTTGATGTCGATCACCACAAAAAATCTTTCATTCGAAGGCCAATGATGAAAACATGTCGCTGAGAGTGAGGAAATTTGCCATTGATGTATGCAAGCACCAATGTACTGAAGGAGTTTTTCTAAGTCAACTTCCTAGATAATGAGGTAATTTCGACATAAGCGACCCATCACAGGAGGGCCTTGATGTATCCCCCATCAAAGACATGAAACACGTATGATGATTTGATACATAATTATCAGAATGATGTTGATATAGAATTGGATCAGGAAACACATACATGGAATGAAGGCTTCAGAGTATTATAACAGATATTGATTGAATGACTTCTCTTGAACACAACAGCGACAATGAAATGGAATTGGCAGCATTGACCCAAAACCAAAAGTGGAGGCTTTGAAATGATATGATAAAAAAAGGCAAGAAAATTTCCCAACCAAACAACCACGGAGATGAAGTGGAAGAGTGTCATGTTCAATAGCGACTTGCTGTCGTTAACAAATGGAGTATCATGTTTTCCTAATTTCTCCAACCATATTGGTTAGTACCTCTTTAGTTTTTAACAAGATTGAGGAGGATAACATATTCTTGATTTATAAGTTAATCATTTAGATGAATCCCTCTAAGAATATTTAATGAACCCAAAGAAGGAATGGTTCAATCCTATCGTTAATGATGATTCCAATGTTGTTTGATGTTTTTACCAGTCTAGCAAAGGTATAACTCGACATATTTTTCATGTTTAGAGAGTTTCAAAAAGAGGCAAAAAAGAAAACTCAAGATGTTCCTTTTTGTAGATAGCCCCTTAGATCTGAATAGGAAGAAAATAATACCCAAGAGAACCTCTTATCCATGCTCGACTAAGGTATTCCTTTTTTGTAAGTAGTCCATCTCAGTTTGAAAAATGAATAAACTTATACTGATTAGATGTCTTTTCATTTACTTTAATGAGTTCAAATATAAAAGTGCTCAGAAATATTTTCATATTTTGGGAGTTTGAAAAGCGTTGAAATAGGACTCAAGGGAGTTCATTTTTCGTGAGTATACAGAACCTGAAAAAAGTGATAAAAGTGTGCTCCTCTTGGAGGAATGAGTTGTGTAAAAGGTAGAAACTGGTTGATCCAGATTTAAACAAGAATGAAACAAATTACACATATAACCATAAATAAATAGATGCAGTAGAAATAACACTTCATTTCATTAATGTCAAATACTGAAATATGCTTACAAAGAGAATGGAAATAAGACTAGCTCAGTCGATGGTAGCTTATCTCTGAGGAGAGATGTGGTGGCTACATGCCTCTGAACTGCGTTACAATGAGTCTCAAGGGCCTTTTTATTATTGAACAATAAGAGCAAACCCTAAACAACCAGAACCCTAACCCAAGGAGATGTAATCCTAAGAGTTTATGGGCCCCGTTGGGGTTAGTTGGATAGCCAATTTCCCGAGGTCACGACTTGGTCATATTATCTTTTTTTGACGTGCATAGTACCTCGTTGGAAGGATCTCTTCGAGGAATACATCAAAAAAGGAAATTTTAGATAGAAAATTGCTAGTACAAGATTGCCAAAAAAATGTCATTTAGAGCCTCAAAACAGCTTCGGAAGTTTAGGACACTTAAAACTGCTAAAAATGGTAAACTGAAAAATTGAAAGAAACAATGGTGGGGGTCCAAGTGGAACTGGCGGGTGGCCGCCAATATCCACCTGAATCAATGGTTTTGGTCACAATGGAACTTCTCAAAACACGTAGAGGTCAAGAGGCTGGATAATAAGACCACTCATCATAATGGTTCCTTGAGAAAGGGTAAACAACCAAGCGAAAGCATATGATCGGCCAAGTAGATTGTGACAATGGAATGAGAAAAACAAGGCTCATCTAGAAAAAGAAAGATGATAAAAATGTAAAGAATGAGAGGTAAAGTGGGAATGGTTTCATTTTTACACAAGCTTGAAACATGGGAAACTATGCTTGAAATTGGTTTCATTTTTACACAAACTTGAAACATGGGAAACTATGCTTGAACTTAGTTTCATGTTTACACAAGCTTGAAACAAAGGAAAACTATGCTTGATAAAAGTTTGCATGCCCCCAACATAATGACTCAATTCGAGGTACATGTGTCCAAAGCTTCATTTCAGTCACCCAAGTATACTAATGGTTCCTAACAAGTGGATGGATTGAAGCTTCATTTATGAGATCAAGTGAAAGGCTCTATTGGGAATTTACAATATCTACTCAAAGTCTCGAATTGGAAACAGAGATATGTTTCATTTTTTAATGAGCTTGACACATGAAAAGCACTATGCTCATGGGACCTTGTTTCATTTTTTAATGAGATTGACACAAGAAAAGGAACTTTTCTCCAGGAACCGTGTTTCATTTTTTTAATGAGCTTAACAAAAGAAAACAAACCGTGCCCCAGACCTTGTTTCATTTGACACAAGAGAAGGAACTCAGCTCGAGAACCTTGCTTAACATTTTAATGAGCTTGACACAAGACAAGGAACACTACTCCAAAATCAAGTCATGGCCTCCAAGATACTATGGCTTCCAAGAGGTTCTAATCAAATGGAAGAACAACACTATGGAAAGGATACATATCATAGTATGCAATGGAAAGATCAAGCTCCAATGTCCCCAATAAATGATTCACCATATCACCTATTAGATATAGGTCAAAAGAAGTTGAGTAGACAATTAAAGGCTAAACTTCATCAATATGTAGGTGAATGGGAAAGGTCGCCACATAATTAAGCTATGGCAAGGAAGATACCACTTGCTTATTTGAACACTCATGGAATTAGGATGATTGGCAGTCAAATCAGGACCAACAAATGAAAGTTCATTTATAGTCACAATCCTTCCATCATGCAGGAAGCACATCACTTGAAAGAGTGTGGGCACGCCAACATTCATAGTCTATGCATAATCTTGCCCCATGAGAAAATTGAAGTCCAAAAGGTCAATGACAACCGTAAAATCAATACATACAATTTTTCCTCCCAAGGTAATAGAAAACTAAGGAATGATCCCTAAGGGTTGGCTAGTTCTTATGTTAAAATCTAACAGATTCAGACCGGTGGACACAAGTTGTGGGAAACATAGAGCTTGCTAAGCAGTGGATGATATAATACTATCAGAAGCTCCCTCATCTATAGCAAGGTGATGGATGTTCTTATCATAAGCCTTTACCATGATCGTAAAAGGCATGTAAGAAGGGAGACAAGGTTCTCTCAATCGACTCCAATAAAAGGAAATGACCTGTTTTCTTGGAGGGGGTTTTGTAGGAATGGGAGAAATGATCCCTTGTTCGGTAGAATTAGCAAAAACAAGAAGAACATAACTGGTATGATTCTCACTCTTTATGGTAAAATTATGATTGACTGAAGGCGGAATTGGGTCAACCATTTTCTCAACCAATGGTTGGTCGAGAACAGACTCGCGGGAGAGATAGATTCTAATCAATCATTTCATTGACTAATGGAGGATTGGGAGAAAGCTTTCGGTAACCAGCTGTAAGACGAGGCTGAGAAGCTGTAAGGTTTTACAACACTTTTGAGGCTTCATCCATATAAGGAAAATGGTGAATAGGATGATTCCCTTCACATAACCTACAAGGAAACTTGACTTTACCCTTTTTCCCATGGACCTTACTATCACTAGTTGAATTTTTATCACCAGCATGATCTCCAGAAGTTGATGACAAAGGCTAATGTGAGCCTGTAGACCACACTTCTAATATCTTTGGAATACTAGGACAATCTCTTAGAAGGTGATCACCCTTACAAAGCTTGCAAGGGAATTTAAATTTGGGGGGCTGATTGGAAGTTTTGTCCATACCAGTTGCATGAGTAGCAATGGTTTCTTGGTTTATCCCCTGCTTATTTTACTTCTTCTTCTTCCTCTTTTTCTTATTCTTCTTTGCTTTATGGTTACTAGAATCAAGACTTTCACCAGATGAGGAGGAAGACTAGGATGAAGAAACAATAAGTGAAGAATGAAAAGGGTCAACTTTAGGATTACCTTGAGGTTGATATTATTCAGGTGGAGGACTACTTGGTTGATAAGCGACTTGGACATTCAGAACCAAGGAGGTCGAAAATAACCAAGCTGGAAAACCAATGGTAAATTTAGGAAGGGAAAATGTTGTCATATAAGGAGCACAAATATTTCCAAATGAAGGAAAAGGACCAGGTTTCCCGTTAGAGGGGTTTCCTTGATTGGTAGACTCGGGAACTATTTCTATTAGTCTCAACTTAACATCTACAAAGTTGTTCCATGGGGAGGACGTTAATCCGCAGTTAGTTAATTTATTTTAGAAATTAACAACACGAAATAAAACAAAGGGGTAACTAGGAAAAGGGGTTTACCAAGAAACCATGAATTGCAATATACACCTTAGAGAAAGAAAGACTTAAGATATGTGCAAACAATCTCCCTGAATACTATGTTAGGTGTATCACAGTATATAAGGCAGCCAACTTGGTTACCTATGAAAAGGCTCAAAACCTATGGTGGACTTCCAAAATATACTCAACGGTACGTGGAATTAAAGTCCATAGTAGTGCTTTCTAATGCGAAACCTTTTTGTGAAAGCATTCCCATATTCTTATCATACATGGAGCACCATCTGATATACCCGAAGGTATGTGGAGAACGGTCTGATACACTTACGTACATGGAATGGGATATCACCCTTGGATTGTAACGCTGATAAAAAATGACAACTCCTACATTTAAAGACGTTGGAATGCGTCTCTAGCCTAGACGTATAGATGTGTCATTAAGTTTAAAATGCTCCTTAGGTTAATTGAGTTGAATTTTATATTTTATTGAGAATTATGTTTCTATTTCAAGGATCAAAACTCGATGTCACCTGAACATACCTATGGTGAAACTAACATGAAAAAAAAGGACTCTTTTCATTTTCCTTTTAACAATGAAAGGTCTAACTAATTAAGGGAAGAAATCAATAAAAAATGCAACAAACAAGTGATGCAACCATTGATGTCTTCACTATTCCAATCAAAATCAAAGTCCTATATGTGATGCAAAGAGGTTTTTCTTTTCAAAACACTTAATTTTCGAAAATGATGAAAACTAAGATGCAAAGCTTAATCACTGATTCAAGTAAAATTTTTAGAATGATGAATAAAACATAAATTCATCTGAGCACTCAATGATCAAACAAAATCTGTTTACAAATGACCTAATGATAAGAATTAAGGAAAATCTAAGAAAATCCTTACCGAAGGCACTAAAAAATGAAAGAAAACCAAATGGAGGCTTCAGAGAGACCAAAAGGCATTTAAAGACTCAAGGAAGAGCAACTAGAAGAAGGCTAATCAGAGAGAAAATCAAGAATTTGTTTTTGTGCATGAACAGAGTCCAACATAGGTGAAAAGGAGGCACCAATTCTTTACAAAAGGGGCACAAAGAAGGCTCATTTGAGGTGCAATGCTCAATCTCTAGACCAGAGAGTGCATTGGTGAAGGGATGCCAGATTCTGACACAAAATTATAATCGAAACTCAGTGAAGGGTCTGCCTAGGTCTATTCTTGACCGAATAAGATAGTAAAGGTATGAAGAAGAGGTAAGACAAGCACAATGGACAAAGAAACCACCAAGGGAATACACCAATCCCTAATATTGTCACCAATATGTTATATGGAATCTACGACTGTGGACAATAATATCTTCCCTAGGCCCGGTGGACTGACCTAGAACAACATAAAGGTAAAGAGGTTGATGTTTTACTTGAAGCAAATAGATAACTAGATGAAGCCTACCTGGAATCAGTCACATGCTTCATTCCTTCCTTGGCTTGTATGCTCCAACCACATGATATGAAAAGATGGAAAAAATAGTAGGTGTGGCTATAAGAAAAGCAAAAGAGGACAAATTGAGATTGATCACAATGTAAACTATTTTTAATTTACTACATACATATTTTTCACATTTTCCATCATTCAACATTGTTACATTGTCACTTGCATTTGAAATTTGTATTTAATCATTTTTCATCATTCAAGCTATTAACACTCTCTATATTCTCATCAAAGTGAGGTAACTAAGAAAATTTAAAACAAAAATGACCAAATTAATCTTAGACATATTTAGTATATTTAAAATGGTGAGAATAATTATATTTTCAACAGATTTTGTGTGATTATGCATGACTCAAACCATCATATATCCATTTTAACCTTGGATCTGTTAAGGATTGAGAGATATCAAATCTCTTTAGGTGCAAACCTTTCTTCAAGTTTTTCACCAAAAAGAGATTTGCACCTCAAGAGATTTCATGCCTCTTGACACATGATAGATCTTAAATTAAAATAGGTCTAGGCTGTTATATAATGTATATAATTTTATTAAAATATTTATAAGATTACAAGTTTGAAAAAGTTATTCCCATTAGTTAAAGGAGTTTTTATTATTTTATTATTTTAGTTTGGTTTATTTTATTTATTTATATTTATTTTTACTTTTCCATTTTGTAAAGATGCTTTTGTTTTATTTCCTATTTCAAATTTAATAGTGGTCATTTTACAATAAAACCTCATTTCTATTCACTATTAAAATGTTACAAAAAGATGTATGTGGATGATGGCAAAGATATCAAAGAGCATGGTAGGCTAGGATTTCAGGGTTCCATGGCCCTGCGCTGACAAACCTACTACAAAAAAACCAAACAACAACTTGCAACTGGATTGCGACCTGTGAGTGAGATAGTGATGAACGGTATGGCAGGGGGGGGAGAGATCCCCTCCTATAGGAGTGTTGCAGCAGGAGAATCGAGCCAGCACGATGGTACTAGTGGGAATGGGGGAAAAGTTAAAGGAATACCAATTTTGGGAGCCAAATGTCAAGTAGGCTTGGGAGGAAAATGTCTTTCACGAGCTAGAGAAAACCAAGATTCGCTATCCCAAATATTAAGCTGGAAGAGTGCCGAAAGTACATGAAGGACCATGCCCTCATTTGCAAGTTCCAGGGGCATGGATGATAGAGAAAGAGATAATTAAATGGAACCAACAACGATGGCAGCCAAAGGTCAACACTGATCTCAAGCTTGGGGCGAAGGGTTTCTTCCCAGTGATCTTTTCAAATCTGGAAGACAAAGAAAGGATTTTCAAAGACGGACCATACTTCTTCAATAATGCTAGACTCTTCATCAGGCATTGGGAAGAATGCTACAACCCTGATCAAGAGAAACTACTGGCTGCCCCAATATGGGTTCAGCTATTTGGTTTACCAATGGGCTTCTGGGATCCAGAGATACAAGAAGGCATTGGGAATTCTAGCGACACCTTTGTTAAAGTTGCATATTCGACAAGGAAGGGTAGATATTCCTCCTATGCCAGAATCTATGTCTATCTGAATATAACGAAGACACTCCCAGATTACATAGAGATAGAATACCACGATGAGGTATGGTCACAACCAATTGATTATGAGCAGATATTGTTCTGGTGCCGAAGATGCCATGAATATGGCCACTTGTTCCGGGCATGCCCCCTCAACCAAAAAGAAAATGCCCCGGTGGATGGAAGGGCAGGGAAATCGATGGCAAAAGAGGATGGAGAAGGGTTTAAGGAGGTGCAATGGAGGAAAAGATCCCTGAGACAGCCAAGGAATCATAAAGAAAATCAAGTAGAGAAGGAACAAAGGCCTCAGAACCACTTTTAGGTTTTATAGAAAGAATACATGGGTGCAGACATCAGAGACATTTCACCGGAAATGGAAAGACAAAAAGAAAAAAGAATAGAAGGAAATAAATTAAGGAAATGGCGATTGAGGTAGAGAAAGTACCGGAGGACAACATGTAATTGGTGGAACAAACCCTAATAGACATTGAAAACCAGAAATAAGACCTAAGTGCAGAAGAACATGTCATGAAGCGGTTATTACAGGAATGGTGACATTTGGATGAAAGATTCATCCCAGAATATCAGAAACAACTCTATAAGGAGACCTTCTAACAATATAACGACAAGTAAGGCTTAGCAATAATAATCCAACTTGAACATTTAGGGGCCTAAGCCAACCAAGGAAAAGAAGCAGGAACATAAGGAAAAGGATGTAAAAAAAGAGGTAGGAGAACGATGAATGAATCCATACAAATGGTCGGGGAACTGGTGGTGAATTCAGGAAGAGTAGTGCCATTGTTAGAGGTCTTCCACCAACTGATAAAATTGTTAAAATGATTATTACAACTTGGAACATTAGAGGCCTCGACATTAGAGGCAAATAGAGGTACCTTAAGGAGAGGTTGAAAAAGATAAGCCAAGCATTATGATAATATAGGAAACCAAAATCAATGAATGAAAACCGAAAGAAATAATGGAACACTTCAAGCTAGAATACAAAGTCATGGATTAGGATGCTAATGGCAGTGTAAGTGGACTAGAAATTCTTTGGAATCTGACGGAAGTTTGGTTTGAATTCTGGGTAAGCCTACCAAGAAATATTACAAACAAATTTCGGAATATCGGATCCATTTAATGGGTTCTTCTTTCAGGGGTTTATGGAACTCATATTCTGGGAGAAAGAGGAGCCTTCATACAAAAGTTGGTAAATCTGAGAAATTTATACCTAGAAGACCTATGGATAGTGGGGGGGGGCTTCAACATGATCACGACCCTAGGGGAGAAAAAGGGAGGAATGAGAAGAACGGATGTCGATATGGAATCCTTCAGTGAAATCATCACAAATTTATGCCTCTTTGATATACCCACAATCAACGGGAGTCATACCTAGAATAACAAACAAGGAGGGGATCACCAAATAACATGTCTTTTGGATAGATTCCTACTCTCAGAACAACTAATGAGCAAAGATATCTTCATAGAAGCATCAATACTTCCATGTATGGGGTCAAACCATTGGCCAATTCACTTGGAAGTGGATCTAAAAGCTAGACCCAAGAACCGGACCTTTAGGTTTGAAGCTTTCTAGCTCAGAGACCTTGGTCTCCTAAACAAAATGAAGAATGGTGGACACAAAGTGTACAACAGGGCAGGAATAGGATGCACACCTTCCAATTGAAGCTAAAAGAACTAAAGAAGAATCTTAGGAAGTGGAATAAGGAGCAGTTTGGGCATATTATCAATTATCAGACCGAACTCAGGAAGCGTATGGTGGAGGTCCAATAGAAAATGATACAAGAAGGAAGGCCAGAAGACCTAGTACGAGAGGAAGGATTATTGATTAAAAAGATAGAGGAAAGAAGACAATAGGAGGAAATCATTTGGAAACAAAAATCTCGGGTCTAGTGGCTGAGGGAAGGAGAACAAAACACAATATTTTTCCATAAAGCCATGGTGCACCACCGAGAACATAACCGAATTTAATCCCTTAAAGATGAGGAAGGACAACGCAAAGTTTAACATGAAGAAATGGAAGCCCTCCTAGTTAACCATTTCAAAGATCTGCTCATGGAAAGTCTTGACAATAGAACAAAAGCCACCCAAGGAATCACGCAGTACATTCCTAAAAGGATAACTAATGACCAGAATATGGCCTTTATGTGAGCTGTCTCCAAAGAAGAAGTAGAAGAGATAGTTAAATTAATGTAGAAGAACAAAGCCCCTGGTCCGGATGGATTCACTGCAAAGTTCTACCAATCCACCTAGCCATTCATGGGGAAAGACATCCTCAAGGTTGTGGAGGAATCAAGATGTGACCAAAAGGTATGCCCAAGTCTCAACTCTACTTTTATTTCTTTGATTCCTAAAGTTGTTAAATCCAATGTCCCTCAAGGATTTATGCCCATTTACTTGTGTAATGTCATCTACAAGATTATAGCCACTCTTGTTGTCAAATGCCTGAAACCCCTTCTTCCCAACCTCATTTCTCCGGAACAAACTAGATTTGTAGAGGGACATCAAATCCTTGATGGCTTCATTACATACCAAGAGGTCATCCACTCTCTTAAGTCTCAGAATATTCTGGGCATGATGATAAAGATAGATCTATCCAAAGTATATGACAGACTCAGCTGGGGATACCTATCGGGCATTCTCAAAGCCTATTGCTTTTCCCAAAGATGGATCAACTAGATCCTGGCCATGATATCCTCCTCGGTCTTCTCAATATTGCTGAATGGAAACCCCACATTGACCTTCAATCCAATCCAAGGGCTGAGAGAGGGGAACCCTATCTCGCCCTTCTTGTTCATCTTAGCAGTCGATGGGCTAAGCCGGTATATAAAATAGAAGGTATGCAATTCCCATCTCCAAGGCTTAAGGATATGGGGGTAATGACATGCATATCACCCACTAGAAATTCGTTGATGACATTATTATCTTCTGTCAAGCCACCCTGAAGGAAGTCCGAAGCATTAGAGACATCCTTAACACCTTTATGGAAGCCTTGGGAACCAAGATTAATAATGACAAATCCTTCATTTTCTTCTTCAATACCCAAGGGAATGTTAAGAACTACCTAGCCAGAATCCTAGGGTTTAATACTAGTATCTGTTACACAGTAATTTGTCACCATCCCTGTTACTCCTCTTTTCATACCTTAGAGGACTCATTCCGGGAGTTATAAGAAGTGACAAGGGCTAAAAACACTTGCATTATGTTCCCCTGAGTATGTACTCCATGTTCCCTGAAGACACCTTCTGCAGATCATCCCTAAAAAGTGCTCTTTTTCCATTGGCGCAAGTCCACAGTATCCTACCCGCGCCAATGATGGAGATCCTCAAAAGAGGGCGCGACCATTGGCGCTCTGTCTTAGAGCAACAGTCGCGCCAACCAAATTTAGTCGTGCTTTTTGCCTTAATGCACGTTCGACTGTTGTTTCCTTCATTACACGGAGCTTTTCTGAGGATAGAAAATCAGTCTTTTGTCGAGCTTTATCTGTCTTTATGGCTTTTGCTAATCCACAAAAGGTGTCCCGGTTCATCGCATCCTCCTCCCTTCTTCATCTATATAAGCTTGTCATTATGCATTAGACAAGCTAGAGTGTTGGTGTTAGTGTTATGCTAGTGATTTGGTGAAAGATATGAGATGAAATATCCCCACCCCGGACACGAAAACAAAAAGTGCCATGTTCAAGAGCGACATACTGCCTTTACGGTAATAATTATGGTTCAAAATTTTCTTTTCCCCCCACCATTTCTGGCGAGTACCCCAGTTATTTTTAACAAGCTTGATGGGGATAGCATATGCTTGTATTGTGATAAAATCCGATGTCATTAAGTTTTAACGAGTCTGACAAAGGAAGAACTCGGCGTCTTTTCATGTTTAGAGAGTTTGAAAAGACAGCAGAAAAGGAAACTCTAGGGATGTCCTTTTTCGTAAAGTTGTGTCTCTCGGGCCCGAAAAAGTATAAAATAATATCCGAAAGAACCGCCTGATCATTACGATCGAGGAGTACTTTTCATGATTAGTGACTTTGACCTGAAAAAGTAAAAAAGCGGTCAAAACCACGTCGTTTCGTAACCACTAACGAGTTTGAAACGGCAAAAACCCGGTAATCTTTCTATGTTCTAACGGTCGACAAAAAGAACTTAAAACGACCGCCCCTTATCACCATTTAACGAGTCAAGAGGAGAGACTCGGCAATCTTTTCCTCTTTAAATGGTCAGAAAAGAGCTGAAAGCGGACCTTGAAGTAACCTTTTCTCGTGTTTTACCGAGCTCGAAAAACCGAAAAAAGAAGTTCATTATGTTGCTCGAGTGGCACTAATCCCTGTCAACACAAAAAAACAACGTAAAATCCTACTTTGACATAAAAATATTCACAAAAATATGATTTTAATGTGTTTTTTAAGCCAAAAGAAGTTATAAATGGTGAAATAGTAAAAAATAAAATTACTTTTCACTTTTTACCTTGTGAGTTTACCGTTGGAGGGTTTTGGGTGCAAATTTCAACTGCTGATTGCGACCAATCCAGGAGACCAATCGAGCCGTCGTTTGAAACAGGTAAGAGGCCTCATCCTTAGCTTCATTTTTATTCCATTCTTTCAGTTTTCCATCCACAGAATGATCCTCTGCAAGGGGTATTGCAAAAAATAGGGTTGCGCCCATTGGATTTGGGTACCCTATTTGACCTCTCATTCACTCATTGCCTCGTCATAATGACCTTTGATACATTGATGTCAAATACTGCCAATTCCATTAATGTGCCGCCGATATGTTCAAGAGAAGTTGACCTCTGAAAAAACAACCTCCTTCTGATAGTTCGCACAATATTGATTCACAACTTCATCTCTCTGTCTCGTGTCGATGATGTGGGAAACATTATAGCCCACCTTCTATCAAGGTCACTCCCTGTCGACTTCAACTCATTATCCAGGGAATTGATCTAGAGACTCCTTTCCGGTGCCTTGGAGCCTGCATGCCTCAATGGCAGGTTCTTCGTGTTCGACGTGAGGTTTTCATCATTGGCCTCCGATCGAATGATTCTACGGGTGTTCGACCTCAGATCATTGATTCACACGCCGTAGATTGTACCTATAGTACCTTGAGGGCCATTGTCATTATTGGTGGTACCTCTCGCGTCTGTTAACAGTTTCCATTATTGACTGGTAATCAGGCGATGTTCATGCATGTTCGACTTCAGCTCATATATTCACATGCTTGAACTTGTACTCTTGTTCGGGTTGAGATGGAGCGCAAGACCCTGGATTGTGTCTGTTGTAATCCAGGCGTGATTCTTGATACTTGACTCATTCTCTGGATGGCTGCGACCATACCTGAGTCAATTCATTGATCCTAACCAGATGGTTGCGTCCATGCTATGGATCTAGATTATTTATGTACTCTCTTATGGATGGCTGCGACCATACCATGTACATCATTTAATTGAACTATCAGTCATGTCTCTTAATACAGCTCCTTGGCGGCAGTAACTATATGTGCTCTTATGTATGTTCTTGTAAAGCATTTCACCCCTCTCCACCTCTTGGACTTCATGCTTTAGGGGGCATCTGTTACACAGTAATTTTTCACCATCCCTGTTACTCCTCTTGTCGTACCTTAGAGGACTCATTCCGGGAGTTATAAGAAGTGACAAGGGCTAAAAACACTTGCATTATGTTCCCCTGAGTATGTACTCCATGTTCCCTGAAGACACCTTCTGCAGATCATCCCTAAAAAGTGTTCTTTTTCCATTGGCGCAAGTCCACAGTATCCTACCCGCGCCAATGATGGAGATCCTCAAAAGAGGGCGCGACCATTGGCGCTCTGTCTTAGAGCAACAGTCGCGCCAACCAAATTTAGTCGTGCTTTTTGCCTTAATGCACGTCCGACTATTGTTTCCTTCATTACACGGAGCTTTTCTGAGGATAGAAAATTAGTCTTTTGTCGAGCTTTATCCGTCTTTATGGCTTTTGCTAATCCACAAAAGGTGTCCCGGTTCATCGCATCCTCCTCCCTTCTTCATCTATATAAGCTTGTCATTATGCATTAGACAAGCTAGAGTGTTGGTGTTAGTGTTATGCTAGTGATTTGGTGATTGAGTTATAGTAGTGATGATTATTGGTCATGGAGTGTTAGATGTTGAGTTCTTGGAGGAATTCTAGTGAGTGCTAGAGAGGTTATGCTGCCGGAGAGGAGATGCATGTCAAGACGCATATAGTTATTCGCCCAGCCAGGAGAAGGGTCGACGTCAGAACAATGGTTGTAACTTTTCCTGTTTATTAATTGATGAGCGACTGCTATTATAGTTCCAATCTCATTATCTGTCATGGTGATATGTTGATTTATTTCTTTTCTGACTGAAATATAGTTGTGCCTTGGTAGTTTCTATGTTGGTATCTGTCTCTTTCTTTGCATGTGCAGGTGTTTGTTTATGATCTGTTGGAGCAAGGGAGCGAGGATATCAACTCTGCTTCAATCATAGCATTGGACTCCAGGTTAGTCTTCTTGATTCACCTTTGATGCATAACTAGGAACTTGCGTAGCAGCGTGGTTTGTTTGTGGCTAGTTCTGTGATAGGCTAGTGGGATCGCCTCTGTCCGCAGAGGGGATTTACCTTACCAACAGTATCCTGCCATCCAAATACCTCAGTATCTCTAATAACCCTCTCAGAAATAATTGTTGGCAAAACATTCTTCAAAAGCTACAAGGAGAGCTCAATTGCTAGACCTTTAGATCTCCAAACATCATTGGAAAAATAGTGCTACTCAAAGAAGTGCTCCAGTCGATCCCTATATACCAACTATCCAGAATTGCGGCCCCAAAAGGAGCGTGTTCTAAAATGGTAGACATATTCAAAAATTTCCTATGGGGAGGAGCCCAACAGATAAGGAAATGGGCACTAGTGTTGTGGTAGGGCCTAATCAATAAGAAAGAGGATGGAAGAATAGGCCTCAGAGACCCATACATCCTGGACCAAACCATGGGAGCAAAACTTTGGTGGTGATGGATGGGAGGGGGAGTATATCTTTGGAAACAAATATGGGCTAGGAAGTACAGCATGTTGGTGAGAACTAAGGGTATCCTAAGATATCAAGAACCCTTGAAGGGATTGATGGTGTGGAATCTAGTAGCCCGCAATAGGCATCTTATCCAACAACATGAATTCTGGGAGGTTCATAATGGAAAAACAACCCGATTTTGGATGGAATCTTGGCATCAAAGAGGAAAAATGGTAGATATACAAGAACTCAGGGAAATATATCAGAAAACCAGGGACAACAATATGCATGTGGTGAAACATTATTGGAAGGAAGAATAGGGAGCGGAAAGCTGGAGGAGATGGAAGACAAAAGATGAATGGGAATAGGTAGCATAAATAGAACAATGGTAAAACCTAGACAAAAAACTATGTACAAGGCAGATAACGAACCATTAAGACTCGGACATCCTTAGATGGGGTTACAACACTAGAGGTACCTTCACCATAAGCGAAGCCTATGATATACAAGTTAGACAAGAGCAGGAAGGGTAGGATATCATATGGAAAACGATCTAGAGAGGTGGGTGGTGGCTAGAGGTAACCCACTTCCTCTGGATGGTTGGTAAAGGATGAATATTGAACTGGTATCAGTTGCAGAAACAAGGCTTTTAGGGGCCCTTCTTCTGTTTGCTATGCCACCAACACCAGGAAGACATGGAACATATCCTCAACACTTGCTAGTTTGTGAAATGGAAGTGGAGGCAAATGCAAGGAGTTTTTGAAAGGATGGACATAGACCAAAACAACATTAAAGGAACAATTCTCCTATGGTAGAACCATATCTATTCCAGCCCTGTAGTATATTGGGCTTGGATTCTAGGCCTAGGATTCATCCTCTAGGCCATGTAGAAGGAGAAAAATCATAAAATATTCAAGAACAAAGGAACTCCACAAAAAAAAGTATGGGAAGGCGTTGTCCAGAATATAAGGGAAACAATCCTGGCAGAAACATGGCACAAAGAGGACTGGAAAGTGCTGCACCAAGAAGCCCGAATCTTACAAAAGCTCAATGTAGCCCCGGGGATGATTGACACCAAAACATGGAAGACAAGTAGTGCGGGCATGAACTCCAAGTCCCATTTTACCCCCGAAAAGAAGGGTTCATAAAACTTAACTTTCATGGGGACTCCAAAGGAAACGTGGGTGAGGCAGGTCTTGGTGGCCTCTTTAGAGAACCCCAGGCTTACACCTGTCTCATCTATGTAGAAAGCTCTGGGATTTCCAATAATAAAGAGGTGGATATTGCTACAGTACGACAAGGCCTCCTCATAGCTATCAAAATGGGATACAAAAACCTGGAAGTGGAAGGAGATTCAAGCCTGGTTATAAATACAGTGGCAAGATTAAACAATGGCACTAAGTGGGATAAAATTAGACAGAGCTAGAGGACTGCAAGACTTATCCAAGGGATAGGTGAAATCATCCCCAAATTTGACTATATACAGGTCAAACATGTCAAGAGAGATGGAAACAAAGGGGCCAGCTTCCTGGCTAACTGGGGGTGCAAACATCAGCAAGATAGGATGGAAAAGAAATGGCCAGTTTGACCTTGGGATGCACCATTTGAAACCCTGGAGGCAATTTTGGCCCAAGACCTCAAACAGAGCCAAGAAAGCCAAAGTCATGCAACTCAATCTCTCGATCGGGATGCGGGTCAATGTCAGAGTGGCCAAGTTGGGATTTGATATGGGTAGTACGAAGGCCATAACGACCACCACCCCCCACATGCTCAAGGTAGGGGGTGGTGTCCTTAAGAATGAATGCATGGATGGTGAGTGGGCAAGGTGGCAGAGAAGGGAATAAGGTAAGGTGGCAGAGAAGGCTAAGACATTCAACGTGTAGGATAGGAGAGAGAAGTTGTGGATATGAGAGGTGATTCAGAGATGGGGAGGACAAAGGAAAGAAGGGAACCTTCTTTGCGGACAAAAGATGGAATCTAGGTATGTAATTTGGTCATGCTCCTATGTTGATTCCATGAATTGGCTGGGGTTCTGCTGGGGGGAAGGGATGGGAAAGTGCCTGACATAATGCGGATTAACATTGTATGGGAAGCATGGGGGCGGCAAGGGCATGCCATGCCTTGGTTCTGCATTCTGATTCTCTCCCAATTGAACCAGAACCATGGTTTCGGAGTGGGAAAGTGTGGGTTGTGAAGATATGTGGGTCTATCTTTAGTTTCTCAAGCTAGAGGGATAAGGGATAGTGGTATTTCAATTCTTGAGGGGGCTGGGTGATGAAGAGAGAGGTAGGAAAGAGCTGAGGGCAGGGGGATGGGAATACATCCATGGCAGTAGGATTCAGAGTGACCATTGGGAAAATTCAAACCTGCATGGAACCAAGGGAAAGGCTAGGAATGCTGGGCGACAATCTGGTCGGAGGGGCAAGTGAAGCCATGACTCACATATGTTGCTTGAGGGTGCAAGAAGTGGGTATAATTGCAGGCATCCTGCCAGGTTGTGGAAGGGTTTGTGGGCTTGACTCCACACACAGTGGGATGATCGACATACGAGCCATAGCAAGGGTGAGTGGTACTATGAGGAGCCCTAAGAGAAGAGTCTGAAACCCACATCCCTCGGGCAACTACGGGCTCTAGGATACCCTTACACTCAAGCGGAGAAGTATATAAGAGAGGCAATGCATGAATGGCAAGGGTGGAGTGTTGAGAAAGGTTTGACGAATCTAACTTCGCTTGGATGTCAACAAGGCTCTACTTCATAGGTTATGGCTCGAGCAGTGAGAGGATGCAGGCGTAGTAGGAGAGGCTCGGTCCCCCAGACAGACAAGGGGTCGAGCACGTCAGAAGCTCATGGGGGTCGTAAGCCTATAGAGCACCTCATATTAGAGGTAGCATCGGCATACTGAGATGGGATGAATGCAGGAATTCAAAAGTTGATGGAAGATTGGGAAGCACAGATTAAGCAGGAAAGCGAATCAGAGGATGAACTTGACAATTGGAGGATGTTGGTCCCTGATCCAGGGAGTACTCGTGGGAGAATTTCTTAGTTTAAACACACTCTCTATTTGTATTTCTCAATGAAGAGCCTTATAGGAAAAGTGGTGGAACAAATCTCTATGGGGATGGTAGTTATAGTTTAGGGCCTGCTGAATTACAAAAAATATATGAAGAAAATCCTCTTCCAATTGCACAATTAGGACATCAGGATGGAGAGGATTGTGACCACATCCCTTACATTCTGGAGTTGTATGGAATGCTAGGGGCGACTACTGAAGATCATGCTCCTATTGCATCTGCCTCTGATGAGAAGAAAGACTAGATTCCCCATGCATAATTTTTGTTTCTGCAGTTAGCTTTTAATTTTCTTGTTGCATATGCTAGTTTTTACAGTTATGTAGTATCTGGACATGAGATTGAGACATATATAGCTTGGCTAGAAAGACTAAAACAATTCAGTTTTTAGACGGCTTATAACGCTGACCAGTGGCCAACAGATTTGGTTTCCCTTCGGGGCAAGTTGAGGCTACCCGGTCAACATGTGTGGTGTAAATTTTCCTAATATATATTAGAAAATGGATGGATCTGCCAAGCTTAAAAAAAATGTTACAAAAGTAAAAAAAATATGTATCATTTAAATTAAAAATTATTTTCCAAATATTTTTCATTAACAAATAATAAATAGTTATAATCAAAACATAACTAATATGAAATCAAGAATAAAATTCTTTTTCCTCTTAGAGGTGCTTTACAACCTATTATGGGGGAGATGTTGTCATGTAATTTTACATTTAAAAATAATAACAAAATACTTACATTAACAAATTAAAAACAAAACAAAACAAATTAATGTCCGCTATAAATAAAATACTCCATTTTCCACAATTTTACATAAAATTTATATAGAAAAATAAAGTAATTGAAAAAAATGAAAGCAATTATTTTTTAGTATAAGGGACATATAATTTCTTCACTACTTAATATAGAGTTGAAAAACAATAATATTATTGATATTATATAATGTGCAAAACAAATCTTGTATTTTCACTTTCCATTGCGATGGAGATGTGTAACTTAAATTTCATTCTTAATGTAAAACATATATAGATAGAAAGTGTTAGAGAATCCTCATTGCATTAATAGGTTCTTTCTAATTGAACATATGAGGAGTATTTGTGATTCTTTCAAATATTTAAATGTATGCATAAACTGTCAATTTAACAAAAATCATTCCAAATATATCTAGAGAGACACACACATAGAGAGAGAGAGAGAGAGAGAGAGAGAGAGAGAGAGAGAGAGAGAGAGAGAGAATCCTATGGATATATGTTTTCTATTTCCAAATAAGAGGGTGCATATATTAACATTTTAATATGGAGAATTCGAATCATTGATTAAAAATATTTCAATATCGATAAATTATATATAAAACAAGTGAAAAATAAATAAATCAATAAATAAATACTTTTAGTTAAAACATTTTATTAGGGTGTTTCTCAAAACCATCATAGATCAATCTAACCTTGCATCTATCAAGAGCTAAGAGGAACCAAATATGTCGAGGTGCATTCCTTTCCTCAAGTTTTGCACTAAGAAATAGGTTTTCATCTTGAGAGGTTTGATCCCTCTCGGTGCTTTGTAGATCCAGAGTTAGATAGATCTATGTTGGTTATCATAATTACAAATAAAAAGTAGTATAAAAAATCAATTACACACATAGGTGTGTCTATTTTAGAATAGATATTCCACAATTTTAATTTGATTATCACTAAGTATTAGGTGGATGGCAGGATTTAGCCTCAAAATAATATTGTAGAATATTCATAGTAGTGTACACAAATAAAAGGTTGAGATCATCTCCATATTAGTTACACACTTTTTCTATTTTAATTAAATTGATTAATTGAAAAAAAACATTTTCTCTACTTATGGTATTGATAAGCCATGGTATTGATGGGTGGAAAATAAACGACAGACCAGGGTTTCGAGCTACAGAGGGAGCTTTCATCCATGGAGGGAAGCCCAGGAGGGAGATCTCCTCCTTCCTACAAGGAGGTGGTGGCCAACAAGGGTAAGAAGCCCCCATAAAAAGTTAGAAAGGTCTCGGGAGAAGGAACGAGAAACTGGGAAAAGAAGGAAGAAGCTACAAAAATAAATCAGAACAGCAGCACTAAAGACGAGGAAGATGACATACAACAGGGAACAAAAGAGAAAAAGCATAAGAGACCTTATAAACCCAAAGCTGACATAACTCCCAGAGTTGTATTAAATAATCCAGCTCTGCAAGCGCACAAGGATCACATGCAAACCTACGCAATCATCTGCAAATTCATGGGACTATGGCCCACAGAAAAAGCTTTACAAACTTGGATCAAATACCACTGGAAACCTAAAGGAAGCATTGAGCTACACCTTGGGTCAAAAGGTTTCTTTACCATGGTGTTCACTAGTCTTGAGGATAAGGATAGAGTGTTCGAAGGAGGGCCCTACTTCTATGTTGTAGCAGGTCTCTATATGAGGCCATGGAAGATGAACTTTGTTCCGAAACGAGAAACATTCACTTCAATCTTGGTTTGGGTAAGACTCTATTCTCTACCTTTGGACTACTGGCAACCTGAATCGTTTGCAGCCATAGGCAATAAAATAGGTAGGTTTGTCAAAGCTTTAGAAGCCACTAGAAGGGGAAAATACACATCCTTTGCTAGGATATCTATTGAAATGGATCTATCAAGAGCTCTTCCAGATGAAGTTATATTGGAAGTTTTTGATGAAGAATGGATTCAAATGGTGGACTATGAGCATATCCCATTCAGATGTCATAGATGCCATGAACATGGCCATCTTCTCAGGGATTTCTCTCTAGTCAAAATAGAGAATAAGAGCAAACCTAATGCAATAAAAGACCCGGATAACTTTCACAAGGTGGTACATAAAGGAAAAGGCAGCAAAAGAGGGCAAAGGTTACAGCAAAAGGAGGGACAACAGGTGAGGCAGAACCAGTTCCAATTTCTGGAAGAGGAAGAAGAAAAAATAGCAGGAGATCAAACAACTGAAGGAAGTACAGGAGAGAAGGAGAAAGGTGAAAATCGTAACCATACACAGGAAAATGATAAGTAGACAGGGACCATGTTGAGTGATACAGAACCAGAGATGGACCAAGATATGACTCAGAGTGAGATGGAACTGGAGGAAACTGAGCTACAGGAGATCCTGGAAAGAGAGCACCTGGATCTGGAAGGATTCTTAATACAGGGTACTTCTGGTGGGGTAGAATCATTACCTCAGGAGGAGCTCAATAGAATACAACAATTATATTTATGGAAAACTCAGGAAAAGGGTCCAGAGGGAGCTAATAACAGGAGCAAGCTGAGTAGCGAAGGAGTGAAAACGTTAAAATCTACTCCGGGTTTAGCACCTAGAAATCCAAGAAAAAAGAGAGGCAGAAAAAAGTAGAATGAACTACTGATGGAGTGTGGGAAGCTCATGATAGATTCAGGTAAGATGAAAGACCTTACTAGTTACTCCTTCACAAATATTTAATCATGAAGTTTATTTCTTGGAATATTAGGGGACTAGGCAGTAAAAGAAAACAGAGATTGCTCAGCAATAGAATGAAACAGGCGGCTCCAGATATAATTTTTATCCAGGAAATGAAATGCTCCATTCAAAAGTTAAGTAAACTACATAGGAAATGGCTCAGTAGTTTTGAATATCTAGAAGTTAAAGCAAAGAATATGGCAGGAGGTATTCTCACTCTTTGGAACCCGCAAAGAATTGAAATAATTGATGCAGAGGCTGCTAGGAACTATTTATCAGTAGTAATTCAGCCTGTAGGGGATAGGAGTAATTATCTAGTCACGAATGTGTATGGCCCTCAAAGGATAGAGGAGAAACTTAGGCTAACAGATTCCCTTGAGGATCTCAGGGAGAGACATGCCGAAATACCCTGGATCTTGGGAGGGGATTTCAATATGATAAAATCACTTTCGGAAAAGAAAGGTGGAACTAGAGCACTTAGTAAAGATTCTTTAGCATTTCAAATCTTTTCAAAGAATATGAAACTAGTGGATGTGGAAACCAACAATGGCCTCTTCACTTGGAATAACAAGAGAGGTGGGTAGTCTCAGGTAGCATCCAAGTTAGATAGATTCATTATCTATAAGGATCTAATGTTATTAGAAAAAGATATAGCAACAAGTGTTCTTCCTGTTGGAGGCTTAGACCATTGGCCAATTCAAATGGAGATCCGGGGTATAGGTGCCCCCTGAAACAAACCTTTCCGATTCGAAAATATTTGGCTCTCACACCCATATTTCATCAGTAATATTGGAAAATGGTGGGCAGAATATCTTCAGATTCAGGGAACCAGAATGTTCATGCTTCATAAAAGATTAAAGCACATAAAAATGAGGCTCAAGGAATGGAATAAGAAAGAGTTTGGCAATATCTTTGTGGAAAAGAAATCAGTCGAAATCAAAATGCAGATACTCAACCAAGCTATTGTCTTGAAAGTTTTTGATAAATATAAAAATGATCTAGTGGAGAAACATCACCAAGACTGGGAAAACTTGTGTAAACAAGAGGAAATATTCTGGAGACAAAAATCTAGAGTCCAATGGCTAAAAGAAGGGGAGCGTAACACAAAAAAATTTCATAGATCAACCATGGCGAACAGAGCACACAATAGAATTTCTACAATAAGAAAGGAGGATGGACAACTCCTTCAAACTCATGAGGAGATAGAGGCGGAGCTAGTTCAACACTTCCAAGAAATAGCCAGGGAAAGTAATCCAGAAAGAGATCATCATATCAAGGACCTAATAAAGCATATACCCAAGCTGGTGTCTTTAGAGGACAATTTCAATCTCAACCAACCAGTAACTGAAGAGGAGGTTAGTGAAATTCTCAATGAAATGCAGAATGGAAAAGCACCAGGCCCGAATGGCTTCAATTTTGATTTCTTTAAAGCTTGCTGGAACATTGTAAAAATGGACATTTTGAATGTTTTGGAAGACTCCAGGACAAATAGAACTATCTTGAAAGCTCTCAACACCTCCTTCATCTCCTTGATCCCTAAACAGGAAAATGCTCAAACACCAGACAGGTATAGACCAATAGCACTTTGCAATGTGGTATACAAGATAATATCCAAGGTTGTGGCCAACAGACTTAAACCTCTGCTGCCTGCTCTGATTTTGGGGGAACAATCAGGATATGTTGAAGGCAGACAAATTCTAGACAATATTATTCAAGATCATGAGGTGGTCCACTCCTTAACTAACACAAGGAGAGCGGGTATGATCCTGCAACTGGATATAGCAAAAGAATTAATGACAAATTGAACTAGTCCTATATCAGACAAGTGTCAAAGGCATTTGGTTTTGATCACAACTAGATCAGATGGGTAATGGCCTTGGTAACCTCCTCCAGCTTTTCAATTTTGGTTAATGGCTCTCCTTCTAAGATTTTTCTTCCTTCAAGAGGGCTGAGGCAGGGGGATCCACTTTCTCCCTTCCTATTCATACTCATGAAGGAAGATCTTGGCCGGTATATCAAGCATGCCAGAGTCACGGGAAAAATTCAAGTTCTTCCACTAAAGGAGAATAGTCAGGCTTTGACTCATCAACTATTTGTTGATGACACCATGTTACAAGGTATCCCCATTTTCAAAGAGGCTCGGGCATACAAACAAATTCTGCATGATTTTTCCTTGGCTTCAGGAATGGAAGTTAACCTCTCCAAATCAAATTTTTTTTCTTTAATACTCATATTTCTATTTAGAGAAATATCTCTAGAATTCTTCACATTCATAGGGACTCCCTCCCTTCAAAGTATTTAGGAATTCCCCTCGCGGCAAAGCCCCTGCACAAAAGCATTTGGGAACCGCTGATCAACAAAATGCAGGATAAAGTCAAAAGTTGGATGAGCAGATCCTTAAACCTGGCAGGCAGACTCGTGCTGACAAAGGCGGTGCTCCAATCAATTCTAGTTTTCATGCTTTCAACACTTCCAGCCCCTCTGGGAGTTCTGCAGCAATTCAGAAATATCCAAAGAGACTTTCTCTGGGGTAGGGAGGAAGCGAGAAAGAAGTGGGCCTTGGTCTCTTGGGAAAAAATCTATAAACCCAAGAATCATGGGGGTCTCAGCCTAGATGACCAGGAGATCCTAAGTAAGGTCCTAGGAGCCAAACTCTGGTGGAGGTGGGTCAAAAATCCCAAGGCTCAATGGGCAAGCATATGGAAAGAAAAATACGCTAACTCCTAGCATCACTCTGATCTCATAAGGATGTCTGGTAACATTAAAGGCTCTGCCATCTGGAATAAAGCCTGGGGGAACAAAGGTCTAGTTCAACAAAATAGCTTTTGGGAAATCATAGAAGGAGGCCTTGCTCTTTTCTGGGAGGACAAACGGCAAGAAGAATCAAAACTGTTAAGAGAGGAATTTTGGAATCTTAAGCATGAAACAAACACCCAAGGTCTGACTAGAGTGAAAGATTTTTGGGATTATTCACACAACAACAGGAAATGGAGGACTTGGAAGGAGATAGACTGTAGGAATGATGGATTGTTGGAAAAAAAAGCTCAAGCTCTTGGACAAATATTGGAACAATGTATGATCTTGGTGTTTGAAGGGCAAGACCAACTCAGATGGGGAAACAACAGTAAAGGCATCTTCAACATTAAGGAAGCAAAAAATATTCTCCTTGAGCTGGTAACCCAGGCTCTAAACAGAACCTGGCTAAACCTCTGGAGACATCAGGGTTGGATAAAGATCAAACTCTTCATGTGGTTGGTTTTGCAAAGGAAAATCTTGACTTGGGACAACATCCGAAAGAGGGGAATAGTTGGTCCTTCTATATGCCAGCTCTGTAAGGCCCAAGAGGAAACTATGGAACACCTTCTCAATAGCTGTAATTTCACTTCCAGACTATGGGATGCTTCTGCCAATATCTTTCAACAGTCTGACAGGGATAAAGAGAGTATTACCAACACCCTTACTAGATGGAGGAGAAATTTCTCAGATAATGAAGTTCTCAACCTAGCCTGGGCTCTCATGCCAAGTTTTATTATTTGGAACATATGGAAAGAAAGGAACAAAAGAATTTTTAAAAATGAAAAGAATCCCGCTTCTCACCTGTTTGATCAGATCTTAAAGCAAATCAAGGAGACGGTCAACTCAATAGTCAAAAATCTTCCTAAAAATCCCCCCCAGGAGCAGACTTGAGAACTCTCAGGCTGTTAGGTCTGCAGGGGATCACCCCTATAAGCCAGTACAAAAGTGTAAGAAAAAGGGAGTCTAAAAAAGAATACTGGCAACCTCCTCCAAGAGGTTTTTTGAAATTCAACATAGATGGAGCCTCCAAAGGCAACCCCGGAACAGCGGGCTTTGGGGGAGCTCTTCGGGATGAAGCAGGTAACATCCTCTCTCTATTCCATTGTCATTTAGGAAGAGTGACCAATAACATGGTAGAATTAATGGCGATGGAGCAATGCTTAGATTCGTTGAAGGGGGGAAACTAATACAATGTGATCATCAAAGCTGACTCAGAGATGGTTATTAACTCGGTTAAAAGAATCAATTATGGTTCAAAGCTGGAGAAATTTTCTCAGCACTAGAAGTTAATCCGGGTTTTCCAGAGAATTCAGAGTCACCTGCAGGGGCTTTTCTCTGTCAGGTTCAACCATGTGCGTAGGAAGGCTAATAAGCTGGCGGATTTCTTGGCCAACCAAGGGGTTAGCTGCAAGGAAACCAAAGTGGTGATAGGGTGGCAAGTAATGCCATTTGACAACCTGAAAACTCTTTGTCTCAAACTTGCGGAAGAGGACAAAGAAGTGTTTCGGGTTTCTACTGAAAAAGAAAGAACTCAATGAGCTATCCTCAGTTGAATCTCCCCTCTTTAAGCAAACAGGTAGATGAAAGCATATGGAGGCAGGCTTCAAATGCTCTGACAATACCAGTCTCCAGATTCACCAGCTCAAGCTAGGCAACTGGCTTCGTTCCATCAAGTTCAATTCAAATCCTGGGTGCAGACACTTTACCCTCGACAAGGCGGAGTGGATCGACGCGCTCAACTTTCCTATGGTCTTGAATGGGGCTCAGGATATTGAAGACTGCTATTGTTACCATGGTTCCACCAGGAGGAAGGAAAAACCGCATCCCAAGCGGTTTAAGGGCGATCGCACCACTTTCGATCGTAAGGTGGTTTATGGCAATCGAGAGTGACTCCATACATCTGATGACACGTGGAGGAGAGAGGAGGAGTGAAACCGCCCTCATCGCACAGTAAAGCTCGGGCATGTCCATGGTGCGAAGTGGGGCTCGTCTGTCGATTGTCGTGGTGTTGATCAATGGTCAGATTTTACCGAGCATTTTGGTTGGGGTGGAGCATTGTCCAATGTACGGCTAGACGAAAAATTCAATTTTTTTTCAAAAATGGAACTCCAGCTTATGGGGCAGAGAGATAGGTTTTGGGTTGTCGGATGTAATTGCAGTTGTGTGGGAACGGGGAGGTCAAGTCAACATGTCTCCGAAAGACAATTCTCTCTTCCACTGTTGGGTCCTTCGGTGACTGGGATAGTCATGGTTTTTAGGTTGGTGGTAGGGTCTTGAGGAAAGCTTTGGCTGGTTTTTCTTTGGCCCGTCTTCCTTTGTCGAGTCTTAGTCATAGGTTAAGGGCCATGCCGCGGGGGGCGAGCAACCCTGTTCGGGGTCCACAGGGTATGATGGACTATTGTAAATTTTGTAAATTATTTTTCGATTAATAGTAATGAAAGGAAAGTTTCTTGCCTTAGCAAAAAAGATAAGCCATGGTATTGACACATGGTATTGTAACATAACATATTTAGAAATTAAAAATTTCCATAGTAAAATGGGATTAAATCTTCAAAGTTAAAAATCTTGTGACGTATATATTTTAAAGTTATATATTAATTATTTCATAAATAATAATAATAATAAAGTTACAATTTAGTTTTTTAAATTTTAAATTTTATATTTTAACAACATGAGATATATTATGAAGCAAGTGTTTTGATGCTTCTTATAGATTAATATCGATCGATTTTTTACAACCATTTAATTTAAATGGCTACACTAGTTGACAAAAAAAGGTTGAAATTCAAACTGTCATCCATTTATAATAAAAACATATCAATAAAGTTATAAAACTTGATAAAAAATTTAGTTTCATGACTTACTTTTGTAAGAATTTTCAATAACAAGTATTAAATAGATTTGAGTTTATATGAATTGGAAGATGTTAATATTTGAAATAGGAAAATGTTTCTCCAACTGATATCCTTAAAGGCTTGAAACCAATGAACAATGTAACAACCTTTTTTGTCACCCCTCAAGTAAATAGTATTATATGAATTGTTATTGTAAATTGATGTAAATTGTAAAATGATGATTGGATTGAGAGTGGACATGGATTTAGAGCCTTTGTGGGAGAAATTGTGGGGAATTTCTTGGGGAAATAGGAGATTATTGAAGTTTTCATTTAATTTTCCACATCTCTCTCTGTTGAATTAAAATATTGAATTTATAGGCTTTTAAAAGTTGGTTATGGGTGTATGAGAAGAAGGTTGACCCATCAAATTGTTTTGGGGGGTGATGGATCTAGTCAAAACATCACAAGAAATTATATTGAGTAGAGAACAAACATTAATTACAAAGGAAAATTTCATGCATAGAGGGTATGCATTGATCAAAACTAGAGGAGAGTCACAAAAACACAATGCAGTGTGTGTGGATGACATTCGTGGAAGAAATGTACAAGAAATTAAGTGCGGATAGCAAAAATAAAAATAATTTTGATGAAAGAAGAATAACATGTGGAGTAACTAAAGAGTGCTCTAGACCCCTCTGCTGTTGACTAGGTGGGTATTTAACTCTATGGAATTCCTGAGCGATTTTTAATAGGTGGAGTCTTAAATAGTACTCTATAGTTTTATGCACTGTTAAATGGTGGAGGCAAAAATATTTGTATTCCCATGGAATACTATTAGGTGGAGCTATAATATGCTTTAGATTCCTACAAGAGATAGGTGGAGGCACTATGGACTCTAGAATCCCAAAGTGTGAAGCAGGTGGAGATGCTTTGGAACTATGTATTCCTGTAGTGTTTGATTTCGCAGAGCATTGAGTGCTCTAGAATCCTCGTAGTGTTGTTTAGGTGGAGCCATTGTGTACTCTAAATTCATAGCTATCATGTGGAGGCATTGTGTGCTCTGGATTCCCATGCATTTTTTCACTTGAATGGTGTTGATTTTCCCATTGATCTCTTCACTCCTTAGGCTTTGAATATAGATTAATGTGGTTACTAGAAAGAAAGAATAGTAATGTCATTAGCCTATGGTTGGGAGGATAGTTGAAGTCCCTCTTTCAATTTTCAGTCATCCAACTATTAAGATAAGTGACTTACTTGTATTGTTGTGCATATTTGTGCAATGTGAATATTGATTAATGATTTTATATAATAATGGGTTATCAACACTTAAGGAGAAATGTGTATTCTTGTATGTTGTAATACAAATGTTGTGTGAATGATCCTCTTGATTTTGAGGGGCTTGAGGGCCTCTTTGTTGTTTATATAAGCCCTTAATTGTAGTATTATTTATACGAGTGATGAATTATTTTTTACATGTTTTGTGTATATCCTGAACTCTCTATGGTTTGAATGTTTAAAACAATGTCCATTTCACTTAAATGAATGTGTTGAATGTCTGAAATGAAAGGCATTGGAATGTGGTATTTTAACAGTACAAGAGGATGATGCAAAGTTACACTTGACCATGACATTTTTTAGTTAGTTCAATAGATTTTTAAGCCTCTTATAGTTGGGTGGTAGGCTTATAATTAGGCCAAGGAAGATATTGCCAAATTCACAAAGGAATTGTGGAAAGATTTACAAATAGTAGACAAAACCATGTATTACATTAATTACGAGGCTTACCGAGCTACCCTTCTCTTGGTGGTGGCTCAACGAGGGAATGTTGCTATTAATGGAAGTGGGATAATGAAACTCCTTTTTGTCACATGATGGAGATTTTGGCATCTCGTCACACCCATCTCTTGGTGGTAACATGATGGGGGGGTGGAACTATTAAAAAAGGCACATAATGGAACTCCTTTCCATCCCATAACCGGGTGTTTTTCATCACACCACACCTAGTTTGGGTAATTACCTCTTTCACTTCCTAGCATGATGACATTGAGGCATGGATAGATAGGATTCTTTTTCAATCCTTAAAATTTAATATAACAATGAAGTGTTGAATTGCGCAAAGGATCGAGCTCTAGTGGGACACAGGTTTGAACTGAGGTGGTAGATGCCATGTAGGTTAAGTTTGGCTATGTGGAACAACAAATGTACTCCTTGTCAACATCGATTCTATGAAATTGTAGGAGAGTTATTGTGGCACACTGAAGACATGACATGTGGCAGAAGGAATTCCCCCCTCAGATGGCCATGTGACCAAATTCTAAGTGATGTGGTACCGTTAGAGGATGCCATGCGACACAATAATTTCATCATGAAGTCAAGGTGGCAACAACGGGATGCAACCTATGTGGTTGGGCATGGACTAACAAGGGGTGCAACATCGAAATTTGGCATTATCTAATGGATATTTTTTTGTTGCACCATCTATCTAGCACCGAGACTTGTTGTGAGGTTCCAGGGAAAGAGGTGCACTCAATAAATAGTGTGTGATAGAAATATCTCAATTAAAAAAGGTGTTGAAACTGAGACCCCCCACCTTGCTATCAACTAGAAGGTAGGGGAAGCTCCACACTTAATATAGGACATTAGTGTGGAATGGTGACCAAATGGTGAATGTAGAGTAGGGGGATATTGTGAGGAATTTAGTCACACATGAAAAAAATTGTAGACCCCCCTTGTTTAACTGTCGGAAAGGGGAGAGTGCAACACAATGAATACATATCTTTCCTCTATTACAACTATGTCGTGTTGATGGATGATTAGCAATACATTTAACCTCATCTATTTTCAAAATCAACATATATAACAAGTGTAACATAGTTATACATGCTATGGTCTAGTATTTTTAGGTGTTGGAGTCAACGAGGATATTCTTGTTGGTTAATAGGGAGTGTTCCCTCTCTCTGGCCATTGACAGTGCTAGAAATCCATCAATAAAGGGGATCTTCCTGATATGAAGTCCCAATTAGACCTCACACCATTTGGTGCAGGAATCCCATTTGGTATAAAGACCCAGTTTCGAAATCCTTAAAGATTTTCCTTGTCTCTAGCTACCACCACAGAAGAGTGATGCAATGGTGTCTTTGAAAAGATAAGGAGGTGTGCTTAGGGAGTGTGTAGTTGTAACTATGTCAAGGTTCTTCTACTACAAAAGGGCGAGAAAAATTGATCCTCTAAGTGAGAGGTAATAGTACTACCCAGGAAGAGAGACACATGAACAAAAAATCTTCATCTAACATCCAATGGAATAGTCCATAGTAGATACGATGGTCATAACAACCCACATCAAGGAAATATCTATCTAGTATCCTATGGAATAGTCCACAAGGATGGGACAATGATAACAACCATTACAAGACATTCTCAATAATATAAGAACTGAAACAACCAAAATAGTTCAAGTATCTTAGTACATGTGAAAGAAAACATGAAATACAAACATCCACAGAATAGTCTTACAAACATTCATATTCCATGCATGAAGAACGTCTTGGACTTTAAAGGCTTCTGTTATTAAGAGAATGTTCCAAGACACATTTTTAATATGTACATCAGTAGCCCCAATGGTGGGACATTTGAGCCACTCCTTGCTCCTCAAAGAACTAGTTGATCTCTCTAATGCCTTGTGAGAGGAACCAAGGTGAAAAGTCCATTGCTCATACAATGAGGGGGTATATATAACCAAAGGGGTAATGCTTCACCTCTATGACTCTTTGACTACCCTCATGAATTTTCAACTTACATGACTCTCCATATTCATGTTTTTCCTTTGAAATTCCACTTTACAATACATTTGAATATAATGTACATGGTCCACAATAGTGATGTGGCATATGATCACTCATGACATCACATGACCTGACACTACTGACATGGATTGCTTGGTGATGTGGCAATGCCAATTCAATGTTGTTTTTATTAATGATGTTTGCTTGAGAATGCTCTTGTCTTCCACCTCCTCATGGATTGGTGACAGGAATCTTCAATGATCTCAAGTCTTAGGTTGTGGTCACGAGTTGGTGTTTTTTTTCCTTGATAAATCAGTTGGCATGATAAGTTACAATAATTTCCTTTGACCTTCTTCATCATCCCACTAGGTTCCTGCATCTGCAATTCACTCATGACAAGATGACATCAACTTGAAAACATCCTAGCCTAAGATGGTGCATTCTAGTCCAGAGACTGAGTCGCAATTAAGTTACAAGTTAGGAAGGGAGGCTTAGATACTATGCAATGCATAGTACCAAATACTAGGGCTGAGGCTTGAGGCCTATAATTGTGCAATGCTTGGTTTAGGCTGGGATGAGAGGCTATCTTCTGCGCAATTTAGGATATAAGTGAGTCTAACTGAAGGAGGGGCCACTATGGTAGATTTATGTACAGTTTTGGAGAGGAAGGTAGACTAACTTTTGCACAGTTCTGGGAGACAGTGGGTTAGGATGAGGGGAGGACCACTGAAGTCATCTTTTGCACAGTTCTAGAAGGGAAGGTTGATTGAAAAGATTACACAATTCTGTAAGGGAAGTTTTGTCATGGGCTCAGGAATTTCGCAATGCAGCAGTCCTAGGGCATAAGAACTACACATTACATAGATGTAGGGTTCAAGGTCACAACTTGTTGACTGTAACTGTGTAATGCGTAGTACAGGTAGGTTGGGTGAAGCCAAGTTGAAGGGTCAAGGTGCTTCTTTGGAAAGGCTAAGTGTTGGACCAGTGAGACTGACATGTGAAGTGATGAAGCCTCAACTATGTCCTAACAATTAGAATACTTAATTACTAAACAAATTTGATCACCAATGACACATGAACAACACTTTCGATTGTGTGTGACCACTTCATGACTAGCTACAACAAGTGTGACACCTAAGATAGACTTTATGATGACTGTGACAACACTTCTGCGACATCGCTCAAAACTTTGTGAATGACTATGGCAGGCATTTACATGGTTATGAAAACTCATAAATACAAAGATGAACCCTTGGAACCACTAGAATGAGCTTATTCATAAAGTGAAATAGCCAACATGAAAAAATATGACATCTTTCCTATCTTGCGAAAGGGAGTGAAACACTTAGTGAAAACATATGGAATGAATTTCAGTGTTTGTGACCATGCATTACATTGAAGACATAATCATATGACAATGATAATATTTCCTTTATACTACATTAAGAGGTGCATTTCAACTTCATGAAATATGATCTTTGCTTTTCATACTTGCCCTCCAAAGGGTTGTGAATCAGATGGAGTCTTCATGCGGTCCTGATCTTTTATCTTCTATCATTCCCTAGGGTTCATTGGCCTTTTTATCTGATGATTATCTTTTCTTTTCAAATCCTTAAGTGTCATCTAGCATGCACTCCTTCTTTATCTCCTTCTTCATCATATTTCCATAGTGTAAGAGAGTACCTGCATCTCCAACTTACTCATGATAAGATGACATTAGTCTAAAAATGCCTAGCCTGAGATAGAGCACTTAGATTCATGAACTGGGCGAAGACTAAGTGACCAATCAGGGGATGAGGTGTTGGGAATGGGTTCCCCAAGGACAGTTTTGGGACAATTTTGTAATAAAGTTGTAAAGTCTCCTCATTTTGTGGTTGCAGAGCTCGAAGGTGTCAAGAGTCATAAAGGGTTGTCCGCCCTTATTTTGTAAAGTGTAAAGTCGGCTATAAAGATAAAAAGGATCTAAGTAAGTAAGCTTTAGGTAGTTAGAGGAGTTGAGATGATCTGAAAATCACTCGTGAGTGATATCAGTTAATTAATTAATAAATGAAGGTATTACAGACTCATGTGCTCGGGTGTGTCTATGTTATCTTAGGCAACTGATCGATCAGATTGCAAAATACATAGACATTGGAAAATGGAAAACAGTAAGAGAAACATAGTAAGCAAATACAAGAACACAACAAATTAATAAGGAGTTCACCCAATCCTCCTGGGCTACATCTCCGGTCTAGGTTTCAGTGGTGGCCTTCTTTTATTGTGTCTTTAAAGTAGAGTTTTTACAATGAGGAGCTCAAATTGAGTCTCCTGAAAAAAATGATGCTTGGTAGGGTGGTTCTCGGATTCCCCAAGCCACTAGAGTGCATAGACTCTTCCTTACCAAGTCTTGATCTCACTGGTCTTAATGGGATGAGTCCAATCTGGAACTCAGTTCCCGACAGGTATCCTCACAGGGATCACTTGAACCTCTCAAGATTGGTTCTGTCTACTCGATGCTGCCTTAACTCTGCAGGTCAGCTCGACTCTCTATTTTCTGCTTCTTGCTTCACTATCTCCTTCTTCCTTTTCACTATTCCCCTCTCTCTCATTCTCTGTCTATTCATGGCTTAAATCCAATTTGTCTCATGATTGTTTGCTTCCTCTTCTGCCCCTTCCGATCGCCTGCTGTTGTTTGCTTGGATTTCCATGCCTCTGCATCATCGTCACTGTGTAACGTCTCACAGGGAAGTGGCCACTTGTCCTCTCACGAACTGAACCAGTTCTTCCTCAAACGGTTTGGTATTTTGGTTACACTGTGTAATGATTCATCCCCCAACACAGCTGTCAAATCGAACTTTAGACTTTTATATGCTGCAGCTTAATTCTCCCTCCCGATCCATTTTCTCATCGAGTGCAATCTCTGCCATTAGATCTAGAGCCCCCAAATCCTATGGTGTTCGTTCTTATCGCGCGATTGACTTGCTCGGACGCTAGCCAACGATGAGAGTAGTTTTCTCTCTCATCCACTAGACACGCGTCGTGCAATGTGTGGAATTGCTCATTCTCCTACCAAATCCAATTACTGCCCAAAATGCCTTCGATATTCCACCAATTTTGGAGCACGGGAGTCGCCTTTCACTTTTAGTGCTTTTCTCATGGTTTTCAGCTTCCCTTGTGATTGAGCACTTGGGACCTTTCCATTTTGAGGGTTTTTCCCAGTGATGTGCGATTAGTACTAATCGCACATCAGAAACGGCCTCCGTTTTCTGATCCAGACTTCCTAACTACTAGTTTGCGTCGTACGTGGTCTCCATGGGCCTCGGTCAACACAATTTGACCCAGGTCCTCGTCGTTCCTTGCTGGCTACAAACTACCATTGTCCAGAGGTCCTTCCTAATAGCTCTTTGTTCACAAGTTTTTGAAGTCTATCCTGATTTGGTACAGTCATGGAACTTTGATACTTTTCATGGATCTAATTTGGATCATGGCCTTCCCACTGAAAAAGCTTTTGGACCACCAAAAGTTGGTTTTCAAGCATTGACTAAGTCAGGGTACAATTGCCTCACTTGTCCAATATTTATCCACTTTTCACTGCTCGGCTTTGAACCCTTGAGCCCAACTTTGACATACTCAACATCGCCCCTGCGCATCGTCCTTACCTTTCTATCCAGAACTATGTCTTCCTGCTATTTATTAAGTTTTTTAGGTAATAGGTCATCAATAGAAGGCAATTGACTCTACTCTTCGGGATCCTCAATTAGTGAAGGTTCAAATAATCTCAAGCAATCTGCATTCACAACTGAGTAGATGTGCATGTAAGCTAGTAGATCAAGGCGAAAAGCACTCTCACCAATTTTCTCAAGTATCTTGAAAGGTCCATACCTGATAGGCTTTAGCCTTTACCTTCACCATGGATCCTTTCCTTGCTGATATACAACCATACTTGGTCACTAACTTGGAAACTATGCTCCATCCGATGCTTGTCATGCCTTGCCTTGTATTTGTCTTGTCTCTTTTCCAGCTGTTCCTGTACTTCCTGGTGGATCTCTTGGATTTGTTCAATGAACCTTGTTTCCTTGTCCACATCACTGTGTCCCTCAACTATGGTGTAAAGACAATATCCAAAGGAGACCTTGGTGTGAAACCAAAATAGGTCTCAAAAGGAGATCTATGTGTAGAAGAATGTTTTGCTATGTTGTAAGCATGTTGCACATAACATAATGTTCATCCCAAAGCTTAGGATGCTTGCTTCAATATCCCCTGAGCAGCTGGATCATTGTCTTGTTGACTACTTCGGTCTGGCCATAGCTTTGTGGATGAAAGTTGTGCTTTTCTTTAGTTTGGTGTCCATCAGTTCCCACAGAATTGAACAAAACTTCCCCACAAATTGGGTATCTCGATCAGATACAATGAAAGTGGGTAATCCAAAATGAACCCATAAATGTTGAAAGAACAATTTTGCAGTTTGTTCAGCTGTAATTTGTTTATTACAAGGTATCAAAATACGCATTTTGTTGAACCTATCCACAACAACATATAGATAATCATGTCCTTTCCTAGATTTAGGCAGTCCTCCAACAAAATCCATGTAAACACTTTTTCAAGGGTGAGAAGGAACTGGTAATGGAGTGTACAAGCCTAGTTTTCTATTGCTGGGCTTGCTTTTAGCACACATAGTACACCCTCTTACATATCTAGAAGCTATCTCGTTCATTTTTGGTCAATAACAAAATCTTTGCAGTTGTGCAACTGTTTTACTTACCCCAAAGTGACCTAATATTAGAGAAGTGTGTGCTTCTCAAAGTATCTTTACTCTTTCAGTTTGTGGAATGCATAACTTCCCACAATGATATAAGATTCGGTCCTTTACATGATAATCCAATTATTCTACTCATTTGCCTTGACTTAAAGTTTCATATACGTCTTTGAAATCCATATCTTGAGCATATTGTTCAATGTAGCTGTCATGTAACACAGAATTATGCTTAAGTATAGTAGATGCATTTATAATGGGCCTAGATAACATATCTGCAACTTTATTATGTATGCCCTTTTTATATCTAATGACTAAGTGAAACTGTTGTAGAAACCCCATCCATCTATAGTGTCTTGATTACTACAACTTAGTTTGGGAGTATAAATATTGAAGTGGTTGATGATCAGTATGTATTACTGTCTCTTTGCCCATTAAGTAATGTTTCCACTTTTTCACACTCTGTACTAATGCATGCAATTCTTTATCATATGTAGGATAGTTAACTACTGCAGAATTAAATGTCTCAGAATGATAACATATGGGTTTACCGTGTTGTGTCAACACTGCTCCCATGGCATAGTCACTGGCATCCATTTGGATCTCAAATGGTCTTTGAAGATCAGGTAGTGCTAGTACAGGTGTTGTACTAATCTTTTCTTTCAAGGTGTCGAAGGCTTTCTACTGTTTGCCTCCCCACTGAAACACCTTGTTCAATCCTGTTAAAGCATGTAAGGGAGCTGCAATTAAGGAGAAGTTAGAAATGAACTTTCTCCAATATTGTGCTACTCCTAAGAAGCTCCTAACTTCTGTAGCAGATTTGGGTTTAGGCCAGTTTACAATGATTGCCACCTTAGAGGGATCTATCTTCAATTCACCACCCCCTACTATATGTCCCAAATAATTCAAAGATGTTTTTCCAAATTCACATTTTGAATGTTTAACATGAAGTTTTTCTCTTTTCAAAACATCTAGTGTCTGCTTAACATACTTTAAATGTTCTTCCCATGTTTTGCTAAATATTAGAATGTCATCTACATACATGATAACAAAATCATCAAAAAAAAGGTCTGAGTACATCATTCATTAAACTCATGAAAGTAGCAGGAGCATTAGTTAAGCCAAAAGGCATAACCAGCCACTCATACAAACCTTGCTTTGTTTTGAAAGTAGTCTTCCATGCATCTTGTTGTACAACTCTAACCTGATGGTATCCACTATGCAAGTCTAACTTGGAAAAATAAACAGCTTCTTTCAATTGATATAAAAGATAATCTATGCGAGGACGAGGATAATGGTATTTAATTGTTATCTTATTCAGTGCTCGGTAATCAATGCACATTCTCCACGAGCCATCTTTCTTTCTCACTAAGATGATTGGTGACCCACATGGTGATGTGCTAGGTCTGATGAACCCTTTCTCGAGCAACTCCTACACCTACTTCTTGATTTCTGCATTCGCTAAAGCAGACAACCTGTACATTCCAATGTTAGGCAATGGAGCATCTTGCTACAAAATAATATCATGCAATATTTCCTTTTTAGGTGGCAGAACTTTAGGTTCTTGAAACAAGATATCATACTCTAAAACAACCTTTTCTAAATCAGCTTGCTATTTAGCATTACAGCTCTCAAATACATTGGTTTTATCAGGTTTCTTTTCCTTTACAACCATCAGTAAGAATTGTTTACATGAATTTATCATTTGTTTCATCTACCCTGAGTTTATGAGAGTATAATTATTCTTGAGCTTATGATCTCTTAGAAATTATTCGATTCCATCTTTAACAAGTAGATACTTGTTCTCAGCTCTATAGAAAATAGGTTTTTTGTCATACAAGTAAGGACTTCCTAAAACAATTCCACATATATCCAAAGGAATTATGTCTAACTCAACCTCATATACAAATTCTAACCCAAAAGAAAACTTGAGTTTGCATTGTCTAGTCACTTGTAGTTGTGCTTTATCATTTAACCATCATAATGGGTATGGTTTCTTGTGAGGTGTAGTCACTAATCCCAATTTCTTTACAATTTCTTCGAAAATTAATTTTACTTGTGAGCCACTATCAAACAAAATATCAATCTTTTGATGTTTGGCAATAACTCGAATATTGAAAAGCTCATGTCTTTTTCTATGATTTTCTTCATCAATAGTAGATTGTGCAGAATTACTAGTAGATGCTTTAGAATTCTTACCTTTTATACCTGTGGCTGCAATGGTTGTTTCATCTCCTGAGTCTGACCCCAAATATTTCTGAATAGTTGCAGTAGTCTTCTTCATCTTGCCCTTGAACTTCTTAGGTCTCAACTCTGGATGCAGAATCTAACAGTGTTCATCATCATGCCCATCCTTTTTACAGTGAGTGCATGAAGCCTTGCTATTCTGTGTAGTGTTAGCCTTCCTTGCTTTCCATTTCTGCTTTCTTTTCTCCTTATTCTTGCTTGTAGTGGGTTGGGATGATCCCCCAACTTTTGGAGTTCCATTCTTTCCTCTAGCTTTTAGATGATTAGCTTGAACAGATACCTCATCTATACTAGTGGGATTAAACATGAGCATAGTGTGCCTCATGTAGCTGTGTAGAGCACCAATGTACTTCAAAAGAGTCTTAGGTGAGTCTAATGAGATTCCTAGAATCAACTCTCTCTTTCTAAATTCTTGGGTGTATCCTTGTACACTTTTCCCTTTCAATTGTCAAAGAGTTTGCCAGCTCATCATGGCTCGCTGCATATAGGCCAATGGATAGAACTACTTTTTGATTGCAGAAACAAATTCACTCTAGACAGAGATAGCCTTACCATGTCTCTTGAGGTCAGCTTGGGTCCTACCTTCCCACCAAACTAAAGCAATGCCTCCATGGTGTAGGCTTTCCAGCTGAATCTTGCTCTTGTCTAAATCAATACTCTTCACTCTGCAATAAACATCAATTTGTCTAATCCAATTGTACAGCTTTTCTGCATTCAACTCTCCATCATATATAGGTAAATCAAATTTGACATCTAGTTTAATCAAAGATGCCTTCTTTTTATGTTTAGGGCTATTAGGAGGTTTGAGGAATATTTCTTCTTTCCATTTGCCTTTTGAGTGGTCATGGAAGTGAGACTCATCTTCTTCTTTGTCTTGTTTGGAGCCTGATGAATCTTCATCCTTGTGTGTTCTAAAGTCCCTATACATTTCCTCTACCATGGACTTTATGGCTAGGAAACTATCTATGAATTGAGGGTCTGGCCCCATAGAACCTTCCTGTGACATTGTCTTCCGAGGATAGACTCTCCCTATTTCAGGATTAGTTTTGACCAACTCTTCTTCTCCTAATTTGAGCTTTGATCTAGTTAGCATTCAACAGCTAAATCCAACAAAAGCTTGTCTAACCTTAAAATCCTAAAGCTCTGATACCACTTGATCTAAAAATCACTCGTGAGTGATCTCAGTTAGTTAATTAATGAATGAAGGTATTACAGACTCATGTGATGGTGTGTGTCTATGTTATCTTAGGCAACAGATCGATCAGATTGCAAAATACACAGACATTGGAAAATGGAAAACAGTAAGAGAAACACAGTAAGCAAACACAAGAACACAACAAATTAATAAGGAGTTCACTCAATTCTCCTGGGCTACGTCTCCGGTCCAGCTTTCAGTGGTGGCCTTCTTTTATTGTGTCTTTAAAGTAGAGTTTTTACAATCAGGAGCTCAACTTGAGTTTCTTGAAACAGATGATGCTTGGTAGGGTGGTTCTTGGATTCCCCAAGCCACTAGAGTGCACAGACTCTCTCTTACCAAGTCTCAACCTCACTGGTCTTAATGGGATGAGTCTACTCTGGAACTCAGTTCCCGACAGATATCCTCACAGGGATCACTTGAACCTCTCAAGCCTGGTTCTATTTGTTTGATGTTGCCTTAACTCTATAGGTCAGATCAGCTCTCTGTTTTCTACTTCTTGCTTCACTGTCTCCTTCTTCCCTTTCACTATTCCCCTCTCTGTCATTCTCTGTCTATTCATGGCTTAAAGCCAATTTGTCTCATGACTGTTCACTTCCTCTTCTGCCCCTCTGGATCACCTGCTGCTTTTTGCTTGGAGTTCGCTGCCTCTACGTCATCATCACTTTGTAACGTCTCATAGGGAAGTGGCCACTTGTCCTCTCAAGAACTGTGCCAACTCTTCCTCAAACATTTTAGTATTTTGGTTACGCCGTGTAATGATTCATCCTCCAACTCAGCAGTAAAATCAGACTTCATAATTTTATATGCTACAGCTTAATTCTCCTTCTAGATCCGATTTCTCATCGGGAACAATCTCCACTATTAGATCTGGAGCACCTAGATCCTATGGTGTTCGCTCTTATCATGCGGTTGACTTACTCAGACGCTAGCCCACAATGAGAGCAGTTTTATCTCTCATCCACTAGACACGCGTCGTGCAATGTGTGGAATTGCTCGTTCTCCTGCCAAATCTACTCACTGCCCAAAATGCCTCCGATATTCCACCGGTTTTGGAGCATGGGACTCGCATTTCACTTTTAGTGCTTTTCCCATGGCTTTCGGCTTCCCTTGTGACTGAGCGCTCAGGGCCTTTCCATTTCGAGGGTTTTTTCCCAGCAATGCGTGATTAGTGCTTATCGCGCATAAAAAACAACCTCTGTTTTCTGATTCGGACTTCCTAACTGCTAGTTTTCTTCCTGCGCGGTCTCCATGGGCCTCGGTCAACGTGCTTTGACTGAGGTACTCATTGTTCCTTGTTGGCTACATACTACCACTGTCAAGAGGTCCTTCCTGATAGCTCTTTGTTCACAAGTTTTTGAAATCTATCCTGATTTGATACAGTCATAGAACTTTGATAATCTTCATGGATCCAATTCGGATCATGAGAAGAAGTAGTGAAGTAGAGTAGAGAAGTCTAAGTGTTCTCAGGTAATAGCATAGGTGGAGGCTATGTAGCTAAGTGTGCAAAGACCTAGGGTGGAAGTCTGTAGCTCAGTTCGCGGACCCCTCTAGCTATGTGCGCTGGGTGGATAGAGTCTGTATTAAACTGAAAGATATCAATAAAGGGAAGTATTCTACAATTACTATGTATTTAGTTCCTCTTAATGCATCTGATTATATTGCATTTTGGGTTTAATTTACAATGTTTATTTGATGCATGAATATATGTGATTGTATTGGTTAATTGAATGCAAGTAAGGATATCAGTTTATGCGGTGCTAACTGTGATTAATTAGTAAGATAAGTAAAACACTTGGGATAACTTGGGAACCTATACAATACATTGCCATAGCTACGCGAAAGTACCTGGACCATGGGTTAGAGCTACACGAAGGTTAATCGTACACCTTCATAAAGGTACTAAAGGGCGGAATAAGAGGCAGATTGATAGAGCCCTAAGGCTTAGTGACCTGCATGAAAGTAAGGATAGAGGGAATATACCGACAACACGACCATCTCAGGGTGCAGAAACTTGGTTCTAGCATCTCCCCATATTGCTTCGGGTGAGACTTCAGTCTGCGCTCTGTAGGCTGACGCTGAAAGGGCCAATATTCTAGGGATTTATTTAGCTAACTAACGCTGAACCTGGGTCAGGGCCCGCGAAGCAAACAAATGCTTCCATTGTTAGGACCAAAATCTTCATGAGAGATGTCTGATGTTGTATCAATGGAATCCAACTAAGAAAGAGGTCGAAGACTGGTTAGATAGGAAGATCCATGAATTCGTGGCATAGGAGAAAAAAAATCCATGGCTGATGAAGGAATAGTGGATAGACAGGTACCTGTATACAGAAATCCACAAGATCTTTTTATGTTCCTTTCCAGTTGAGTTATACGAGTGTATCGTGAAGCTAGCATATAGCCAAGAAAGGTGGAGGCTTGACGGTCCTATTGTCTGGACCCTAGATTTAGTACAGAGACTGGAAGTCTCTGAGGATAAGATTGCCTGCATTGTTGATCATTGGCTTGATCGTATCATAGGAGGATTTGTGACTGAATTCGTAGTCGATACCTCAGTCATTTACAACGAGGTAGAGTGACATTTTTTCAAAGGTCCATAAGGTAAGTACTTGAAGTATTTAAACACTTGGATTAAGATTTTATTGTGTGAAAAACGGGTTATGCAATTACCTTGATGTACGGAGCTATGAGAAGTGGAAAGACTTACAGGAAGGAAGAATGAAAGGGTCCTGAATATAGCCCACTGATTTCACATCCTTTGAGTGATGAAGAGGAAGTAAAGTAGGCTTCTCCATGAAGTGAAATCTAGTTGATAAAATGAGGGTTCCCACAACTACCACCTTTGCCCACACCACCACCACCTCCACCACAGTTCAACATGGCGTATTCAGTGAAGCTACCTTTGTTTAAGGGCTTGGGAAATGAGGACTCAGACCAATTATGGTTCGTCATAAAAGTTGTATGGGAAGCTTAGGGCATCAAAAATGATCACATGAAGAAGGCAACATTGGTTAGTGCTTTACAGGATCGTGCGCTAATTTGGTACATCAAGTACTCTAATGATAACCCAAACACCGGGTTGGGAGAGATCTAGACCATCCTAAATAAAGAGTTTAGTAGGCCCATATCCAAGGCACAGTTGATTGTGGCGTTCAAGGAAATCATGATGAAACCAGGTGATACACGTTGGGAATTGGATCAAAGATTGAAGTGTAAAATATGCAAAGCTAATATGAACTTAACAAATGGGCACCACTGAGAATGGTTCGTGGCTTCACTCTTACCTCACCTAAGGGTTGCACTGTCACAACAGAAGATTACGACTCAGGAAGAGGCCTTGGAGATTGCAATAAGACTGCATGAAACACCGATGCAAGATCTGAATTTGGGGGTTTAGTAGATCCATGCGTAGTTGTAAAATATTTGCCTTAAAATGCAAAATTTGAAGTAGGATAGAACAGTTCGACCGGAGGCGTGAGAAGAGATATGGTGCCTAAAATGTAAGGGTCAGGGGCATGATAAAGACCGCTACCTGGCCTTTTTGAACTATATTTTAGGAGGATGACCGATGCCTTTGAGGCTGTAAGCCCATGCATGACCTAGCGCAGGGCTTGCGTTTTGGTGTTCTATATGTCATGTAGTAGGGAAACATATGACTGATAAATTTCCTTTCCTGCAGAAGTTTGTAAAACACCACAACAACTATTCTGCAACTTCTGCGGGTCAATAGGGCATGATGAGTGCAACTACTAAAGTTATGAATTGATGATGCACAGAACACCTATTTATAGAGTTCAGGCAGAAACATGGCCTTCTGACCAAACCGTTGGGATGGTGTGGTTAGCTTTCAAGGGCGCAGATGAGGTTGAGGTGGAGGAGGACCTAACAGAGGTCAGGGACAACTGATCTGCTACAATTGTGGAAGACCAGGACACTATGCCCATGAATGAACTAACCCAATGTGTCCATCGTGTAAATATTATACTCAATTTGATCATGAGACGAAGGACTTTCCTACACTTATAGCGAGGATACGCGACAAAGGGGTGCTACCACCGCATCCAAATCAAAACCTGCAGATGATAACAGCCGAGCCTCATGAAGAGGATCCAAATGTGAATATAGTGCTCCAAAGTGGAATTTCAACAGGTGACGATGAGGGGAAAAAACACAAAGACAATGCATGGGTTCATAAAGCTCCAGTGAAGGAGGCTGAATTTGATTTAGAGTGTGCACGTGAAACATTCATGGAAGAAAAAAAGAGCTTCGCTGAGGCCTATACCTTAGGGAGCTAGGATAAGCTTGTTCAAGAAATGGACCCTTCTATGCTTATGACCTTTCTAGAGACCTGCTTGAAACTGTTGCACAATAGGAAGGCTGTGAAGGGGTTATAGGAACTTATAAATAGATGCACCGAAAATGCTCTAGGTGAACCACGTGTGGTACTAAAGATTGGTAAGCATAAAGCAAGGACAGGGCATGAGATGAGACTCACGATGCAGATATGAGAATATGAAATGGATCAGGTTATTCTAGATCTAGGGTTAGATGCAAATGTTTTACCGAAGTAGACTTAGGAGCGGATGGGGAGATCTGCAGTGCAGTGGTCTCCAATTAAGTTAAGGATGGAAAATCAGCAGAAGATCATCCACATGGGTGGATAGAAGGAGTAACTGGAGGTATTGAAGGCGTGAGTTCATTGGTTGATTTTGAAGTAATATAAATTGTGGATGACAACAACCCCTACCCTACACTCCTTGGCATTGATTGGGTTGCTGACAGGAATGGGGTAATCAACTTAAAGAAGCAAAAGATGATATTTGAAAATAAATCACTTCGCGTAATAGTACCCCTAGATCTTGCTGAAGGATCATGCTATACAAAACCAGTCCACGATTATGAAAGATATGACAATTTGGATTGCATATATAAGATAACAGCGCAAGACCAAGATTGAGTCAATCTGACAGTGGATCGACGCATTACATGGGATCGCTAGAGTTCCTACAACTCGGACTCAGACGAAGAATTAGAGTGTTGACAAAATCGGCTACATGAAGTAACCATGTTGAGTTGTAATATGATGATCCGGTCGCTGTGCTGTGTTGTCAGAGATAAGAAATATGCCCACTTATGATGGCTTGAATGATGTGATGTGTTTTTATATGCATTTGAGGTGGAATTAGTAGAGAAGCAGTGCTTCCAAGATTTGGGCTGGGCATTGTACGCTATGCCCATGAGATGGGGGTGGTATGCAAAAGAGTAGTTTTGATGATTGGCATGAGTGTAGGAGGATGATCAAAACAAGCTTTGGGAAGCCGAAGATATGAATGTCAGACAAGTATGACAGGAAGGATGATTTATGTGTACACTTGGCCAAATGGGCTAAGGCATATGGTGCGAAGCCTCAACCTAAATGGGTGCACTTGTTCTGTCACACCTTGGATTGCATCTCGATGAACTAGAACTTAGAGACAGAGCTCTGCCATGTCATAGGCAAATGGGATATTCTTCACGAAGGGTTCATAATTGTTACAGATCCATTTGGGCACATCACTTCCATCATCCAGATCAGTGTTTAAGGGCTCATCAAACCTTAATTTCAGTTGCTACATGCCCTAAATAAGTCTACCTTTTGAATGACTCCTTCCCAGATAGTTTCATGGCCTGAAGACATCCTGAAATGACCTTTACAGGGACCAGCGCAGGTAGGCCCATGCAAGGGTGTGCTACAGAGTAGTTAAGTCCATGTCAGGGTGCTCTGCAGAGCCCTTAGGCCCTCTTTCACCTGCACTGGGCGAGTTTGAGAGAAATTCACATATGGTTTGGGGAATATCGTTATCTTCTGGAGCCTTCTAGAAGGTTCCCACACTTATCATCTCTTATGAGCTCGAAAATGGATGAGGAATGAGTTAAGATACCTCCTATCCTCTCATCCCTTCCTCCATGGAACACATTCTAAGTATGGAAGGCCATTCAATACCCTCATTGATGACAAAATGTCCTCCATCTTCCTATAAATTGAGCACTCATCTAAGTGATCAGGGGATGGACTTTGATGAATTGTAAGGAGATAATGTTAGTTTGAGAATTGAGACTATTGTAAGTGTCATTATGCTGCTAGAATGTCATGCTTATGATGTGATGTGGATGGAACCAAAGCTGGAGGAGTGACTTCGAATTAGGCTTCATGGTTGTAATTCTTCCTTCTATTGAATAAAGTATTTACACCTTTTTCCATATGTTTATCTTGATATATGATTCTTATATGTGTGCATGTATCTGATTCCATTTACTTGTAACCAATAAATCTTTTGCTTTGGTTGGTTCTTTGTCTTCTGTTGATGTTTACAGGTACTTCTCAATCATGTTAAGTACAGGAAGGAGTGACAGGACTGATACAAAGGAGACAAGAGGAAAGAGAAAGTAGAAGTAGGTCCTCTCATTCTCTTTGTCTTATCTATTGTTTATAGAAAAAGGTTAAAGTGCTTTAAATTGTTGTTCTAGGTATGGCTACTTATCCAGGGAATTATTATTTATCCGTAGATACCAAATTCTTCATAACAAATTGGGGACCATACTGGGGAACGATCATTATTCCAAGTAGCTTATACACATCCTAGCACACTCTCGCAGACCTTACTTCCTTTCATTGATTGTATTTCAACCTTGTTGAAGTGAATTTTGGTAAAAAACTATGTTTACTTACCTCTTAAAATGGCTTACTGTCACTAGCGTTGGCTTGTGAGGGGAATAGTGCACTGCAAAGCACCCTTGGCTTAGGGATAGTGCTCTAAAGTGCATTGTCTCCCATTCAGGGCTACGCTGACCCTCCTTGGGTTAGTTTTCCACCTTTGGATAGGGTTTTTCACCAAATTTCTTCTGTTTGATTACTTGTTGAATGATCAATGAGTGTTATGTCTCTGAAATCAAGATTGAATCTCCTTTGCTAGCCATAATTTAACCTAATTGATTAATGTTTCTTAAATGATTTCTTTTTCATTATCAATTCATTGTCAAGGATAGATTACAGTCGATTAATGTTTGTTCGAAAGGAAGTGTCATAAAAGTCTTCTTTTCCTTCGAAATAGAACTGTTGTAAAGTATTCATTCTTGTAAAAATATTGTTTGATTGTATGTGCATTAGTTTCCTTTTTTGTTCATCATAACATTAAGGGAATCAAAAAGAAAAACTTGCATTGTGTATTGAAAAAGTTTGTGTGTGCTCATAGGAATAGTTTAGGGAAATTGCATTAGATTGTGCTCTTTTCTCTTTGATTGAAAGAAATCTGATCGATCTATCCCTATTAGCTAAGATTTTCATTGTTAAATTGAATGGAAAGAATGCTTATCATATTAGTTTCATTCTAGGAATTGTAAATATATCATGTGGTGAACCTTAAAAGGAAAATTCTTAATCAAGATCAACTCAAAATTAACTTCAATTTACCTAATGGAGCATTGTCACCTCAAAAATAACATTTAGAGGTTCTAGGCTAGAGATGTGTTCTGACATCATAAAACATCGTAGCTATCGCTAACTTGTCTGCAATACATCCCGAGTGTGATATCTCATTCCACGTACATGAGTATATTGTAGCTTGTCCACATACCTTCGGGTATATAGGGCAGTGTTACAGTACGTAAAGTATATGGGAATGCTCTCACTGTGTGGCTTTGCATTAAATAACGCTAATATGGATTGGGCCTCCACGTACTTTCAGGTATATATGGGAGGACAACACTAGGTTTCTATCCATCCTTAGGTAACCGAGTCGGCCACCTTGTACATTGTGATACACCAAACACAACATTCGGGGAGATTTCCTACCCATACTTCTTGATTCGCCAGGAGGTATTTTAAAGTTCACAGTTGTTTAGTAAACCTTTTGCCTAGCTTACCCCTTTTTGTTTATTTCTTTTTTGTAATAAAATCAATCAGAAATCATGGAGGAAAATCAACCCTTAGCCCGTCATTCATGGAGAGCAACAAGTAAACAACATTTACCACACAAAGCTACATCTATTCAGTCAAAGTGGTCTTGTTTAATTGGATCCAGTACTTCACAAGCATCTGATTCTTCATCTGAATTACTAGAAACACCTATACTGGTAACTACTATGACTCCAATTACTCCTATGGTTACTGGTACATATTTTATTGAAGTGGAAGCTCCATAGTTAACTGAGGAAACTAACACTAAATCTAGTGAAATGGTAACCCAAATTGTTCAACGACAAGTTGATTCTCAATCTAAAGTTGTTCAACAAGAAATTACTTCTAAACCTGAATCTGTTCAACCAAAACTGGATCTTGAACCCATCACTATTCAATCAGATGTTACTTCTAAACCAGAAATTGTTCACAAAGCCCAACATGAACCTATTATTTTACGAGAACATTTGGATCTTGAGGTGGAACAATAAGAAGTTGTTACCTTAGAGGAAGAAGATCGACCGATAGATCCTTAGAAATCCATAACTGTCGAGACCTCCTCTTTACCTCAAAATTAACTAGAAATGTATTACGGACCAGATGGTGAAGTTCTTCCATGTGGTTTGATCTCAATATAAGAGGAACCTGAGGTAGAATCACCCAGAACTCCATTCCATTTTGGAACTAGACTTTATATGTATCCTCATACTCCTCATTTCACTGCTCCTTTTGATCTTGATTACTTCCAGACACCTGTTTATTCATTAGGAAACTTATTTCGACATTTGACTATGGGAAAGTCAACATCTCAAATTGTACCATCTGTTATGACTACAAAAGAATCTTCTGTAGCAACCTCTTTGATGTTTACTACAACACCAGAGTCACACTTGTATGGCATTTCGTCTGTCCCATCGGGTTACCAATATTTTTCAGGAACCCACTCAGGTGTTTCTTCTAGCCCTTGGTCTTCACCAATGTCCTCTACTAGAATTTTATCTAGTTCCTCATTTACAGGTATCGAACAGCTAGACGCATCATGTTCACATCAAGTTGGTTCATCTGGTTACTATCCTATGTATCTACTTAACATTGGACTGCCACTATATAGAGAACAATATGCATATTCTCCTTATCCTCCTTATTTTGGGGGGAAACCATATGTTGGTATGCCATCATCTTTAGGTCAGCCTGGAATGACTACCTATCAATGGCATCCAACCATGCCCCTTCAACCTAGGCTTGTGTATCCATCACAACCTATGCAAGCTATCTCATCCATACCTACAACACATGTTGTTACAATTGTGCCACAGTCACAAGCCCATATTTTTGTATTGCAACCTGTGCAAGCTAGCCCTCCAACCTCAGACCCCCTTGTTTTAGGTATACAGATCCAGCCTTCTCAGGCGGTTTTACAACAACCACTTGTGTCTTGAGCCTAATAACTTCAGGCTAGTTTACCTTTTACTGGAATGATTCAGTCTTACATTGGTGAGAAACAACAACCATTAAATCAACAACCCTTGTACCAACAACAAAACAGTTGATTCAACAGCCTTGGCAGCCCCAATATCAACAAAAACTATTCCAACAATACCAACCACAACATGGACTTGTACAACAAGCTTATGTTGGGTTTGATCAGCAAAAAGTTTATCTAGCCCTCGTCAACAAGCCTATGTTGGGTTTGGACAACAACAAATTTACCCTGGTGCACAACAACCTTACACCATATTTGCTCAAGAAACTTACCCATATCAAGGTTACCAGTAGCAGATGCCTTATGCTGGTATGCAAAGGCCCCTTTCCCAGGTAATTCCATCTTACCCTGGATATGCTCAACCTGACCTCAATAGATAGTTGCCTTTCATTGTGACACTTGAGTTACTAGATCTAAATCGACTCACCAATGACCCAATTCTTTACGCACCTTGGTGGCCAGTGATTCCTCATAAGTTACCTTCTGATATTCCGAAATTCAATGGAAATCCTAGAGAAGACCCATCCAACCATGTCATGAATTTTCATTTATGGTGTTCATCAAACTCCTTGAATGATGATTCTATTAGACTTCGTATTTTCCATAGAATGCTTACTGCTCCGGCTACGAAGTGGTACATCGAGTTACCATGAGTTTCTTTAGATAACTTCACTACTTTAGCTACCAGGTTTTTAACCCACTTCCAGTTACCCATACGATTTGAGACTGGAACAAAACTATTAATAAACTTTAAACAAAATATTGCTACTCATATTTGTGATCATATTCATGAGTGGCATCATCATCAGCGAATGGTTAAAAATTATGTTCTTGATCAGCTTCTGGCTAAGTGGTTTATAAAATCCCTGCTACTACTTATCACTCAGCATGTGGCGAAAGGTGGAGTTGTCACAAAAGAGAAAATAATTGCTCGTGCCCAATATTTGGACTTGATATATACACAATCTAGCACACTCAATGACAAGATCTTGAATGCACCCCGACCAACTTTCACTGTTCCTCGTCCACCATTGAGTAAGGACTCTCATGCCGGTGACGGTGTTATTGGTTCTTCAAGCACACAAATGATAGGTAGACCATTTGGTCAAACACTTGCCATTACCAATCAAACTAAAAATTCACCTGATAAAACTCTTACTTCTAAAATCAATGTCATGTCATCTGACAAGGGCATGAATGAAAAGCAACTAGGAGGTAAGAAAAAGGGGAAAAAAAGAAGAAACAAAATAACTCCCCTCAAGAGAAATCATCTGATTCCTCTTCTTTGGCTAGGAAACCTTGTTACCCGTGTTTGATCTGTAAAGATGAGCTTTTGACATGAGATTGTCCACACCACTCCGAACTCTCAAAAATTCTGAACACTTCTAATACATCTGTGCTATTGACTGATCCTTTTCCAAAACCGGAGACAAATATGGTTGCTATAGACCAAGCTTCCACTTCCCAAGTGCTTATGCTATCCGCCTCTAAGCAGAAAGAGGATATTTTGGTGTCAACATGAATTAAAGATTATGGAAATCAATTGTCTTCATCGAATAACTAGGATGATCGACCTAGCCCTTCGACTACAACTTCAAATGATCCTATTCCACCAGCTATTGCACCAGAGTTAACAATAAAACTGCCTAACACAAATTGACATTTAACCCTCGAGCTTGAGCTGCACATAACTATAACATAGTAGAAGATTTGGCTCAGTCACCTTCGGCTATGTCTACACTTGAGGTGTTACAAAACTGTCCCTCCCAAAAGCAGGCTTTGTTGTCAACAATTGGTGGAATCGATCCAACTAATTCCAATCTTGTGGTTTTCAACCATGCGGGTTATACGCCACAATTACCAGCACAATTAACATTTCTGATTCAAGTAAATTCCTTGAATAAACTTGTTCATCGAACCATTATTGACGAGGGGGAATGTACTTGTATAATGTCTATGAGTTGCTCGAAAACACTTGGCTCACCGCCTTTGTCATGTTCACCAACAACATTAAAAGCTTTTGATGGTCGCATATATACGCCTTGTGGGGTTTTCTGTAATCTGTAAATTGAACTAGGAGGCAAAATGGTAATGGTTGAAGTTGAGGTAGTTGATAGACCCCTTGACTACAACATTTTTCTAGGAAGACAGTGGGTTTATGCCATGGTTTCTGTGGTTTCAACATACTTTCATATGATTGCATTTCCTCATAAAGGTGGAATCACAGTTACAAACCAACTCGCATTCTTTGCCTCTAGTTCACAAGTTACTAGAAGAATTATGTTGGTAAACATAGCCCCACTATCTCTCGAAAGAATTTGTGTAGGTATATTTAAAGACTCTTCCCTAATGGGTACTTTTTCACTACCACCACCATCAAATTTGGTGGAAGTGGAAAAAGTTGAGACTTGCAACATGATATCTTCCACTTCATTTGACTTAAGGAGTATTCCCAATAGTTTTGAAGTTGATAATAGTAATGAAATCATGTTGCTAAGCCCTATTGAGCTAGCATAGAAATAAATCCTGCTAGCTTGCGCGAGGAACCCAAATCCATTTTCGTCAATTATATGGGTAGATTGTTGATTAGAATTTGGTACTTCTTCTGATCATTTTTCACGTATATTTTCTACTAATGAAGGAATCATCCAATCAATGATGATGGAAGGAGAACCATGGGAGGATTATCATCATCGTTCCCATCTTCCAGATCACATTGAAAATTATTCAAATGAACTTAATCATCCTTCAGTTGTCGATTTCCTTTCGAATTCTATTTTCATAGATATAGTAGATTTCGAGAAAAACTTGTCAAATATTGAGGAAACCATTTCTGTAAATATTTCAACCAAACCTAACATTGTAGAAAACACTCATGTTGGAAAATCTTGTTCTCCATCAGAATTTGATATATACCGTGCTCTTTTTCGTGAATTTCGAGATATATTTGCATGGTGATATGAGGAGATGCTAGGTATAGACAATAGTATAGTTGAACATGAAACCAAAATGTATCTTGATTTCAAACTAGTATGAAAGTTCCTCCAACCTGTTCATCCAATGAAGGTTGCTGCCATTAAGGAAGAAGTTGAAATTTTTTTGCATGATGGTTTCATTTACCCTGTTCCTCTTATAGATTGGATTTCCAATATTGTTCGCGTCATGAAGAAACAGGGGACAATATGAGTGTGCATTGATTATAGGGATGTTAATTAGGCTTATCCAAAAGACAATTATCCCACTCCCTTGATCAACCATATTATTGATGAATGTGCCAGATGCGAAATATTCTCGTTTATGGATGTTTTTTCTAGTTACAATTAAATCAATGTCCACCCACGGGGCCAATCTAAAACTGCTTTTATTTGTCCATGGGGCACATTCTCTTATCAGAAACTCCCATTTGGTTTGAAGAACGCGGGTGCCACATTTAGGAGGGCAATGAACTATGCCTTCCATGACATCAAACATATTGTTCAACCATACCTTGATGATTTACTTGCTCATTTGCGAAAGCGGCCTGATCACCTGCATCATTTAAGAGCTATATTTTTACGGTGTCGACACTACAAAATACGACTGAATCCACACAAATGTGTGTTTTGTGTTGGTTATGGTTGTTTTCTTGGATTCATAATATCTAAGGAGGGAATTTGAATCTATCCATTCAAGGTTCAGGCAATTCTTGACTTGCCTCCACCTTCAAATCTACTTCAGTTATAGAGACTCCAAGGGAAGGATAACTTTTTGAGGAGGTTTATTCCCAATTATGCTGAAATGGCTAAAGGATTTACTTGTTTATTGAAAAGGGGATACCCTTCCATTGGGATCAAGTTGTGCAAGCTTCCTTTGATGCTCATAAAGATACCTTGATTAGAGCCTCATTAATGTATTCCCCAAATGATCAAAATGACTACTTCCTATATCTTGCTGCTGCAGATACAACCATTGGAATGGTTTTAGTCCAAGAGGAAGATGGGATTGAACGTCCTATATATTATTTGAAACGCAATCTCAATGATACATAAATTAAGTGCTCTTATTTCGAGAAACTAGCTTTGGTAGTTTTTCAAGTTGTACAGAGATTTCGCCACTATCTTCTGCTATGAAAGACCATTATCATTTTGGATTGCAACCCTAGGATTTCATGTCAATTGCTGGGGGGAAATACTCAAAATGGATTGTCATTTCACAGGAGTTTGAATTGGAATTCATCAAGTCCAAATCAAATAAATCTCTAGTTTTCGCTGAGCTACTTTGTGACCTTCCCTCAACTTCTATCGATTCAACATCAGAACCATCAATTCTAGATGAGTCTTTGTTCCTAAATTTGTCATCTGACACGTGGTATGGAGATATATTGATTTATCTCCAGACCCAAACTTTCCAGCCTGATACCTCTCACTCGCAAAAATGACGTATTCGATACCAAGCCAAAGATTATCTGATCGTTGGTGACACTCTTTACTGTCGTGGTATCGATATGATTTTACGAAGGTGCCTCACTCATGAGGAAGCTGAGAAAGTTTTGAATGATTTCCGTTCAGGTGCTTTTGGTGGAAACTTATCTGGTTATGCTACCTCGTAGAGAATTCTCCGTGCTGGTTACTTCTAGCCTAGTATATTAAAAGATTGCATAATTTCCATGAGAAGCTATCGCACATGCTAGATCTATGACTGTAAAGCTAGATTACCACATGCACCATTGCATCATGTTGTCGTTGGTGGACCATTCACAAAATGGAGCATTGACTTCATGACATGTAGCCCCACCTCAACCGGGGGCATGGGTACATTATAGTTTTCATTGACTATTTTACCAAATGGGATGAGGCGATGCCAACATTAAAAAACAGTGGTGAAACGACTACTATTTTCTTTTTCAACCACCTGGTTTCTCGGTTTGGTGTACCACAGGTTCCAGTTACATATCATGGATGGAATTTTCGTAATCACATGATGGCTGGGTTGACTGCTAAGTTAGGAATTTCACATGATAGTTCTACCCCTTATTATCCGTAAGCGAATGGACAAGTTGAGGCCGTCAACAAATTCCTGAAGTGAATGCTTCAAAGAATGATAGGGGTTCATAAAAAAAACTAGCATTTAATACTGTACTTTGCCTTGTGGGCATATCGAACCTAGGTGAGAAATGCAATTGGATTCACACCCTTTCATTTGGTGTGTGGTTTGGAGGCTATATTACCAATACAATGTGAAATTTCATCTCTCAAACTCATAATTGACCTATTACCCGACACTTCCGAAGAAGAAGTTTATTTCTTGGAACTTGTTGATCTGGATGAAACCCGCCGTGAAGCCACATTGGCTAACGAAGAACATAAGAAACGAATCAAGGCACAATATGAGAAAAATGTCAAGCCTCACATTTTATTAGAAGGAGACTTGGTATTTCTTTACAATCAGGAATCTGATAAACTAGGAGTAGAAAAATTTGAACTGCTTTGGATGGGTCCTTATATTGTCAAGCGTGTTTTGGAAAAAGGTGCCTATTAGTTTGTGGGTTATGGTGGAATTCCATTTTCACAGCCCTAAAATGGGTTGTATCGCAAATGTTACTATGTTTAATTGAGTGTAGTAAAAATCATAGTATATACTCTTCAATTGCATGTGTATGTCAGTATGTCTTTTAGAGCTTTTATGTGGTTAAGTAATCCGCTTTGCATTTGTTGCAGACACCGAAACCTTTGGAACCTTTTTTCGGTTACACCGATGGTGCTAGTTGTAGCACACAGAACCTATCTTCTGTAGCATGGGCCATTTTCACTCCAAGTGGCGAGTTAGTGAGTTTTCAAGGGATTTGTATCAATCGATTGATGAACAATATCGCTAAGTATAGCGCATTGATCGAACTTCTCTCTGATGCCATTTCACTTGACATGCGTCAAATCGTCATTAGGTTGGATTCATAACTCGTTGAACTACAACTAACAAACATTTGTACTGTCTCAAATCCAACAATTATTCGTATGTTCCTTACAATTTGTCTTTTGGAAAGACACTTTGAGTACATTCAATATCAACATATTTCCATAAACTTTAACACATTAACCGACTCATTAGCGAATTATGTGTTAAACATACATTTGCAACACACATAAATGTAAATTTTCAATTCACATCATTAGTTGAATAGGATTTCATATAGACATACATATAAAAACTCTGAAAGTAAAAATAAATAGATGTTTTAAAAGTTTTTACAAAACTTCTGTCCAAGACACGTTTGGTCATCTAACCTAAAAACTAGAAAATGCATGCAAAAACTGTTGGCATTATGAGATAAGTGTTGTCCTTGATGGCAAACCACACTGATGACAAATCATAGTGCAGAAGGTCAGCAACAAGGAATTGATGATCGGACTATAAGAAGAAGAGAAAGTTCATACACGCAGGTTTGTTAAGCCCAAGTCGCGTGTACACGCAGGTTGGCTTCAGCAAAAGCGCGTGTATGTGGAAAAGTACCTTTGGTCCATGGCGGTTAGTTCTTGGAAGTTGTGCCTATGGTTTCGGACCATTGTGTCTCGACGGGCGTGTCGATTCCTAGTTTTGAAGTTGATGGTATTGGATTTCTATGGTTTTGGCTCTTGGTATTGAACAAGGCCTAAGGCTATATAAGGAGAAGGAAATCATTAGGCAAGGGTATCTGAAATGTCTTGAATATCTGATGAAGCATTAGATCCAGTATGCAGGTTATGGGTTGATGATGCATTGCTTGATCTGAGCTAAGGAGAGATCTCACCGGTTGATGGAGAGCAAGATCTAAGGAGAGATCGGGATCAAATGGTTTGAAATGAACTATCTTTATGATGCTTATTCTAGATCTACATACTGACGCATGTATTGTTCTATAAGTATTATGAGTATGATTGATGTCTGGTACAGCTGCAAGTTATGAGAAATTATTTTTAGATCTGTATGCGGGTTGTCTTTGGCAAAAGCGCGTATACACGCGGGTTTGATTCATCGAAGTAGTGTATACATTGTAAAGCTTGATTTTTGAAGTTGCAGATGGGTCAGATGGTTATTACAGAGTTCTGTCTGCTCTGTGTTCTGGTGACAGTGTTGTTAACAGGGTTTCAGTGATTCAGAGTTTGATGATTGTTTTTATCTTCAATGATAGTTATGGGTCCAGTATGAAAATTGGATGAAATGTGGCCTTTCAGATTATGTGTTGTGCTTCAGTGTATCCAGTCTGAAAATTGATGAAACGTGGTACCTGGAGGAGAGAAGATTGTAGGCAAGCACCTACGTACTAGTATCTAAGCTAGTACAAAAGCTAAGGGAGATCTTTGGAGCATTGTAGCAGGTAGCAGCCTGTGTACTAGTAAATGGATCGGCTAGTACAAAAGCAAAGGGGGTTGTAGCTCCCGTACTGGTATAAGACTGCACCAGTACAAATATTGTAAAAGTATTTTCTTATTAAGAAGAAGATTGAGATGACTTGCAGCAGGTGGTTTTCACCCACATTGGGTTTCCACCTTATATCTTTGTGTTCATGTGTGTGGCTTTTGTGTGATGATCTGTTCTGTTATACTGCACCTGTTTACTGTTAATATGGTTAATAATGTTCTGATGCATTTACTGAAGATAAGCTAACTGAATCATAAGATTTCTGGATATACGCTAGTTGCTTTAGACACAGCAGCGTGTACACGCGGGTTCACTTAACTGAAGTAGCGTATATGTTTTTGAGCATTGAAAAAGTTTTATTGATCTGATAATACTGATTCACCCCCCCCCTCTCAGTATTATTTCCGACAATTGGTATCAGAGCAGGTCCTTTGATAGAAGCTTGATCGCTTGAAGGAGATCCGTGGAACAATGGGAAAGAAGCTTACGAAGAAAGCTCATAAGAAGAAGAAGACATCTCAGAAGGACTATGACAGTTGGAGAATCGATTGGGGATTAGGTATAAGAGGCTCTTCAGATTCAGAATCAGATTCAGAATCATTATCAGGTATGAATGTGTTATCCTCTGATGTTCCTGCTATATTTCCTTGTGAAAGTGATGGAAGTGATAGTGAAACTACTGAACATGCTTTTATGGGTGAGCAAGAAAAGTATCAAATAGAGGCAGTATTTAGAAGGCTTACAGACAAAGTTAAAGATCAACAAGATCTATTGAACAAAAGGGAATGTGCTTTCAAAGAAGAAGTTACCAAACTAAAGGCCCAACTAGAAGAAGGAAACAAGGTAAGAAAGCTACTCAAGGACAAGGAAGACCAATGTCAAAAATTGCAGCATGAAGTGACATCATTAAGAAAAGAAGTCAACGAAAGAAGCACAACCATCAAGAAACTCAAAGATAGATCCAGCTACTATGAAAATCTTGAAGCTACAATCCTCTCACTAAAGGGAGATCTCGAAGAATCAAGGAAGCAGAATGAAGATCTACATCAAGCAATTGAAAAACAAGAAAATGAAGTCATCAGCTTAAAATCCCAGCTGGAATGTGCTTTCCAAGTTCGTCAAATGCAGCAGGATCTGAATGAAGAACAAGAAAAGGAGATTCTCAAACTAAGGGAGAAAATGAAAGAAGGAAGAAAAGCTGAAGAAAATTGGAAAAAGCAATCTCTTGAAAAGGAAGAACAGCTTCAGGTTGAGGTAAATATCTTGAAAGGTAAAATAGAAGAAAAGGATAAGCTGTTACGATTTCAAGATAGCTCTAAAGTCTTGGATGATATTCTTAGTAGTCAAAGGTCTCCTGCTATCAAGACTGGTCTTGGTTTTCATGAATCTGTTGAAGGTGAATCTAGTTCACAAGGTGAGGCAAGGAACTCTAAAGAGAAATCTAAAATGATCAACAAGGAGATGAAAGGTCAACCCCATCAACAATCAAGGAAAGAGACTCCTCAAAGAAAATCTTTTACTCCTCCTATGAATAATTTTGAATGTTATGTATGTCATAATCTTGGACATGTTGCAGCTAGATGTAGAAGAAGAAGGGTTCAAGACCATCATGCAGAAAGATCATCACACTCAAGGTACTTTAATGGATATTGCTTTGCTTGCAATATGTTTGGTCACAAAGCTGCTGATTGTTACAGGAGGAATATGAAACATGTAAGATGTTATGCATGTAACAAGCTTGGACATATAGCAAAGGAATGCAGGAACAAAGGATGGACATCACACCAAAAGGAGAAAACCTCATCACACTTGAAGATATGGAGGAAGAAGGAAGTACAGTCAGCACAATGTACTGAGACACAGCACAACACAGACATATCAGACTCAGGGGGAGCTGAAAGTGTAAAACTTCAGTGTCCTGAATCTCATACGCAAGTTTCTTAAAGGGAAGTCGCGTATATACGCGAGTTAGACACTGAAAAGTCACGTATATATCAGTCTGAGGAAAAGCAGTGGGGACAGGCTCAGAAAAGGGATCTGACATGATTCAGTCCATTATTTGCTCTATTGGTTAATTGTTACAGTCTGTTGAGGATGTGTAAAAATGTTTTGATACCTGTAAGATGTCTAGAAGTGTTTTGATCCTAACTTGATGATGATGATGTCTCGATGCTCATTGCTGATATATGCATGATCAGATCTAACAGATGGCACAGGTTGAGGGGGAGCATATGCCTTTAATAATTCATTGTTGGCATATTCCTTGGTGATGATTCTTATATGGCTAAATGATATATCTTGCTATGATGTGGTTGTGAGTTGTCTATGATAAAATCTCATATGATTCTTGGGGTTACACAGTTGATGATCATATCAGATTTATGGTTGATTCTTTGATGATGCATATATGGTGCTTACATGGTGATCTTCATAAGGACAAGGAGAAGTACAAAGCTTGAATATACATCTTCCTCACTTGATGATGGGTCACTCATATACTGCTGTTGTCATATGCATAAAAATCATACAGTTATGATGCAGGCACTCTTGTGGATAAGGATTGTTGCTGTTGATGATATCAAGAAGTTCTGTCAAATGAGCTTGAGCTCAAGATACATAATGCTGATACATGGATGACTACTCAAAGTTGCTTTATTGGAGACATGGTGATGAGTTCTTATCTATATGATGATAGGTTGATACTTACATATGTTGATTGATGCAGATGTTCCCAAGTAATGATACTTGGATCATGTAGATCTTGAAGTTGATGTAATGGCTATGGTGGTTTCACATGTAATGTGAATGATTTCATGATGATGTTTAAAAGGAGGAGTTGACATCTATGTTCAGACATACCTTGCTGCAGGACATTTACAGGTTGCTGATATGAAAATGGTTGTACGCGAGTTTCATAAGGACTATCTGCGTATATACGCTTGTTTATGTGGATGAATACGCGTATATGGAGTTTTGAAGGAAATCAGCAGGGACAGATGTTGGTTGCAGAAAGTCTGATATGGGTCCGACAGAGATCATCTGGCACAGATTCAGGGGGAGCAGATAATCTTCCAATGATGCATTGTTGGAATTATCTTAAAGCTTTTGGTCCTAGTTCACATTTGTTGTTGGTTTCAAGTGGAACAAAGGCGAAATTGGTTGCTGATCTGAATGGTGATTACCAGATGCTGATAGTAACTTTCATAAATCTTGGTCTTTCGTCTCTATGTCATATATCTCTTTTGTGGTATCTCTTTCATGGTGTCGAGGTCATGTAACGACCTATTTTTTTTTCCCCACTATGCCTGGGATGATTGATGCAATATGATTGGTTGTCATATGTAAACTTTTGATGTATCCCCACTTGGTTGGGTGGATGAGTCAATTTTCGTATATCCTCACTTAGTTGAGAGATGGATGTATGTATGAGTCTTTGGTGATAGGAAGGTCTTTTATGATGTATAGAGTCATGTTCTTCTTGAAGAACATCTTTTGCAGATCTTGCCTACAGTCAGGAAGAGCATGTACAACACACTTCAGCGGTACAGAGATTCAGCATGTACTCAGGGGGAGCATGGACAGATTGGTACACCTTGGCATATACAAAGGGGGAGACTATTCAGAGATTTCAGCAGGTACTCAGGGGGAGTATGGACAGTGGAATGATTCAACAAAGGAAGAGAATATCTTGGTCCACCCTTTGCCCTTGATGTCAAAGGGGGAGAGTGATTTGGTGTTGTTGCCATCAAGTCCAAAGGGGGAGATTGTTGGCATTATGATGCATGTGTTGTACTTGATGGCAACCCCTCATAGAAGAATATCTCACTTATGTATAACTGGATGAATCTTCAGAAGAGATATCAGATGTGACTGATGGAGGACAGCTCAAAGGAATTAGATGATAGTTCTAAGTGTGACAAGTTAGCTTTGCCATGAATATCTCACTTATGTATAACTGGATGAATCTTCAGAAGAGATATCAGATGTGACTGATGGAGGACAGCTCAAAGGAATCAGATGATAGTTCTAAGTGTGACAAGTTAGCTTTGCCATCAAGTCCAAAGGGGGAGATTGTTGGCATTATGAGATAAGTGTTGTCCTTGATGGCAAACCACACTGATGACAAATCATAGTGCAGAAGGTCAGCAGCAAGGAATTGATGATCAGACTATAAGAAGAAGAGAAAGTTCATACACGCAGGTTCGTTAAGCCCAAGTCGCGTGTACACGCAGGTTGGCTTCAGCAAAAGCGCGTGTATGTGGAAAAGTACCTTTGGTCCATGGCGGTTAGTTCTTGGAAGTTGTGCCTATGGTTTCGGACCATTGTGTCTCGACGGGCGTGTCGATTCCTAGTTTTGAAGTTGATGGTATTGGATTTCTATGGTTTTGGCTCTTGGTATTGAACAAGGCCTAAGGCTATATAAGGAGAAGGAAATCATTAGGCAAGGGTATCTGAAATGTCTTGAATATCTGATGAAGCATTAGATCCAGTATGCAGGTTATGGGTTGATGATGCATTGATTGATCTGAGCTAAGGAGAGATCTCATCGGTTGATGGAGAGCAAGATCTAAGGAGAGATCGGGATCAAATGGTTTGAAATGAACTATCTTTATGATGCTTATTCTAGATCTACATACTGACACATGTATTGTTCTATAAGTATTATGAGTATGATTGATGTCTGGTACAGCTGCAAGTTATGAGAAATTATTTTTAGATCTGTACGCGGGTTGTCTTTGGCAAAAGCGCGTATACACGCGGGTTTGATTCATCGAAGTAGCGTATACATTGTAAAGCTTGATTTTTGAAGTTGCAGATGGGTCAGATGGTTATTACAGAGTTCTGTTTGCTCTGTGTTCTGGTGACAGTGTTGTTAACAGGGTTTCAGTGATTCAGAGTTTGATGATTGTTTTTATCTTCAATGATAGTTATGGGTCCAGTATGAAAATTGGATGAAATGTGGCCTTTCAGATTATGTGTTGTGCTTCAGTGTATCCAGTCTGAAAATTGATGAAACGTGGTACCTGGAGGAGAGAAGATTGTAGGCAAGCACCTACGTACTAGTATCTATGCTAGTACAAAAGCTAAGGGAGATCTTTGGAGCATTGTAGCAGGTAGCAGCCTGTGTACTAGTAAATGGATCGGCTAGTACAAAAGCAAAGGGGGTTGTAGCTCCCGTACTGGTATAAGACTGCACCAGTACAAATATTGTAAAAGTATTTTCTTATTAAGAAGAAGATTGAGATGACTTGCAGCAGGTGGTTTTCACCCACATTGGGTTTCCACCTTATATCTTTGTGTTCATGTGTGTGGCTTTTGTGTGATGATCTGTTCTGTTATACTGCACCTGTTTACTGTTAATATGGTTAATAATGTTCTGATGCATTTACTGAAGATAAGCTAACTGAATCATAAGATTTCTGGATATACGCTAGTTGCTTTAGACACAGCAGCGTGTACACGCGGGTTCACTTAACTGAAGTAGCGTATATGTTTTTGAGCATTGAAGAAGTTTTATTGATCTGATAATACTGATTCACCCCCCCCTCTCAGTATTATTTCCGACAAAAACATCCTGAGTAGACCTATTGATGCCCATGATAATAGGTCACAACCTGAGCCATCATGCATAAGAGCCACATCCAATGGCTTGGAACACCAATAGTATGGTGTTGCAGCCTCATGGGTAAATCCTCGATCTCGACATCTAGAATACCAAGGGTTAATCCCTCCACATGATCCTACAACTCTGCCAAGGTCTCGGCCAAATCCAAATCCTAGAGAATGACTCTCCAAATGTTTATCCTCGCTAGCCCACCTGCCTCCTGTTGGTGCCTCATAGGTTGAGCAGTACCGACATTTGGATGCATGAGAACAATTTTAGTTTAGTCTTAGAAATGTTAAAAACACAAAAACACGTAGAAACTTGAAAATCAAAAACACTTGGTCAAACAATTTACCTATAGTACCCCATTGAGTGCCCACTTGTAAAATCAAATTTGGATCTCCGCGAAAATCCATCCCTAAGTATGGATGCTCCTCGATGACAATGTGTTGTTGATCAATCCAACTGAAGAATGCAGTGGAAAAAATGATTGTTGACTGACCCACATTTCTAGCCATCAATTCGACCTACCTCTGCATTCGTGGATCTCTAGGACAAACTACACCCAATGTTACATGTTGAGGTTGCATCAATGGAATTATTTGTAAGGAAAAAGCGATTAAGATTGAACCTGTTAGAGTTGGTCTGGTCATCCCTCCGCCAGAGATCATTTCTCTTATTGCATTTCATTTTTAGGTGTCTCATTCAGCTTGATCATCTGCATTCCACTAGGAGCATGCCATAATTTGACAGAAGGGCCTTGTCACTCATTCCCCTCATGTTATCTGCCTTCTGGTTCTTCATTTAACAGTCTTTTCATCAAAGTTGCAAAAGTTGTCCTTAGGGTTTTAGTGTCAAGTAGGTCTAGGGTTTCATTAGGTTTTTGCCAATAAATGCTTCAAAGTGTCCGATAATCACCAGTAGGCCATGAGGATGTTCTATCGCCAATAAATTTTGTTAAAAAATGTTCGAAATGTGTTTTTCCTCAAAATAGTGTTTTGAGGAAAAACAAAGTATTCAACTTTATTTGTACAAAATCATGTAAATTTTGTTCTCTTCATTGTAAATTTATTCACCTGCACCATGGTTCTTTTCCTTAGGCTAAGAAGCTCCCTAACCTGCAAAAACAAGCCAAGCTTGGGTCATTTCACTCATTACAAAGTGAAAAAGCAGTGAAAAAGTCCAAAACAGAGGTTGAAATAAAGGTCATCTGCAAAACATTACAAAAATGGGTTTTTGACAAAATTAATTTGAAAAGCCAATGTATAAAGCATGTCTCCAAGTTTTGAAAATTCATTTGCATGCCAAGAACAAAGAGGAGGCAACTCAAAGTCATTTTGGTGAATGAGTGAGAAATTGGGCAAAAAAATCACTGCAACTTGCCGGCACGGTGCACTGGGCAGAAGGTGCGGTGCACTGGGGAGGCGCAGTGCACTGGGAGCAATCGCGCAATGCATTTTTGAAAGGGTGCGACACACTGGGAAGGCGTGGCGCGTTGGGCAAGCTACGCGGCGCATATAGCTAAGTGGCCCAAAAAGTTCCAGAACAGTCTCCAATTGCCAAAACCACATGCATTCTCTTGATTTCAAGTAGGTTGAGCTCCACTTTTGTTGTTCATCCATCCAAGTTTAAGGTGTATATTATGTGGTTTGATGTGGTGAATGCCTAAACAAAAACTCAAACCCTATCAAAATCCTCACATGAAGATTGTTGTTTAGGGTTTCAAATTTATTGTTTGTGACCAAATACATTCCCCCATCCCATTTCTCCCTTATTTTAATCATTCCTAAGTTTCCCTACTCCCTAAAATCATCAAACCCCTATCCCAAATTCTCTGTCCCAAATTCTCAAATTCCAAACCCCAAACCCTAACCCTAAAAAAACTCTCCTAACCCTATACATAAAACCCCTCAAACCCTCACCCATATTTCCCTAACAAATCTATCCCAATAGTCCCTAATCCCTTACTATTTGTTCCCCTTCCTAACAGTCCCTTGTTTCATTTGTTTTCCCCTTGGTGGCAGAAATTAAACACATCACAAAAGAGCAGTCCAACACAGTTTTTATACATCAGCAATCAGTTTTCTCCAAGGCATTTTGTACAGCAGTCATGGCATCTGAGCATTCATCTGATTATGGAATGGAAACCCAAAGTGACTCACCCATGGAGGAACATGCACCCCGGAGGCCTCATAGAGGAGGCAGACATATTAGAGAAGAACCAATCACCCTCACTAAATTACAGGCCTGCCCTCTAGCCATCTTCTTCTTTTAGCATCAGTCATGTTATGAGTTTTTTGAGAAGGTGGCTAATGTTAAATTTCATCATGAGTTGGCTTGTCTATTTGTATTGCATTTACATGGAGATCAAGTTACTTTGGTTGGTGTCACCTTCACACTTACACCATAATCTATCTCACTGGCAATTGACATACCCAACATTGGAGAACCATGGAACAAGAGGAAGAAGATTGACCGGCAGCATTATGAGCCATATATTAAAACTGGTTTCTTGAGGCAGCTCAAGAGAGTGTTTCCATTCCGATATCTTAAAGATGAATATGCTCCACTAATGAAATTAATCATGAAGTATTTCAACTGTGAGGGACGGTTCTCTCGTTTATATGCTTATCACATCAGGTTGCTCATGCATTTCACCTGAGTACAGATGATGAACATTATGTATTTCATTTTCCAGAACATAGAGAGGATGACCACCCTTGTGCAACACAAAACCCCTCAGCATCAACTTAGCAGTGTTTATCATTTTGCTCTTATTAAGATTTTGGTGGTTCATCAGCTTGAATTACAACGCATCACTTGAGATGATTTCATCTCCCATGATTTCTTCAGAGGTTGGGCATGAGATAGGTGGACCTTCTCATCAGTATGAGCACCATGAGACCGTTAGTGTGCTGGTATTCATCACATATCAGAGGGGCATTAGACATTTTTTTGCAGCAGCAAAGCGAGTGTTATCTCCACCCGGGGTGGAAGGGGCCTCACTTCCTCCATCAACACCACAGGTATAGGACAAAGGCAAGAGGCCAATGTAGGACGAGGGGCCTTTAGGTAAACGAGAAACCGACTTCATTCTCATTCATGATGATGATACAGATATGGGCCCGGAAAGTGCCAAACTTAGAGATATCATCCAGGAGTAGTAGACAGAAATCAAAGCCTTGTCCCTCAACTTGGAGAGGGCTAAGTGGAATATTAAATACTTGGAGCAAAGGAATAAGAAGCTTGAAGATCAGCAGGTGATTATGGAATTAAAAAACATCAGGGAGAATCGTCAAGCTGCACAAAGGAGGAGGATTGAACTCTCTTCATTGGAGCAAGAGATTAATCGGAGTCTTGGCTCGAAAGAGTCAACATCCACTTGGAGGGACCATTGGACAAGGCCAATAAAGACAAAGCATTTCTGAGACACATGGCTTTCCACTACATGGCACAGAATAAGGTTTGAAAGGCACGAATAAGGAATCTAAAGGCAAAATTAAAGAAGGCAATAAGGAAGCAAAAGAGGCAAAAGGAACATGATCATCTTTAGATATTGGCCAAAGCCTCTTTATCCCAGCATGACACTTGATGGAGAAAGTTCAGCCCAAATTTCAAGAAATTTGGAGCAATTTTGACATTTTGAAATTTTTTTGCACTAAAAAACAGGCTTTTGCCTCCCTATGCGTTGTGCCACGTGGTGCTCGCTTTTTTTAGAGGGATCCAAATAAAAAAACTTTGCATTTCTAGATTTTTCATGATAAATTATGGTTTCTGGTGCATGGCGAAGAAATTTGGGCAAGTTTTGAGTCCTTAGGAGGTCAAAAACACTCAAAAAATGACCTTACTGCCCCTATTTTGACACACAGGAAGTAGTCTTGGGAGTTTGAAGATTTGGAGGGGTAAATGACATCCAAAGTCAGAAATTCCACTTGTGTTGGAAAGTAGACAGGAAGGGCTTTCCAACAAGAACACTTGTGCTCAATTTGCGCTTCAGGAAGTGCCTCAAAATCAGCTCCAAAGTGGTGCGATGCATAGAGAATCAGGCATGGCGCATAGAGGATTTTTGCCTATTTTTCACTGTTCAGCTCAGAAATTCACCCAGTTTTGACCAGATTTGCTTTTTGATGTTACACTTGACCTTTCATGATGTAATTTGATAACCATGATGTAATATTTGCACTTTTTTACTTGTTCTAGAGGATTCATTCACTAAAAGGTGAAAATTAAATGAATGAATCAGTTTCCAAGCATATAGGGGTAAGTTGTTTGACTACCTAGATTTCAGTTCCTTGTTTAAAATTGGTTCAAACAGCTCCTAGAATGATGAGCTCGACCCCTAGAGGCATGGGAAGGTGTTAGGCTTGTCTATATCATGTAATTTCTCAGTCATTTTCAGGGTTGGATACTTGGGATTTCTTGGCACTCTATTGTATATTTCATTTCTACAATTTTGGCAAAGGAAAGACTAGGGTTTTGCAGCACTTGTTGGGATCCATGTGGCTCTATGTTTTGATGGTGTGTTTCTCTATGTATTTTTAAGTTCACTGATGTTCATTTTCCCTTCTCTTGTCTTCTGCAATTAAAAAAATGAGTGATTAAGGTAGAATTCATTGGACTGTTATGCTCTACCTTGATATTTTGTTTAATTCTACATGTTTTCATCTATTTAAGGACTCTTGAGACTTTCTTTCCCTCCTTAGCCCCTCACCGGTCTGGTCCATCCATTCATTCAGTACAAAGCATCAAAACTATTACCTATCTTTCCCCTACTTGAACTCTACAAAAATCTGGCCTCATCCCCGGACCCAAAATTTGCCTTTCCTTATTTCCAACAAAACCCCCAAAAACTCAAATTAAATCCTTGCACTTCATATCTAGCCTAAGATCAGTTGTTAAATTAGTCATCTCAAGCCCCATCGATTATCTTTAGCTGAGATCGACCTGAAGGGAGCCCTCTCCTATCCTCCTAGGGCTAGCTACGAGGCTGAGCGTGGTTTGATGTGGACCTAGAACCTTGTCTTTTCAGTGTGAGGTAAATCTAGGCTCTAACAGAACCATAGTTCAGTGAAGAAAGCACGACCTCACACCAGTTGAATACTTTTGGCTCAAGACACTCTAGTGCATACTACATATACGATTTGTTTTCCAGATGAACTGTTACATCGCCAGCCAACTTTGTGATAGTGAAAGGGATAGCTCTTAAAGGAAAATCACTTACATCCCTGATGTTTATTTTCCCATCCTTTCTAGGCTATGTACCTAGCCGACAAAACTATCGAATGTTATCCCTCACTGATTCACCTCCATGGGCAAATCCTGAAAGTGAGATGGGGGCACGTCGCCTTGATAGCCTGGTAAGAAAATAAACATCATCGATCATAATAGGGACCACTTTGTCCCCTATGTGAAAAGCCTAATCTCTCAGATCCCATGCATGAACTAGGAACTACAATATCTCTATTTGTTCCCTCATTCTAGACAACCTGAAGGATTTGAGCAACCCATAGTTTTTGAGGGCTTCAACTCTACCTGAATTATTTAGGGAAATCATGTCTTTTTCTTCATTCTATTTTTCTCGCCAAGTAATAGACATTCTAATATTATGAAAGCTTGGAATCAAACCATAAGCTTAATTAGGATCCTTTCCATGCAAAAAACAAGACAAGTTTTGGAGCAAACAGGTGAAACGAGTTTGGGAAACTCGCCCAGCACAGTCTAGGCAAGGAGACAATGCACTCCAAAGCAGGAAACCTTCTATCTGTGTGCTCTTCAGCATAATTTTCAACATGCAAGCCTGTGTTGATCCTAGGGTAAAAAAATCTAACCCTAGAGGCCCCCAAAACCCTAAAACTTGCATGAAACGGTAAAAGAATGACATGAAAAGAAAGAGGAGGGTTAGATATCATGCCTAGTCCAGATGGCATGAGAAATGGTCCACAGAATCTCTCGCAATTAGCTACTGAAGTTTGAGGTAAAAACTAGCCCAAAGCACAAAACTGAATGGTAAATATTAAATGTAAAAACGACATGGTAAATACTTGTTTTATGTTTATTTCATGTTCATTAATCGAATAAAATTTAGTATTTACCTATTTTTACTCATGAAACAGGTATGTTTAATCCATTTGGTGGTGTTTTCAGTATGTTTTACAACTAATTTATAGAATTTGATGTGCTCGATTGTAAATTATATCTTTGACCACAGAGCATAATTTTATCTCTTTTTTGAGCTCTGTTAAACACCGAAAAATTAACCCCTTTTGGGTCCTCTTTAAGCTCTTTTCAGACTTTCTAAATATGAAAATATTGTCGAGCGCTTGTCCTTTTTAGCTTGTTAATAGATTGGAAACGACATCTATGACATTGAAAAAGGAACCCCCTTTGAGTTCTCTTTAAGCTCTTTCCAGACTCTCTAAATATGAAAATATTGTCGAGCGCTTGTCCTTTTATCCTCGTTAACTAATTGGAAATGACATCTACTCAGTATAAGTTTAACCCTTTTTCGAGCTGAGATAGATTATTTATGAAAAAGGAATACGTTGACCAAACATGGTCAATAGGTTCTCTCTCGTATTGTTTTAATTTTTTTCAGGCTTGAGAGACAAATCTATGAAAAAGAACTTGTGGAGTTTTCTTTTCATCCCTTTTCAAACTCTCTAAAAATGAAAAGGACTGAGTTATATTTGTCGTTAAAATCATTAAAACATCAAATGGCGACAAAATTTTCGATGATAACAAGACCAAGTTTCACCTTCGCTAGACTCATTAAAACATCACATAACGATGGATTCACCTGAAGGGTGGAATTATACGACAAGCATATGTTTTCCTCCTCAAGCTTGATAAAAATAAAGAGGTATTGGTTAGCAATGACCGGGGAAAGTGGAAAAAGGGGTAAACCACTTTTGGTAGTAGGTTGCTCTTGAACATGACACTTTCACTTCATTGCTGTGACTATTTGGGTTGGGTTATCAGCTTGATGGTTATCATACCATTGCTCTATCATACCATCCATCACTTTGTTTTGGGTCAATTCTACCAATTCATCTCAGTGTCACCGACATGTTCAAGAGAAGTCATTGAGTCAAAATTCATCCTTTGCAATATCATAAACCTTCATTTTCATGACCGCCATTCCTGAACCTTGTGTCATCAGTCAAATTCCGCTTCTGAAATCATCACACTCGTTTTGTGTCGTTGATGTGGGATACATCAAGGCCCTCCTACGATGAGTCGGATCTTGTTGACATTAGCTCATTATCGAAGGAGTTGACTTAGAAACACCCTTTAAGTACCTTGAGGCCTGCATACATCAATAGCAAGTTTCTCACTTTCAGCGATAGGTTCACATCATTGGCCTTCGACCGAAAGACTTTGTATGGTGTTTGACATCAAAACATCCATTCAGACCATGCAAAATGTACTACAGTACCTTGAGGATCATTATTATTATCGGTGATTTCTCTCGTGTTTGTTAACGACTTACATCATTAGCAGCTAATCAGATGGTGTCTTCCCATGCTCGACTTCAGATCATATATTCACATGGTTAGACTCGTACTTGAGCGAATGATTGAATGAGATAGAAGACCCCGGATCTAGTTTCATCCGTCTGGGCTACAATTTTAGGAAATGTACCAAATCATCCGTACAATGGCTTTACATTGATGGTCATTCCGATCATGGGTCTACATCTGTATACGACTGTCTATGTACTTGTAATGAAAGTTTATATGTTGAGCATGGGTATGCCTTCCCTCAGCAATTCATGAAAAAAATGAAAATATCATGATATTTGAATTTTTGATCGGAGAACCCACAGTAATGGAGTTTTTACACCAACGTTTCGAATCCCAAATGGGATCCATCATCAGGGAAAAGAGAAAGATGAAGAGAAAGATGATAAAAGAAGAGCCAGATGGAGGAAATAAATACTCATGAGGGAGGAATAATAGAGGCAAAGCACAGGTCGGCAGGAAAGATAAATAATGAAACCTAATTTTAATTTTAATTTTTAAATTTTTAAATTTTTAATTTTTGATTATAATTTTAATAAATTAATCTTATTTATTTAATAACTTTAAAACAAAATCTTTAAACTAAAATTTTTTAAAAATAATATAATTATCTAGAAACTAATATATATAATGATATTAATATCAAAAAACATTAAATAACCTAAAAACCATATTGGTATTAATATCTAAAAATTAGAATATATATTAATATTTATATCATAAATCCTAATAACATTAATATTTATATAACCTAAAGACATAACTAAATATTTATCTAACCTAAGGTCTATACAACTTCATATATATATACTAGTATTAATAACAATAAAGCCTAATGCCTATAACAAAATCTAAAAAAACTAATATATATATTTTAATAGCAGAAAAAGGAGTTAGTGGTGCATGCGGCAGCTTTTTCTGTCACTACTAGACATCTGTACAAAATGGGGTCTGATGAACTATTATGATGATATGTACCAAAGTTGGAAAGGATAAGTGTGCTCGTGGATGCTCATGAGGGCGCCATGGGAGGACATTATGTAGGAAGGGTGACCGCACAGAAGATTATATGCGTAGGGTTGTGGTGGTCAACCCTCCATCAGGATTCAAAAACTTACTGCAGGGCGGGTGATGTCCGTCAAAGGACTAGCAGGCCATCATGGAGAGATGAGCAGCCCTGAACCTGTAAATGACACTACGACCTTTCGTGAAATGGGTGATAGATTTTTTGGGACCCATTCAGCCCTGATGGAAGAGGATGGGAGCATGATACATTATCACCGTGACTGAGTATCTGACTCAATGAGAGGAGGCACAAATTGTGAAGGACTGCACAGGTGCAACCACTGCGAAGTTTCTCTTTGAGTATCTACTAATGCGATTTGGGTGTCCAAAGGTTTTGATGAGTGATCATGGTATGCACTTTCTGAACAAAATGATTAGCACGCTGACGAAGGAATTTTAGGTATATCAGTAGAAAAGCACGCCTTATCATCCACAGGCTAATGGGATGGTGGAATCATTCAACAAGGTGCTGGAGAATGCGCTGACCAAGGTTTGCAATGCTCAAGGAAGTGATTGGGACCTGTGCATACACGTCGTACTATAGGCATATCGAGCGACATGTAAAAAATTGACTGGATATACACCCTTTAGGCTTGTATATGGTGTTGAAGCAGTAATGCCCATGGAATACATTATGCCTATTCTGCGCATAACGGAACTCACTGGTATGATGGACCACGGAGCCCTGGAAGAGAGGCTCATGCAACTTGCTGAGCTTGAGGAAGAAATATTCCTGGCTAGATTTCCCCAACAGGTCCAAAAGCCTCACGAAAAAGCATGGCATGAATGGCATATTAAGCTGTGCACCTTTAAGGTAAATGATCTAGTTTTCTTATATGACAACAAGTTTGATAAATTTCCAGGGAAATTCAGAATGCATTGGCTAGGGCCCTGTGTCATTAAAGAGATTATTGACGGTGGAGTAGTTCAGTTGGTTAATTTGAATGGAGATCCCTTCCCAAGAAAGGTGAATGGAAGCTGATTGAAGCCATATGTCGGTGATCTGGCTAGGTGACTATATGAAGATAGCATAGTCTTAGTGCTCCAGGTAGCTGAAAGGAGGCATGGGACTATAAACTACACTGCCTGGGTTAGGGAACTGCGTGATTGGAGGATTGTGTGGAATGAGGAAATGTCATAGTGTTCGTGACAACGTGAAGAGAGTTTCACTACCTAAAAGTGACCGTTAAAGTCATTGTTCATGATTTGACAATAAGAATGTGGCCAAATGGAGCGGGCAGCCAGCATTTAAGACAAAATTTATGGGTAAGATCCTTGGAAATCTGCCACCAATCTAGCATTAATGAACTGAGTGTGGGGGGAATGGTCAGATTTGAATTCAAAATGGCGTATAAATTACAGGTGGTGGACCAACGAAAAACACTTGGCATTTTGAGCATTGAGTTGGTGAGCTCTCAGACGTGCACAATCTGCACATTCTTTGAATAATTGCATGACTTCCTAGTGTTTTATCGGTTTCTAGAGTCCAACCTCATTTTCATCCATGATTTTATCTGAGGATCTGAAGATATGGATACCGAAGCAGTGACAGCTAAGGGGATTTTGTAACAGGTAGTTAGGGAGGCAGAGGGAGCTACTCCAGAGGTTGCATAGGTACTAGCTAAAGTCCCCAATTCAACACGGATGCCTTGATCGAAGCCTACCTCGACCAACGAGAGTGCGAAGGATAAGAAGGGCAAGCAGGCTGTGATATCGGTGTGCGCGCCACCTAGAAGAAACCCACCAAAGGACAAGCCCACCACATAGGAAAGGGGAAAAACTATTAACTTGGAGCTGGAGGAGGAAGCAATTGAGGATATCCCAATGGATGATGAGGATTTTGGGGGTGGAAGTGGACAAAGTGGCAGCTGCGGGTTTTGACCCTATCACTAAGTTGCCTAAGTACGTCCCTTCGTGCGAGGGCAAGACTAAGGTGCCAAAGGATATTGATGAAAGCAAGGTTGCCTTGCACATACCTCTACTGCCGGACGAGATTGTATTTGAAGGACTGGACTTGAGGCAGGTTCCTCTGTTGAAACTGGAAGATTGGGACCTACCTGACCATGATAAGTTCCCGCACTTGGCGACAAAACATCTAATGTACTACGTTATTCACACAACCACTGGGATGACTGCATCGCAATCACAGAAGTGGCTCAGACGAGTAGACAAGGCAGGTCTGCTCAATCTGCTACAGGTGCCACACTACAATTGTACACCCATTACAATATTGGCCATCCAGCAGCTGCTATTCTTGGTGAATGATGGGTGTCTATGGCTGGAGGAGCTGATACCCATCACCAACAGGTTGATCCATAGGATCACAGGGCTGCCCTATATAGGGGAAAATATGGCCATGATGTTTGGTGGAAGAGGTGGAAAATAGGCCCTCACGGATGCCATGAAGGAGACATTCAAGCTCGTGAAGAAGCTGCGAGGCTATGCCATCTCGATTATTTGCGACCCTCCAGTCAAGGTGGCCACGCAGATTTTGGCAGGAGAAGTTATGAGGAAGCATCCCTGCGGATGAAGTGCTGACACCAGTCGTCACCCTAGCGGCCCAATGCGCTGAAGGAGTCTAGTTTAATTGGGTGCTCTATCTCTGTGGTGAGTTCCCCGTGAACTACTGCGAGGCACAGGATCTCAACAAGACCTTCCAATATGCACAGCTCTCACTGTCCATTGTGTTCATAGCCTGGGAGCTACCAGAAGACAGTCAATTCCCCTTGTTCATGCCCGACCTTCCAGAAGTAGCAACGTACATTTCGTTGTGGGTGACCAAGGATGCTCAACACATCAAGGATAGCAAGATATTCTAGATCTTGATGGAAATGAACATACGCATGGCTATCAATTCCAAACCGTGATTATCGCCTACTATGTTTGCCAAACTATAGGATTACGTGGAGTTCAAGGCAGACTTTTAGCACGTATCAATTAGGGCACGGAAGGACCCTAAGCAGACGTGGCATGTGACCTGCCTTACATGGCAATGGACGACACGATTGACGCAGTTCTTGATCGCTGGCTGGCAGAGTGGTGCACTCTCTCAGACTTGGCGATGGGGACGAGCAAGTTCACCACATGGCACAAAAAGGAGGAGGCCAAGCTCAAGATGGTGTAGCTAGTTGAGAAGAGGAAGAAGGAGGTCACTGACAAGGCCTAGGCAGAGCACGATGCTCCCCAGTAGGCAAAAAAGTGGATAGGAAAAATAGAGTGGGGCTCTGACAAAGGTGCGAGGTCGCCTTCGCCCGAAACAGAGGAAGAAATGTACAAGTGAATAGAGCAGCAAGGAGTGGACCCGAAGATGGCATTGTACCACATCAAACATCTGAGAGAGCAAGAAAAAGTTGGGTTGCAAAAGAAATCGAAGGCCAGTAAGACATCGCTAGACCCAATCACCCTAACAGAGGAAGATTTGAATGACATTGGAGACATGGTGCGGGATGTCACCGTGGAGGTACTGCATCAATTCGAGCAACAACAACAACAACTATTGGGGTCCATCCATATGGGTCTACATGAGCTGCAAATTCACACATCAAAAGATAGCATAGTGTCCACTAGCCTCGCTATCGGTACTTTAGAAGCTACCAAGATGCTGTGTGTGAAGGTCCCCTGAGCGATAGTGCTTCTCGATGGAGCATTGACCATAGAAAATGAAGCTGACAAGCCCACTATTAGTGCCATCAAGGAAGTGGGGTTGAAGTTGGCAACACTTCCTGGTGAGGCGCTCCACCTACTATAGGATGGAGTGATTGTGTAGCTGAGGGCCTGCGAATAGCACGCTGTGCAGGTGATCAGTGAACAACAGATTAATAATGTGTAGCCGAACCTACAACAAGACTCTACCATCACCACCGTGACCAAGGTAACTGACCAAAGAAAGCACATAGTTCAGGTCATGGACGAGGCATGCTGAATGGTCTCGGAGTTGGCCATTCCCAAGGGAAAATCATTCGAGGTGCACATTTGCAAGCTTGCTATAGGGGTGTGCGATGCTCACATAGAGCTGGCTAAGGGTTAGATGGATTTGAACCTACAGATTGTAGATTTACAGTTGAAGGCCCAGCCTTTAGCTCCATCAGAAGTAAAGGAGTAGCACGCAACCGCTATCACAGAGGCAATAGTGGTGGTAGATAGTGCAGTAGCAGACTGCACATGGCTTTTTGAACAGTCGTTCGAGGTCCTGATGAGCTTGCAAGAGGATCCTAATGTACAACAACTGGAAATAGAGGTGTGATAGCTGCAAAAATGCTATGATGAATTAAAAGGTACAATGTGAACCTTCACTCTCAAACAAAGACTGGCAAAGCTGCAAGAGGCCAAAACATTGAAGGAACAGGTTGATGAAATGCAACACAAAGAGGCAGTGTTGAAGGCACGATTAAAGCCCTGGTTGGACAAAGGTTATTCGGTCATGACCTCCATTGAAGGAAGGATTGCTAATCTACAAGCGATTTAGTAGAAGCTTCAGGCTAATAGTTCAAGACCAGCGACATAGTAGTTTGTTGAAGAAGTGAAGCAGGCAGCCGCACAGTGACATAGTAGAGTGACTCGAGGGCGAGTCACCATGTTTTTGTTGGGGGTCTATTGGGAACAGGTTTCCCCAAGGATAGTTTTGGGGCTAAAAGCCCATGTTTTGGGACAATTTTGTAATAAAGTTGTAAAGTCTCCACATTTTGTGGTCGCAGAACGTGAAGGTGTAAAGAGTCATAAAGGGTTGTCCACCCTTATTTTGTAAAGTGTAAAGTCCGTTGTAAAGATCCACCCATGGTCCACAAACCATGGGATTGTATAAAAAGGAGTTAAGTAACATCTAGGTAGTTAGAGGAGTTGAGAAGAAGAAGTGAAGTAGAGTAGAGAAGTCTAAGTGTTCTTGGGTCTTAGCATAGGTAGAGGCTCTATAGATGAGTGTTCAGAGGCCTAGGGTGGAAGTTTGTAGCTGAGTGCACAAACCCCTGTAGCTGTGTGTGCAGGGCGGATAGAGTTTGCATTAAACTGAAAGATATAAATAAAGAGAAGTATTTGCAACTACTATGTATTTAATTCCTGTTAATGCATTTGATTATATTATGTTTTGGGTTTAATTTACATTGTTTATTTGATGCACGAATATATGTGATTGTATTAGTTAATTCAACACAAGTAAGGATACTAGTTTACACAATGCTAATTGTGATTGATTAGTAAGATAAGTAAATACTTGGGATAACTCAAGAACCTATACAATACAATGTCATAGCTGCGTGAAAGTACCTGGACCATGGGTCAGGGCTCCGTGAAATTCAATCGTACACCTTCGCGGACGTACTGAAGGGTGGAATAAGGGGCATATTGACAGAGCCCTAAGCCCTAAGGACCTATGCAAAAGTAGGGACAGAGGGAATAAACTGACATCACGACCATCTCAAGGTGTGAAAACTTGGTTCCAGCATCCCCCCATACTGCTTCGGGTGAGACTTTGGTTCGCGCTCCACAGGCTGATGCCGAAAGGGCTATTAGTGTAGTGATTTTTTTGGCTAACTAACGTTGAACCTAGGTCAGGGCCCACGAAAGCAAAAAAGGCCTAGTGACTTTGAAATTGTGTAGTTCAACCAGGCAAGGGTCAAGCTTGATCATTGAGACTACATAGTGAGTAGCTCAGGCTAGACTGAGGGAAATTTTTGCACAGTCCTCATTGAGGGGAAAATTTGTGCAATGCCCACTGAGGGACAAAAATGCATAGTTCAAGTAGGAAATGGCTACTGTGGGATGGAGTCCTATGAGGAAAAACTACATAAATTCAAGAGGCAAGGGGGACTAGGCAGTTGAGAGGCTTGAGGGACATAACTGTGTAGTTTTGGGAGGTAGTGAGCTTCAACTAGGGGAAGGGTACTGGAGGAAGCATCTATGAAATTTTGGAGGAAAAGGGAGGTTTTTCTTTCTATGTATTACATAGTTCTAGTAGGCGAGGAAAAATGTTTGGGTTTGTAGATGTGAAGTGCACAATTTAGGAAGGTTGGAGGAGGCTAGGTTGCTAGGAATCCTCTGGAATTTGGCCAAGTGTGGGATCAGTGGAACCGATGTGAATAGTGATAGAACTTGACTATAACCATACACCTGGATACGTAGTGATACAACATATATAATCCAGAACATATCAAACATACTTCACTTAATTTATCAACCTTTGTGGCAACTTACGACAAGTGTGGCCACGTCAATAGACTTTGTAAGGATAATGGTGACACTTTTGTAATGGTGCGAGAAAATTTGGAAATGAGTGTGAAACATGTATATATGATGAGAACAACTCACCTTCATAAAGGTTGCCCGTTGAAGAAAAAAAAAACTCCCCTTTGCATGACAAGAAATAATTCCCATGCCTGAAGATGACACTTGCTATATAAACATAAAAGAGTGAATGACACCTGATATTTGAGAAGGGGACTTGAAATAATCAACTCATCAATAAGTGAATAAGGAATGAATGATCATCGTATCCATAGTAGGCTGTAAAATTTGAGCTTAGGCCAAAAATTTGGACGGTGTTACAACCACTACAATGCTTATTGACACATTAGTAGAATCCAACTTCTCTATTTTAGTTAATTATTTCGTGCAGAGCCTTGGGTCTTCGAGGAGAATTGATTCATCATGCAGATTACTTTGGACTTCCACTTACCCCCTGACTAGGAATGGTCCCCACTATACCTTATCAGTTTAACACAACATGTGTTGATTTAGCAATATCACGGTGTTCCAAATTGGGAAATGCAGTGTAGCTCGCGAGCTTAAGATTTTCAAAGAATAAGTTTTCATCTTTGGTGTTTCTCTGTTTCCAGTAGGCATCAAAAGTACCACACTGAAGTCACACAGGAACATAGACATTACTCCGCTACTGGCGAGCTTGGATAGTACCCCAACGGGGTTTCTTGCTTCACCTCTTTGTGCAGGAAGCCTTTCTCTTCTTTTGCCTTTATTTGTTTAATTCATGAGAACTATGCATTGGCACTTATTTATTTTGGGATGGAAGAGGGATCACGACTTATTGAGAGAAAAAGAGGTTGTTCCTTCGGAGAAGTATATAAAGACCTCTAATTTAGGTTTGCTCATTTATATTTTTTCCATTCTCCTTATATACTAGTTGGATAAGCATGAAGAAAAGGACACAAGAACTGACTATAGGCATGAGGATTCCTGGACAGAAATAGGTTCATGGTTGAACCAAAATTCTCCTTATGGACGGATCGTATTTTTTGTCAGAACTTCATCAACCAAAAGCCAAAGCCAACACAAAGAAAACAGACAGATGTCTAGCCAAATGCCGAAATGTCACAAGACTCTTTATAGTTCAGCCACACACATACTAAGAATCTGAAATAGGTCTAGGGACAACACTTATTCACATGATGAAAACAAAGGCGAAACTCAACAAGACAGAAAACAAGACGAAAAGAAAGAAAACACACAACAAGGAAACATATCCAGAAGATAAGAGAACAAAATGACAAAATAAAACATGATGTAGAACCAGAATAAAAAAACAAGGATAGAGTACATGGAATGAGTGTAGAATGTGCACAAGAAAGGGAAAACTAGGATGCATCTACTACTACTCCTAACCTAACAACTAGAAGGTCAGGGTCGCGTATAATGAAATTTCCATTGAAACCACCGTAGTTGTTTTTGACCTGCATCCACAAAGATATGAACAATTAAAATAAATATAAAGTGATGTGCAACATAAAATATAAAAAATTGAAAAACTTGCATAAGAAAAGGAAGGTCCTGTGGGAGGAAAGGCATGTCGCAACCACTACTTTCATCCAATTCACATACTTACCTTTTCAATGAATCCCAATTTTCAACAAATCTCATAAGCTTCTTGTGGATGTGTCTTCATCTACACTTAGCCCCTTAGAAAGCATGAGGAAATATTGAAACTTGTTGTTTTCTCTAGAGAATGCTAGGTAAGTTTATTTCATCCATTCAATAATTGGATCGTAAAATTCATAAAGACCCTCTTGAAAACCCTTAAATCTTGGAAAAGATAAATTTTAAATTAGAGGAGCGGAAAAATATATCTAATCATACTTGACAGTCATGTTAAGATAGTGAGGACTTGCCATAACCATCAACAAATTTTGAAGAGCCTCGCCTGCTTGACAAAAAATATGAATGGAGAGATGTTGAACAATGAAGATCAAGTGGTGTGAAACAACTATCATTGGGTGTATTGATGGGAAAATGATAAGTTGAATGTCAATCACAAAAGATATAGAAATTATTAGATGAGATGATTGAAGGATCAGATTCAAAGTTTGCAATAAATAGAAAAAAATCGATTTGAACAGTCTCGTGAATTCTCTAAATAATCGAACCAAGTTCCTTGCGAGCCAAATATGACATACCATTTTCCTACTACTCATGACAAATTGTACAAGCATCGTAGTCATCAAAAGAGTTTAAAAAGGATGTCAAGACTACAAATACAAGAGGCCAGCTGGGACATGGTTAACGGAGAATATATTAATTCATGAGACAAATTATGCATTAATTATCACTCAAGAGGATTTCTGGTGTGATGAGAGGAAAAATTTCCAACATCAAATTCACAAGAAGACCTAGGCACTGACCATTAAGGGATAAATTCGATAAGTATTATTCCTTCAGGAAAAGATAGTACTTGGAATGATCAAATTCACAATTCCATGACTCTATGAGAGATGCATATTCCCAACTCTAGTTTTATGTGAGAGATTTACATGAATATGAATGAACTATAATAGGTTCTTGAATTTGGTTAGAAGTAAAATCTTAAAAATTTGAAAGGTCACACCTGGAATACCAAACATTTTCACAACGAAATTTAGATCGAGAGAAACCATGCAGAGAGACATATTGTGTGAGAGAAACCATATTTGACTTAGTTCGGGGAGCTTACCAGAGTTGATAGATCCTGACATAACCATCAATAGTAGTTGAAGTGCCTCGACTCCTTGGTAGGTCTCGTAACTTCCTAGGATTGTAGAATCACATTTTGAAGCTTGGACCAAATTATGCATGGTTTGAGAATAGTTTCTATTGTTGGTTTCATTAAGACCACTGCTCATTAGATAATAGCCATCTTTGACACAAATTTTACCATATTTTTCTACTTCAACAGCCAGATTGCGCAAGTTGAAAGACACTTTTGATCACAAATTCAAAGATAAATGAATTGGTGAGATCTCATGAGAAAGATGATTTGAAGGGTTGTCTTCATGCAAGAGAAGATATCATGAGGGATGGGAAGGGTACTCTAGGATTTGACTATTTTCAATCTCATCATGGATAACCTCACTGCCTTGTGATAACCTATCGAATGAAGAAACTGAAGAGCATGGAGTATCACCGTCGTAGGTAGATGCATTGCAAATGGTAGGACACAAGGTATAGTGAGGTGCAGAGGAAGTTTTGATATGAGCATCTTATTTGATAGAACCAGATTCTAGATTTAAATTAAAATCTTCATGAGAAACCAAAAGTTCACATGATGTGCTTGGGCATTCATCATGGCATGCAGAAATAGAGTCATTGTCATTAGAATGATTATTTATCAAGGCTAGGGGTTGATTGAAAGAATTAATTGCATTGGATTGTCTACCAATATTAGCAGATTGAGAATCATCCAATAGTGGAAACACAATATATTCACATGGAATATTATGAAAAAGAAAGGAAAGATTGAAAGCATCTTCACCTTTCTACTCCTCCACCCGTGTAATATGATTGCTTTGTACCTGATCACGATTTGAGCCAGTAGCTTGAAAATCAAGAGGATGTGAAGAGCCAACTGGTCGAATAGATTAATCAAGTGGGTCATGGTACAAAGTGTCAGGATGTGTAGATGATAGAGGATAACAAAAATCCAGATTAGGTTTGAGACTAGAGTTGTAAACAGTGACGTCATATTGTGGGATGGAGGAGTGAGTCTTCATCTTAGGTTTCATAAGCCATTTTGAAATTTCCTCTATTGAATTTGAATCATGAAAAGAGGAAGAAGAATGAGAAGATGGACTTACAATTTGATTTGTAGATTTCCTAGTTTTGCAACCATCGCAAGGAGGCACTTGCATCAGGACTGGAAAGGGAGGATGATAAAAAAAAGGGGGTAGTAAGCTCCTCCTATGCAATTTGAGGTGCTCATGATTCATAAGACTTGGGGAAGCAGAAAAATTAGGAGGTTCAGGTTCACCATATGAAGAGACAAGAACCAAGAGCTCAAACTCTTGTTTCAACAAATCCCAGTTCAGACGTTTTTAAGAATTTCATAACACAGGTGAAGGAATTGATCAGAAAAATCCTCAATTGATTCATCAGGCTTCAATCTTAAAAGATTGATTCTTCAACAAACATCTTGGTAGCTATACTTATCGAAGGCTTTATGAAGTTTCTTGGCAAGCTGTTCAAATGAATGGATAGAAGAAAATGGCAATGTATGACACCAACGATTAACAAGACCTTCGAATTTGAGGGTGATTAATATAGCCATAAAATCTATTACAAGAAAAAAGGAGATTGGTGAGGGTCGAAAATGTCACCATAAGCTCATTGGTGATGCTCAAAAGAGCATCTGTCACCAAAAAGTGAACTTCACCAAAGGTGGCATCGCGAAAAGTATAGGTGTTGTGGTGACATTCAAGGTCCATCACCAATAATGATTTATAATGAGGGATAATTATCATCACCATTTCATATGAGAAATGGTGACCAACCTTAGCCTCCATCATCAAAAAATTGAGCGTCATTGAAGGTGGCATCACCAAAAGTAAAGTTGTTGTGGTCACATTCAAAGTCCGTCATGAATAATGATGGATAATGATCGTCACCATTTCATATGAACAACGATGATTTATTGTGATGGGCCTTTATGGTCATCAGTATTGATGCATATATATGGTGATGTTCATTAACCATCACCATTTCATATGAACAACAATGATTTATGGTGATGAACTTTTCATGGATGTCAATATTGATGCATATGCCATCACCATTTCATGTTTTGGTGAGGGTCGAAAAATGTCACCATAATCTCATTGGTGATGGTCAAAAGAGCCTCTGTCACCAAAAATTGATCATCACTACTTCATATGAATATCAGGGCATGATGGAATCGAACCACCAACCTCCTTCTTATAAAGCAAGTGCTCTTCCATTCAGATAGCACCCTTTAAATAATTATAATTTAAAAATATGAACCTTGAAACTTCATAAATTGTAAATTCTACAACTTTCAATAAATTATAAAACTTTGTAATGTTTTGGAAAATATTTTACTAAACAAGAAAAGTAGCATCAAAGTTGTAGGTCCCTTCCTAATGGTTATGAACATTATGAAAAGTGGGTGGAGGGTAATATAGTTACGTATACGATACTCAATATGTTGTTGAATACTAAATTATAAGTGAAACTTTGAAGACATTTATAGCCTGTAAATGACCTATAATTATCAAATCTAAAAATATGCAATTACACCAAAGATTGATTTCTCACCTTGTGAATCATGTAAATCTATTGTGACAACATAAAAGTTTTCCTGTAAAAGACGGATTTGCATGCCAAAAAATAAAAAACAATGAGTAAATGTGATGCAATTATGAGTAATGAGATACATGCTTAAATCCTACTCACTGTGGGGTCTAGAAAATTAATTGGGAGTGCTTCTCATTATGAATTAATTCAATATGTCAAAATATAATGATCAATAAAAATGATCCTCAAATGTAAACCCTAAATAGAGGTTAAAATTGCAAGAAAAAATTTTGGCTAATATTTGTTACACCAACAAAATATCCAAGGAGCATTTAGACACTTCCAAATCCACACCAAGCACGAGTATCCAAAGATGCAATCGCATGGACATAAAGAAAGCACTCCCTACCCTTTCAATGATAACTATGTCCTCCCACAAGTACTTCAACTAGAAAATGGATGTGAAGACATTATCAACATGTCACTCCAGTGAAGGAGAGAGCTAAGCCTTTTAGACGAAAACATAGGCCTACAAATCATAATCTAGCTCCAATTATATAAAGTGAACTACATAGGAAGTTAGAGGAAAACATAATTATTCCCACATGTATTCATCATGAGTAATAATTTAGGGCCAGAAAAATTATTCACTAGACAAGGAGAGCTATGCAAAATTCAATAAGCTAATGATAATAAGGACACTTACAGAAAAATATATCCAGATAATGAAACCCTCTTACTATGTGTACTGATGTGTAGTGTGGGTACCAAATTCGACAATCATATTATTTATGATTTTGCTTAGAAAAAGATAGAAATATGCTTTAATATTAACACTATTAAAATCCAAGTGAAGGATGAAGGACAAGAAATGACTAAGGAGAACGCATAATGCCCCATAAGTAGAAGAAGAAAAGGATGTAGTGAATAAATTTGAAGAAAATAGGAGAGAAGGAATAGAAGAAATAGGAGGGATTTCAAGAAGAGGTGGGGACCAGGTGACCTAGGTCATTCCAGAACTAGGAAAAGTACTTTTGCTTTGCAAAAGATGTCCAAGATGAAGCTTGAAAAGTTCTCTTTGGAATTAGGCAAGAAGTTTTCAAAATTTAATGGTAACAAGAAGTTTTCAAAATTTAATGGTAAATGATCAATCTATGGAGTACATTAAAGATTGGATTTGATGTTTGGGGCATGGAAAAACAACAACATCTGAGGGAAAATGTGATTAAACAACAAAAAACAATCTGAAGAAAAAAACATGCAATTGGACAAGGTATTGGAAAAGTTAGCCTGAACAAACTGAGTGTTTTGATTTACAATACCAAGGTAATGAAATAAAATTTAGACTGGAGATGAGGAAAAAATCCTTAAGCTAGTGGAAAGGAACCATAGCCTCAACCAATGGGTATATTCCCTTAGAGAAGTTTGGGTTTGAGCCAAGAGGTTAATCCTATAATTTTGGAATTTTGGGTTGCAGTTAACCCAACTTCCTATCTAGGATTTCTGTATAAATAAATAAAATTATTTCTTTTATCTTTTAAAAAGAAATTTTGTGACAAAATATGCTACTTTACTTGGCTCCTTTTGTAAAGTGACCATTGATGAGTGATATTTTAAACCAATTAGATTAGGAGCTTGTAATGAATACATGGCCCTGGGTCTTGGCATCTAGGATCTACTAGGGAAAAGATAATCATAATGAATTTATTTGTTCACCACAAGAGAAGATCTGTGCATGGACCAGTGATGGAAAATATCCATCCTTGGAGGGGATTTCTCATACACCAGAGGTGAGAGAGCCCAAAGAGTGAATGTCATTTTTATCAATACATATCCAATGATTGTTACAATAGGTTCATGAATAATTGTATTATATTGTATCTCTTCATCAAATAGTCACATCGTCTCTCTATTAATAGCTATTAAAGAATGTTATTATTATTTATTCAATTGTGATTGTCCTATTCATAATTACCAAAATGATACATAATATCTTGACACAATGTTTTTCCTTATGCTTCTATTTTTTTAGCAAAGAAACTATAAAATATGAAATCCTATACTTCTCATTGCTTCCAATAATGGACTTCAAATTTCTACTTTCCTTGGTGAGACATGTGAGAAATATACATGGCATATGATATCAAAATAACCTATAAATTTTGTATATCCTACATTTAAACCTGCCTAACTAATTATTATGCTCTGACTTATCCAAAAGCCTCACTGCACATGCATCAAAATAACCTTAAGTGACACCCTAATGAAAAATAATTCCCTAACTCATATTTGTAATAATAATAAATACCTTTTTACCAACAAGAAACCATTATCCTATAATTGAAGCCTAACTAATCTTTACAAGAAAGAGAGGGCAATGTATTATCAGCTCAAATTTCCATATCATTGCATGATTAGTCTACAAAATATATCTTCTCAAAAGGGGCATGTTAAAGGGAGTTTGTATATCTGTTAAGTACATCACTTAAAATTCAACATAGATCAAACTGAAAAGAGAAAAAAATAGATAGGAAAAGAGTTGGTATACACAAAATTGTGAATGAAAAAATTGTCCTTCTAAACTTCTAGTAGTGTATGGTGACATCCAACATGTAGCCCATGTAGTAAAGACTGACAGTTTATAATTTCTTTTCAGATTAATAAAGTTAAAATATTATATAAATCTTAGTAGATGGTTATAAATCTTATAAATTGATAAAGTTCAGCTTATAGGTTTCTAGTTTGCAATGTAAGATGCATACTCAAGTTGTTAATGGCATACACATGCCATCTACAAGGTTCCAATTTGTCCAACACCTAGATCCATATCATATTCTTTGAGGCAATCTCACTTTTAAAATACATGAGAAAGGCATACGAATTAAGATTTTCATAGACCCATGTGATTTCAATAACATCAAAAAATAATCATCTATGGTTCAGAATCAGTTCGTTGTGGACATTAGGGACAAAATTTTGTGTTCTCTTCTTTGTTGTTATCATTTCCACCTATAGTGGGAATTAGAATAAGTGGTTGGGTATGATCCATACAAGCCTAACTATCCAAAGGGTTGAAATTTGCAAGCCTAAAACTCTAGAAAGTACACACTGAATAAATTCTAACATGACACATTAAATCTAGATTCAATATAGAAGCATGAGCAAACACTTACCATCATCCTATTTTGTGCCTAAGTTCATCCATGTATACATTGAATATTTTTTTCATAATAACGAAAGTTATTTAAAATTGAGAACAAAAAGGAAACAATTGTTTGAATAATAGTTTCAGATCATATATGATATGTTTCACATTGTAGGATATTGGTGTTGGTCATGTGACATTATAAATAGAGATAACTTCTCATAAATGTTGGCATACCTAAGTGCTCAAATACACGAGTGAAAAACACCACATGATAACATTACTCAATTAAGGAAGAAAATCAAGAAATTTATGAATAAAATACCTATATTCCCCATGAGATCTCTACTTACGCATTAGTAGTTACAAGTTTTGAACTGCCCTAGTCTCACAATATGCGGATTGAATCGGAACTATGACACTTAGATGTGACCACCTTTTTTCCCTTTTGAGTTGAATGGGTAGGCTATATGGTAGATGCCACACTAGCAACCTTCTTTGCTTCCTTTTCTCTCCTATCTCTTCTTTCCATTTGTTGACTAGATATTTCCTTTATATTATACGTCTTCTGCAATGGGGATACAAAAAAATTGGTTTCATTTTGTTCAGATATATTACACTCCCTTCCAAGTGTAGGTGTATAACTACTAGAGCTTGGAGACTGAAATTCACCTTCCTCTTCTGAGTGATGCAAACAATTGAACGCTATTTGAGAAGTTCATATATTATAATCATTCCATTCCAATGAGTCTAGGCCTTCCAGTCCTTAGTAAGTCAGTCTCAGAAGGAAAGTCCTTCAAGTATTCACTTTCTAATGGTGTTTTACCTTTTGATAAAGAAACCACCTCTCCGACAACTTTCAATGCTAGTGGCAGTAGGTGATTTACCTTGACTTTATTGTCAAATATTATAGATCTAGCGTCATCTATTTTTTGTTGCATAGTATCAGAGCATTGAAAATAAATCTTTTTGAAAATGGAAAACTATCTTATTGCTGAAACTTTACTTAAAGGCATCTTGAACACTGATATCCTACTACATATATAAATGTAAAATACCTTGGTCAACCATCTAGTTGGAGTTTGAAGAGACTAGAAGTGACTAAACATATCATTTGACTACTTTGAAACATGGAGAAGTCAAACTAGTGATGTATGCTAGGAAGTGAAGGATGAACCTTTCTAGAGGAATTTTGGTTGATACAAAGATGAAATATGGTAATTCACACATTCCCTAATATGTTGATCAATCCAGCAATTTAGAAAAATGGAACCTCTTGTTAAAAGTTCCTAAAATGATCATGTTTTGGCTATATTATCAAGGAGAATGTGTCATTGATTTAGTGTTTCCTTATTATCTTACATCCATTCTTCCTAGACTCCAATTCCTTCTCATTTTTCATTATTATATATGGAAACATGCATATGCTATAAGCTGTTAGAATACATAAATTATCTTTCAAATTGCTTTGATTTATCTCATGTAAAATCACATAAAAGAATTGGATCGAATATATCCTTTCTTTTCCTTCTAGGAATTCATTTATGGTTCAAACCATCCTTCATCTTTTGCCCTCGTACCTGGGTGAAGGGTTGGTTGTACCTCCCCTCACCCCCTCTGGGTCATAGATATAGTGACATTATAGAAATGATTTTGATTTGTTCTGCACTTCGTCAAAACAATCCAATAGTAAATTATCTGTTTTTATTTAGTAAAGTCAATTAGCAACATCCCCACTCATCCAAGTTGGTTGCATCCATGTTTGTCAAATTATTTGTTTAAAATTATTTTCGAGGGGATCCTTAATTGTGAAATTATTTCAATGGACCTCATACTCTCACTTTGGTTTTGTCATGTTAATTTTTCTACGCTCACCCCCTTGGTTATTGTTTTGTCTAATGATATATAGAAAGATTCCTCTTTACAAAATTATAAATTCTTGAGCATTTTTCATATGGGATTAGATCCCCATGCACACCACCTTATCAAGTGGGCAGGGGATAGTATTTCAAGAAGCATCAAGGTTGATATTAAGAGTGTAGTAATTTACAAATTTTCCAATGTTTTTATAATCTAGCATGGAGAAACACTGAATTGAAAAAGTTTGATATATCCTCCAATCTTGATAAAGATATATATCATTAGAGGGCATGGGTGGGTGAATTTTATGCCCCCATATACCTATTTAGTTGCTCCTTTCTTTCCATTACATTCTCTCTAATGTTCCATTATGATATTCTAATTAGTGCCATAGATCCTATTCCTCAAAGTTTTGTTTTCCAAATAAAGCCTCATGGGGAAGCACCAGGGTGGTTCGCCACCTCTATGGGTGGTACCTAGTGGAAACATGTCAACCTATAATTATGGTGTTTGATCTAGTAAGGGATTTGAGTGAAGCATACACTATAGGAAAACACCACAAGGGATTGACCTCAAGACCTCCTACATGAAGCTCAATCCTCAAAATACTTAACCACTTGAGATAGCCTATTGGGCTAGCTATTATTCAATCTTATCATATTGATCCCATTAATATTTTATCTTCAGTTTCAACTATTTCTGCATCAGACTAGCCAATATCACCACCTCTTTTTAATATTTTTTCTTCTTCCCAAGGAAAACCTTTTAGAAATCCATGAGTACTTTGTCATGATCCATGGATAGAATGGGGTAAACCATTAGAACCAATTAGAACTAATTATGGTGCTTAACCCTTAGGGAACTGAGAGTTGATGCTTTAACCTTCCAACTCTAAAATGACTCACATTTTCATGCAAGACCACTTGAAACTACCCTTCGGCTTATGCCAATATCACCACTTATTTCCTAGCAATGTAGTTTTCATACTTGTTAGTCCTTTTCAACTTGAGTTGGCCTTCCCTAGCCATATTTTGGATTCCATTTCAAGTCCATAAAATGTGTTTCTCCTTGGCTGTAGTTATTCCAATTAATATACAAGATTTTTCCTACTTCTTGTTTATCAATATATTACATCTAATATGATTATTAAGGATGTCGCATGACTCTTAGCTAGAAAACAAAAAGTACGAAATGTTAATTTCTTCTTCACATATGTCATTTTAGAATTGTTGTAAAATATGAAAATGAACATGAATATTCCTTCAGAGGTATATCTTTTATGTTGGGTGATTGTGAAAAGTAGTGCAATAATATTCCAAGCACTTCTAAACATGGAGAAATTAGTTTACTGGAAGAGGGTACTTTTCCAGTATGTGTTTCTCAGATTCTCAATGCAAAATCTCCATTGAATGGTCAATATTTGGATAGTAATCCTTTTGCACCAATAAGTTCAAGGACTGGTGACACTTTTTAGATAATATCACCATTTGAGTGGTAGTTGTAATTAAAAGAAGAAATATTACAGAAACTAGAGAGAGTTGAGTGTGAGTTTGAAAGGGTGGAGAAGGAACTTGGATGTTTGAATTTTGAAATTCAAATAGAGAATTGTCATTCTAGTTTTGTTGGTGTTTTTGTATATTTCTCAAAGGAATCATTCAAGGAAATAGATGAAAAAAAAATTGAAGCATTTAACTCGAAGTATTAAAGTGCATTCTTCAGTGTACATAAATAAAGATAGAATTATGGTACCTTCATTGGCATCAAAGTTAGTTGAAGTGGGCATTAGAAATCAATGCTTCACAGGGCTTCCATTTCAAGCGAAAGAAAAGGAATAGGAGACAACAAACTTGTCATGTGGACTGATGGAAGACAAATTACTGAAATATAGGATTGTGGTGTTAACAACATGGCTTCTAATTTGGGAGATGAGGTTATGGAAAGCCAATTAGTAATAGTTGAAGATTCAAGTTCACATTCTTCTATCAAAAATAACTCTAAGAAAACTTTTCATTTGAGTTCTAAAGTGCACAGTTCATTATTGTTTAACTCAATTCCTTTCCCTACAATTATTTGTGGTGGCACTTGGTTATTGTCTTCTAAAGTTTGATAGATGTCACTATGGAAACAAAATGTTGTGGTGCATCAAAAGAGATAGAAAGAAAACAGAAGAAATATTTTTGAATGGAAGCATTTTCTAAACTTGAAGTAGCAAATGCATTCTCTTAAATTTAGAATTTTCAGGGAATGGTGGGAAGAAGAAAAACTCATCTTATCTACTAAGAAAGGTTGTGGAAAGCACCATTAAATTGATGGATTTTTTGATAGTGTGCATTTGCCGTCTTATCAATTCCAATCTTAATTACTTGATATGTTTTCAATTGAAATACACCAGAAGCAAGATTTCCACTAATTTAAATTTTATGTTGTAAAGGTTTATCACCAAACACTTATTTTCTAATAAAGTAATGTTGTGTTTGTCAGTATATTTGTAATATATTCTTTGCGAGTATTTGGAAAACAAAAAATAGCATAATGGGAAATATTATTTAAAGTGGAACGGGAAAGTAGTCACAATTGAATATTCTTTCTTTGTGTCAATGAAATCAATCAATGAAATCCAAAGAGTTCAAATATACACTGTGCCTTCTTCATTATTCCATTCTCTTTTGTGATTTGAGGGATATTCATATGCTACTCGTGTTTGGGAATGACCCTAGATTTTATGACACAAAAAAATTATAGAAAACAAATGGGGATAGAAATTGAAAACCTTCATTATTCTTCATTATTATTTTATTACAAACTTGTAGGTGGTTGATAGTTGATAGTTGTCTCTCACTAAGATAATTAGCTAACATATGTGCTAATGAACCACTATTTAGTTTTTAGTATAGTTTCTTATCACTACATTTGGAAGGATTTTAAGAATTTGGTTCAACACAACTAATCACAAGAATATTATGCCCTAGTATGAGTAGTGGGTACCTTTGTCAAACACTAAATATTCATTAGTGGAGATTGGTCTTTCTAAGGAATGATTGGTCCTACCCTTGAAGGTTCCGACATTGACTTGATTCCTGTCTAATTTCAGTCTGTCATACATTGCCTAAGCAACTTTTGATTTTATGCTTCAAATAAGTCAATCATAATTTATACTATATATGCCTGACATGATGCGTGTATAGATTGATCTAGAACAGGGCATGCTTTTCATAGAAAATTAATATTAGAACATCAACAGTCAAATTATGAATTTTGATCTTTTGAAATTATCCTATAGTATTCTGTAGCAACTCTTATAGTTTTTTTTTTTTTAGCATTTCATTGAGATTTCATACTGAATAATTAACTTACTTCAATGTTATCATTAACACATTGAGTGGAAGTAGGTGATTTACCTTAACTTTCAACAAATTCTGTCATCTAATTCCCACAATAGTTTGGATACGATTTTCTTCTAGCAAGCAAGATCTAATCACCCAAGAAGGAGGTTATTATATTTTTCTTAGGCTCCAAAAATAAAATTTAAAATTTGGTCCTAAGAATTTTTACCTACAACATTGAAATTTGAAATTGCAAATTTTTGAAAGGTCGACTCCAAGGTGATTAGGGTATGTAAGTCCCTCATAGAAGCATCCACAACCACTATAAAAAGAAACTCATCATCTCTCCAAAAGACATAATTGACAAGAAATTTTTTTCTCCGAATTTCCAAGACCTAGGGCAAAGTACGAAATAGAAGAAAGAGGTCAATATTTTTGTGATTTTGGGTTTCATTTTTATGATTTTTTGTGTGTGGAGATTCAATGGAGAAGAGGATGAATTTATGCTAAGCCTAAGGTAAATTTCCATGTTTTTCTTAGGCTTTCATCTATTTCATTTTAGGAAAACATAGAAGCCAAATTTTGGCCCTTTGTAAGGCTAATCCAAGGAAGGTTACAAGCTTTTCCAAGGTCTACTACACACACATTTCAGGACTGTTGACTAAGGATCTGTTTGGAAATTCTTTGGTACTATTCGCTGAAGTATTTAAGGCTCGGCCCTAAGGGTTATTTTGTGTCTCATTTGAGACACAAGACCAGCCTTTGTCTAAAATTATTTCAGCCCTAGAACAAGAGGGAATTTAGATCTTTGAGGCATAAACCTTGATTAATTTTGTGGCTAAACTTGTCTACATTATTTGCTGGAAAAAATCACATTATTTGTTCCTCGTACTTCTTCCTAAGGCCCATATTGGTCCATATATGGAAGATCACTGTGACATAAATGTGGGATTTGATCTCATAGTACTCCTACATCCTTGAGACTGAGCATCAATTGAACTAAGACCATAGTAAGACTCTCTCAATTGTCATTTCAAGGATTGATCGAGTATTATTTCATTGCAAAGTTTGAGGATTGTTCTAAAGGATTTTTGAAATATTATTAGCACGAGATTATTATGAGATATTATGGGTGATATAGGACCTCTGATGGAATTAGACATGGACGTTAATGAATTCTTTCAAATCTTGGCAGAGCCCCCAATTTTGCCTAGCCAAGAAAAAGTTACGCAAGAAGATATTAATGACAAACAATGGCTAAGAATTGGCACGCCTTCAATGGGTTTCGACTCACTCAACTTCCATATCAATTATAATCCCTATTTGCACAAAGAGAATAGTGTCCAAGGGACTGATTATATTGTTCTATCTGAAATGCTAAATATCTTCCTATCAGAGAGATTGAATCCAAATTTTTTATGGCTTTGTTTTGGCATTAGACTGGATTCTCTAAACAAACATGGGAAATAATATTGTCACATGTTTCCACTGTGAATTATTGAATTCTTAGAGGAATCATAAAAATTCTAGTTTTATTGATGATGATATTCCTATGGTAAATAAGAACTTAAGTGCAAACAATATCAAGGAACCTATTTCGGGGACAAAGTTTCCAAGTTTCAGTTGCAAGGGAGTAGGTAGACCTCACTCATACAAACAACAATGATGAAGATGTCAAAGTCACCCTTAACGAATTTGGACACACTTCTAAACCAGATAGTGTGAATGTTGATGCTCCTAGAAAGCTTCTTGCCTAGGATAAACCATCAAATAAAAAACTTTGTAAAGAAAGGTTTGTGGAAGATACCACTGGAAAGCTCTAACCTTTCAGATTGGTATTCTCAAAAAATGAACACCAATGCTAATGAAAGAAGATTAGTTGGGTTGAAATTACAGGGGTCATCTGAAACTGCATTGGGAGGAAAAGTTACATAAATGAAGCAGAATACAGGGAATTCTTACCAGAATTCAGATTTTAGTGTTGAGTAGAAACAAATGTCAAGGAGGAGTGAATGCACCGCAATTTTTAATAGAAGCTACAAACTAGGTAGGAGAGGATGTGTGCAAGTATTGAACACAATCCACAAATCAAGGAGTGGAACTGTAGGAGTTTTCCTTTTACCTGGAAATATAGTTCACTAAATATCGATGAGGAAGTGGTTGAAAAACCTAACTTGAATGGTAGTACAAACTGGAATGGTGATTCAGATACACAAGACAAGATTGATTACAAAAATAAAAGAAGGCACTTTCCTTCTACTCTAGGTTGTGAAAGATCCTTAAATGCAGCTGGTCTACATGTGGCATCTTGGAAAAAGGATGATGAAGCAGTGACATTCAGAGAAGTATTGTAGTACCAAGATCTCCCAATAGTCGACGCTACCCCTAATTATGGTCTTTTGTCAGTACATTTACTAAAGAACTAGAGGATTGCATTGGATTGGATGGTTCTACAAGAGACAACCAACATGCACTGTGCTAGTGGTATTCTTATAGATGATCAAGGGATTTGGAAGACTGTCTTAGTAATTACTTTAATTTTAAGGAGAGGCATCCTAACATATCTCTTCAGGAAGATTAAAATAAAGTAAAGGTTGAAATATCTGCTATAAATCTAGATGAAGACGATGCAGTATCGACATGTTTGAAATTAAAGACATCAAATAATGATGCAAATGATATTGCTTTGGAGGAATGCATTAAGGGGAAATAAAACACATTTTCTGTGAAGAAAGGTAGACCATATACCGGTACTTTGGTTGTGTGTCCAACAAGTTTTCTTAAGAAATGGGCACAGGAAATCTGTGACAAGGTTACCACAAAAGCCAATCTATCTATCTTGGTCTATCATGGAAGCAACATGATAAAGGACATCGATGAGTTGGAAAAGCATGACATTTCTCTGACTACTTATCCAATCATAAGTATGGAAGTTCCATAGCAAGATCTTGGAGATGATTATGAAGAAGTTGAAAGAAACCTTGATTATTCTAGTCTAATTGACTCATTTATTCTTAAAAATAAAAAGTAGATGTTAGAGACTCTTAAGAAGACAAAAATTCTAGGAAGAAAATGGCTCCTCAAGTGAACATGTTCCTCTCTCTTGCAAGAATGGGTTAGTTTTGGGTGGTTCTAGATGAAGCTCAGAGTATTAAGAATCATAGAACCCAAGTTGGTAGAGCATGTTGGGGTTTACGAGCTAAACAAAGGTGGTGTCTCTCTGGGACACCAATTCATAATTCTATTGATGATCTTTTCAACTACTTTATATTTCCTAAATATGATCAATGTTGTTTATAAGTTTCCAATTTCTAGAAATCCAATTTCAGGATACTAGAGGCTCCAAGCTGACTTGAAGGCAATAATTGTTTGGTGCACAAAAGGTACTACCATTGATGGGGAGCCTATTATTATATTACCTCCTAAAATAGTTATGTTGCAAAAGGTTTAGTTCTCTGCAAAAGAACATGATTTTTATCACTTTCTTGAAGCTTATTTACAAGATCAATTCAAGGTCTACACTGCTGCAGGAACTATGAAAAAGAACTATGTGAATATATTATTGATGTTATTATGCTTTCGTAAAGAATGTGATAATATTCTTCTTCTTAAAAGTTTCTTATCCATTTCTATTTGTATATATTTAGTATAAGCATCAAGGATGCTACCCATGGAAAAACAAGTTGATTTGATAAATTATTTGGAAGGTTCATTAACTCTTTGTGGACTTTGTAATGATGCCCTTGAAGAAGTCATTGTCACCAAATGCAGTCATATATTTTGTAATCAGTTCATATTATATCACCTTACTTAGTCAGATGATAACAATTTCCTAATCAAGGTTGTAAAAGGCATCTGAAGGACAATTCTATGTTTTCACTAACTTCCTTAAAGCATTGCACTTTGATGATATTGTCAATTATGAGACCTCTGACGGTTTAGAAGGGGTCATTGAATTGGCTTTGAAATTTGATAATCCAGAGTTTCATTCTTAAAATATCAAAGTTACAACATAAACTCTCAAATCCCTCCCTAAGTTATGTACAGGGTGCCTCTAGCAACAATTATGTCAATAATATCAATAAATATTTAGCTGAAATGTCTGATAGTGGTAATAGTGATCAACAGGCATAGCCAAGTCTAAAGAAGTAGATTAAAGCCTTAGTTTTCACCCAGTGGCTGTGTATGTTGGATTTTCTTGAGGTTCCACTAAAAAAATCATGCATACAATATAGAAGGTTGGATGGAACTATGTATGTAATGACACAGGATAAAGTTGTGAATGATTTCAAGATGCTCCCTAGGTAATTATTATGATAATGTCCCTAAAATTTGCAAGTATTGGTCTCAACATGGTTGTTGCGTGTCATGTTCTTCTGCTTGATATTTGGTGGAATCCAACAACTGAAGATCAAACTATTGATAAAGCACATCAAATTAAAGTATTTAAGTACTCTAGGAAGAAAAGCGATAAATGTTTGCATCAAAATTTGGGGAGGACAAAGCTGGTGGTCATCAAACACACCTTGCACAAGAGGACTTGAGATATCTATTTATGGTTTTAGGACATTGGTCTTAGTGATTGAGGAGTTACATAAAAAGAAGCAAAGCTAAGATACTGTATTGGTTGAGATAGTTTTGGGATTTCATGGGAGAAAGTTGTACTGGAAGTGGATTTTTGAGCTTTGGGAAAAGTTGCATTACACTGATCCTCTAGAAGGTTGCTCGAAGGTGCTTAGTACAAGACTTGTTCTTATGATAACAATTCTTTCCTCGTCTACTAGACGACTTCCTGCAAAATAACTTGGAAGTGGTATCATGGACTGTTACAGTATCTTACTGTGGCCTTCTACTATCCGAATTGATCTTTTTCCTATAGGAGTTCAGTGGGCCTTGCATTTTGTGAGAAAGAGTGAGTAGATCGCAAAGGATTTTCTTTTTTCACTCCTTGCAATCCTAAAAAATATAAGTAATTTTTATTTATGAACTATACATTTTTTTAAGTAATTTCTAAAATAATTTAAGGTATTTCATTGATCGAAAAATAGAGAATCAATAAATAGAATAGGATCTCACTAATGGTGACATCACCTTCTGGCTCTGGATCATATTTTCTATTCGCTTGTGACTGAGTGAGGTGTGGAGGATTCTCACAACTTCTCTAGTAGTTGCAATGTTGGACTTCTAAGCATCTAGGCCTCTCATTTGGGCTTTCTGCTCCTGCTCATTTATTATGATAAATGGCCTCTCAAACTCATCAAATTCCAAACACCATCCTTGCAAACAATAAAATAAATGCAACACAAAGATTAAAGCGTAAACATACAAGCATTAAAGTGTAAACATCAAGCGTGGATGCAAAATAAAAACATTGGCTTTTGAACCAACGACCTGAGGTGTGTGTACTCCTTTCTGTGTGGAAGACTGGAAAGGTGTAAATGCAGTGAAGTAAAAAATAGAACATATCTTCGACACCATCAATGTACTGAATATCCAATAGTGGGGTTCAATATCGAGTCTACTACTGGTAAAACCCTAACTCACAATGCTCCTAAATATCATTTTGGATCCCACCCTCTAAAAAGCCAACAGATACTAACATAAACAAATATTGGGGTTGAGAGGGATTTTATAAATAAAAATTAATGATTAATGTTTTCAAATAAGATAAAAAATTTCCTACTAAAAAGAAATGTATACACTATTTTATTTTATTTTCATTTAAGTGTATTTGAGAAAAACTTGTTGTTTTTTAAATAGTTTCATGTATATTTGGTTTATTTATGATAATAATAATAATCTAATTTTAAGATTACCTATTTTATGTAATTATTTTGTTGTTGAAGTTAATGGAGGTAAACATATTGTACTTTTGAAATTTGAATGTGAGACCTGTTTAGAAGGAAACACACGCTTTTAACTAGAGTTGTATTGAAAACATTTAAATGTAGAAAGGAAACATATGCCCTTGACTTGGTTTTATTGAAAACATTTAAGTGTTATTGTGTATTAGGTAGGTGGAAAGAAAAGAGAGTATATAGTAAGTGGATTTAATAGTTAAAAGCAAGTGTTACTTTATTAAAAGTCATATGACAAATTTGGAAGGAGTAGGGTATGTAATCTTCTTTAAATCAAATATATTCAAATTTTTGTGTGAATGAGGTTGTAAGACCCTATGTTTTTATCTTGATATAATAGAGACCTCTCCTAGTCACTTGCATTGATTAGGTTGTGACATAGGGAACCAATGAATGCACACGGTGTCCACAGATCATACACAAATTCTATTTTCCCTAGGACTTTTAACTCCAAAATGAGTTAAATCTTCAATAGTGAATGGTTAAGGCCCCTTTAATGGTCTCAAGTGGAATGATTTATAGACTAACCACAGTCTATAGTAGACCCCTCTTTAAACCTTGGCTATTTTTGGATTTATGACATAAAATTTATATCGGCGCTATTTCATTATTATAAATCCTTTATAAGGGAAATACAATAAAACATGCATAATCATACCCTTTTCTGATTTCCTGATATGTGATCATATAACTTTCCGGAATACATAGGGAACACCGGAAAATAAAGGAAAAAACCCCACTTTACCCTTGGGCTGGATCTCAAATGTTATAAACTGCATATATAGATCATCGAGTCTGTCTCTTGGTCCATCGTCTTTCTGCTATGCTCTCCATTCTCTGATCTCTGAAACACCGATGCCCCGCTCTCCGATATTCGATTGGCGCTTATCACTATCAGCGTATCAAAGTATTGCTTATCAACATTCCTCCATCCTTTGATCTTAGCCTCTTCAATTTTCGATCATCGATTAGAGCACGACCATTGATTAGGTTCGTGATCCAATGGCTGATGTCTTTTCCCAATCACCAAACTAGCCGACAGTTCTCCACCATTAATCTACACTTAGTAGATCCAATGCTCCATGATATTTTCAAGTGGACAAATACCACGAAGAATACCCGCCCGATGAGGTGGTTTTCTCTCTCCACCTGAGTGCTACATGTTGAATAATGTATGAAATCAAAGAAAATGGGAAATTACCATTTACGGTTTTTCCTCTACCCGAAATCCACTTTGGTTTATAAATCTGCCAATGCGATGTTAACTCCTCTACTCCTTAATATGATCCTAGCCATTGATCATATTGATCCAACGGCTACTACGCAACAATACTTCACTTCTCGCCCATCTCTTTACTTGTGTTTTAAAGCAATTTCTTCAAGGTTTTCTCTATGGTTTTCGGGTTTCTTCAAAGGTTCTTGGCTCTTTGTTATTCTGCCATTCTCTCCCTCTCGAGCTTAACTTTGCAATCTCCTTTGATCTCTATCTGCATACATACATATTTATACAGAATTCAAATTCACACATAAATTATCATTCAACACTCGAACCACACATTTATATAGTTTGGAATCAAATAACTCGATATACATATATGGATTAAGGATTACATATCAAGTTACTCTATCTCTCTGGCCTGATTCTTCTAATTATTGGCCTCCATTCCAATTCTTCTTGTAGGCTTACATCACTCCAAATATTTAGCCTTTTTCTAACCTATCCAACCTATATAATCCCTTGAACTATCTAAAATATTACAATCTATACAAGAATGGATTCCTGAACCAATTTAGTTCAGATCCAACAATTTCTCACTTCCTCCTTCTTCAGCTTCACCTCTATCTCAAACAAATCCTAAATGAAGCTTTTGAATCACTCAATTCCTCACTCTTCCTAAGATTAATCGACTTCCTCTCAAATCACTACATTTATAATATATCCTTCATTAATCAGATTTACAATTAAAAATCCACTCAACTCAACTAAACTTAGGAAAATAAATAAAATGATTAAGGGAACCAACTTCCTTTCGCAAATGTGAAATAAGACTCATGGGTCTTATAAGCTTTGAATAATGCTCCTCCATCATGCTGTCATGAGAAAACTAGGCACTTTGCCTTAAGTTGTGAACATTTCATTTTAGGTAATGTGATAATGTGGTTTCAGCGAGGCATTAAAATATGGAACAAGCATGCACATTTTGGATGCTAATGTTATGTTTTGCATGAGGCATGAGTGCACGTCTATAAAGACTCTAACGACAGTTGAAGAGGTGGAATAGTTAGAGAGATTGGGGGGTTATAGCCTCACTTCTAGGTGTATACAAGCAAGTTAAGCACCATGAGAAGTTGTGAAGAAAACTTAAGACATTTGACAAGTTGCAAAAAGGAAATTTGACAATGGTACTAATTGAACATTCCTTTATCAAAGTTGATACCCTCTCATTGACACTACCACTTTTCAAGACAAAAGGAAAAATGTGAAATATATGTGCAACCCACTAAATAAGTTGGCAAGGTTGTTGCAACATATATAGGTGGTTTTGTCATGTTACAAAAGGAGGTTTTGGAACTTGGAAGGTGAACATTGTAGTAGATTAGTCATGGAGTGTCAAGGAGGTGCAAGGATTTGATAAGGAGTGAATTACACAAATAGGCCATATTGGGTTAGGATATTACTATTTTGGGACATCCAAATTTGAAGGTGCGTTTTATGAAAGTGTAGTCTAAGCGCTTGGGTGTAGGCCACATATTATGGGTATATTTGAGATTTGGTGTGCGTTAGTGGTGTTAAGTTCATTATGTTTGATGAGTACTAGTTAGAATGTGTTTCATGAAGGAAAAAAGCCCACATGTTTGAGATGGTTTAACCATTTGGCATTGTAAGGTGTGTTATGCCATAGTTTTGAGGTGAAAATTAGAACCATCTTAGAGTGTGATGGGTTGTATGTTGGACATAGGTCCACTTGCATGGGTTTTGGTGTAAAGGTATCCCATGAGTTGAGGAAAATGATTGCAAATATTACCTATATAAAGTATTTGTGCTATAATATTAATGATCTTTTGCTGGGGAATGGAAGGGGAAGATAAGAAAGGAGAGGTATTAGGTTTTGTTGTAAATCAATCAAAAGGAAGAAAAAATGTCTCCAATTAGTAGGAATTTTCAAGTTTCCTCCTCAATGGGATTAATTTTTAGTTGGAGCTAGGGAGTTAGACGAAAACACATTGATTGGGTACTCCAGAAATCCAAGACCTAACATATCCAAGTTAGTCCATTAGATAGATACATCTTGGGAAAAGCTAGTCCATCAAATAGATTCATCTTGGGAAAAGCTAGTCCCTCTCATAGTACATTAACACTCTCACGCAATCACTCATCACACCATAAACCAACATGTCTTCCCTCATTCTGCAAGTTGGCCTTTATTTTACAAGATTTAGAATTTGAGCGAAAGCATGATGAGGGTGTAATTTTCTCAATATGAGTCTCTCATAAGGATAATCACTTTAATGAGAAAGAAAATAAAAATATTGACCACTCACTTCTTACCATTTCCATAGCATAAAACATACCCTAAAAATGTTATTCTTAAAATCTCTTTTGTAGTTTCCTAATGTCATTCAAGTAGAATCTCATAATTACTCATGTCAGTAATGGCACGATCATTTTTGTATTCTCTTAAGGGAAATCTTTCTATACATGCACCCCATCAAACATAAAACATCGAGTCAAAATGAATGGAAATGAATGAATAAGAGCGTGTGTCAGTGAGTGTTGGTGTGCCAAGGAGGGAGTGACAAGGCATGCGAGCGAATGTTAGGGCATCTCAAGAAGAGTCAAGGTGTGCTAACATGTGCCAGAAAGTGCCAAGGCATGCCAATACATGTCATGTGCTAAGGCATGAAAAGATGTGCTAGGTTTTAGGGTATGCCAACGTGTGTCAAGGAGTGTCAGGGAAACAAAATGGAACACCAAGTTAAGATGCAAAGAAATGAACACATAAGAGGATTAATAAGTCAGGACCTTACCTTTTCAATAGGGGCATGCTAGGCATATGAAAACTAGTGCCAATACATGAAAAGGGCCAAGTTCTAGTGTGTCTTAAGTGAAAAAACATCCTCTATTACTTCTCTCTTGATTTCCAATAAATTATTGATCTCAAATAAATTTTATCTTAAACCATGCCAAGGCATTCCAGCGCATTCCAATGCATGCCAAGAATTGTTAGGTTCCACCAAGTGCCAAGATCTAGTATGTTACAAGGAGTTATAGGGTCTGTTATGGAGTGGATAGGGCATGTCAAGAAGTGAGAATGTGTGTCAAATATTGTTAGTGCATGCTAGGGAGTGCTAGGGAGTGCTATGGCAATACGAGGAAGCACTAGGTCAAAATGCATATACATGAATGAATAGGAGTGTGTTCTAGGGAATGTCAATGAGTTCCAAGTGTGTCAAGGATTGAGTGTCCTGAGAGAAGTTAAAAATAAGAATGATGGGAGGCTAGTATGTGGTTGTAATAAGGAGCTAGACAAAGTAGTTTAAGAAAAAGGGAGACATTGGGCTAGGGATAACATTTTTTTGTCAATGACTTAGTTGCGTTTTCAAGTCGTACAAAATGTAATGCTATCTATAAGGGTATGATAGCTACGAAGTGTCAATGTGTGCCAGGGAGTGTTAGGGAGTGCCATGGAAACAAAAGGGAGAACTAGTTCAAAATACATGGAAATGAATACATAAGAATGTGTGATAGGGAGGGTCAATGAGTTTCAGGTGTGTTAAGGAGGGAGTAACAAGTTTATATGCTAGGCAGTGCTAAGGCATGCTAGAATGCCAGGGCATGTCAGGTAGTGGTAGGGTGCGCTAAGGAGTGCCAAAGCATGCCAAGGAATGTAGGTGGTGTTAATGTGTGCCACATAGTGCCAAGGGATTGTTAAACATGCAAGGTGTTATGGCATGTCAAGATGTAAACTATGTTTCTTAGTTGTTTTATGGCCACAGTTTGATGTGAGCCTTGAATTGATAACTTGTATATTCTTAAGTGGGATAAGTTAAAATTGAACATGAGTAGCCTAAGATGAGTTATAGTCAGTTATTAGGTGAACAAAGCATAATCTAGTTGTAGTAATCATAACTTGGTCAATTTTTTGTAGTCGAGAAAGGACTTGGTTAGGTTCCGAAGTCCCAAAAAAAGTAAAGGTAGTTGTGAGGGCATGATAGCTAAGGAGTGTAATGACATGCTAAGGAATGAAAAGACATCCTAACATATGGCATACAGTGTCAATTCATACTGAGGAGTGTTAGGGAGTGCGAGGGCATCACAAGGGAGAAGTACTAGGTCAAAATGCATGGAAATGAACGAATAAGAGTGTATGCCAAGGAGAGTGAATTCTAGGTGTCCTAAGGATGAAGCTTGCAAGGAGAAGCTCATAATAGGACTTTCAGGAGGCAAGCTTATGGTTGTGATAAGGGTCTAGACAAAGAAGTTTCAAACAAAGGGAGTCTTTGGGTAGGGAACAACATTGTTTTTCCAATGCCTTGGTTGGGTTCCCAAGCTGCAAAAAAAGTAAGGTTGTCTATGAGGTCATGATGATTTCATAGTGCCAATGTGTATCAGGGAATGACAAGAAGTACTAACATAGGATAGACAACTCCAAGGCATGTTAGGCATGCCAAGACATGCCAAGTGCTAAGGCATGTCAAGATGTTCCAGGTGCCAGTAGGGTGCAGCATGAACACATGCTAGGGTGTGTTTGGGCCAGGTGCTAGGGAAACATAAGGGAGTAATAGTTTCAAATTGATGTAAATGAAGTGTTAATGAGTTCCAAGTATGCTTAGGATTGTTGGGTGTGGAGCTTGATTATCTTCTTTATTCAGAGGTATCGCTGCATTGGACCCCATTTTGTAATGTGGCGGAAACGCCGCCCCTTTATGTGCGACACCAGGAGGGTCGAGGGGGGTTGCGACGATTCTTTAGAGGCCCCCTACCCTTGGTGGGGGATCAAGGGTAGTGCCTCTTAAGGTAAAAATAGATGTAAAATTGCATTGTAAAATGTTGTAATTTCATAGTCAATTTGGGCCATTTATTAGGCAAAAATCTGACGGAAGAAGTTATGTTTAATTTAGGGGTTTTTCTCCCTAGAAGGCAACCCCTCGCTATATATGAGGGAATTTTTTTGAAGCTATGTAAAGGTGTATTCTAATTAGGAAAGAGAGAGGAGATTGTGTGAGAGAGAAGAGGGAATTATAGTGGATCTGTTTTAGGTTGTATCTCTTTAATTTGCTACATAATATAAAAGGAAGGGTTGGTTGTTTCTCCGTGGATGTAACCGAAATTGGGTGAACCACATATATATGTGTCTCTCTTGTTTTATGTGTTTGTATTTCTACAATATTTTATGTGTTCCAATGATATTTAATATATAATTTTCTAATAAGGACAAAGTGACAATATATGCTAGATATTTCCAAGGCATGCTAGAGTGCTAGGGAAGCATACCAAGATGGCCCAAGTGCCAAGGTGTGCCAATGTGTGCTGAGTGTTAGGGAGTGTCAGGGAAACGCAAGGGAGCACTAGGTGAAAATGCATGGAAATGAACGAATAAGAGTGTGTGACAAGGAGTGTCAGTGAGTTCTAGGTGTGTTAAGGAGGGAGTGACATGGTATGCTAGGCATCACTAAGTCATGCTAGAGTGCCAGAGCAACATGCGTCAAAGATTTGTCAGGTGCTAGGGTGTGCCAACACGTGCTAGGAAGTGTTAGGGGGTGTCAGGGAAACAAAGGGGAGCACCAAGTCAAAATAATGCATGCAAATGGATGATTAAGAGATTATGTGAGGAAGTGTCAGTGAGATCCAAGTGTGCTAAGGAGGGATTGAAAAGGTATGTTAGGCAGTGCTGAGGCATGCTAGAGGCCAGGGTAACATGCCAATATCTGCCAGGTGCTAGAGTGTGTCAATGGTGTTGGCATTATGATATAGGTGTTGTCCTTGATGCCAACTCACATATATGATGAATCATGGAAGTTCACAGTGCAATAGGTTAGCAACAAAGGATTAGATATCAGACTCCAAAGATTGAATAAAGAGATTTTTTTAAGAAGTATACATAGGTTCGACTCTTCCAAGTAGTGTATACACGTGGGATCATGGAACAAAAGGAGAATATACGTATGCACACACTTTCACAGAAGGAAAAGCACGTATGGGATGGAAAATCAAGGTTTTGGTCAAAGGTATTGGTTCAAGGTTTTGGCCTGAGGTATTGGTCTGAGGTTTTGGTCTAAGGTTTTTGTCCAAGCTTTTGGTCTAAGGTATTGACAAAATATCTAAGTATATAAGAATAGAAGATCGAAGGCTAACTGTGAAAGTAATGAATATCCTAAGAAGAGTTAGATCAAAAGAAAATATGCATGTTATGGGTTTCTAGTGCTTTTCTTGATCTGAACTAAGGATTCACCTAAGTGGTTGATTATGGATGATGGATCAGAATCATAAGACCTGAAATGAACTATCATTATGTGGTCTAATCATGGATAGTCTATATTTGAATACTAACAGATGTTTTATTCTGTAAATGTTATGACCTGGGTATGGCTGAAGTCTGCAATAGCTGTGAAGTTTTAAGTTAGTATTTGCAGATATGTACACTGGTTCACCTTGGTGAAGGCACGTATACATTCCGGTTCGGTTCTTCGAAGTAGAATATACATTATGAGATATGAGGTTTGAAGTTGCAGTTGGTTCTAGTTGTTGATACAGAGTTTTGAGTTTTGCTCTATGTTTTGGTGACTGTGTTTTGATGACAATATTATCAATGTTTAGATTCATTGATTGTGATTTGCTTCAGTGATGATGAGCTTTCAGTGATTGGTTGTATTGTAGTGGTGATTTAATTTGAGCTTCAATGTTGTTGATGGGTCTAGTATGAAAATTGGATGAAACGTGGCCTTCATAGTGTGTTGTTGTGTACCAAGAGTATCCAATTCAAAAATCAATGAAACGTGGTCCCTGGAAGAAGAGAGAAGGTCGTAGCCTTTTGTAGGCTGGTGCCTATGTATTGGTAAACATATCAGTCGGTAGAAGAACTAGGGGGTTGTATCTGCCTTCCAGTAGCAGCTAGAGAACAAGTGAAGGTTGGAGCCTTTTCTAGGTTGGCTTCTACTTACTAGTAAATATGTTGTCTAGTACAAGAGCTAGGGTGTTGTAGCTCCCTTCCAGTAGAAGCTGGAGAATGGGAAAAGGCTGTAGCCTTATGCAAGTGGGTGCCTGCATACTGGTATAAGTCTGCATGAGTACAAGATTGTAAATATGTTTTTCTTATATTAAAAGAAGACAGAGAGGACAACAACAGGTGGTTTTTCTCCCGCATTGGGTTTCCACCTTAAATCTTGGTGTTCATGTGTGTTTCTTATGTGTGATGGTTTATTCTGTTATTACCACACATGGCTACTATTTAAATAGTTAATGAAGTATTGATGCACTAATTAAAGATCAAAATATGATGAATTAACTGAATTATAAGTTCACTGGATATACGTTGGTTGCCTTAAAGACAGTTGCATGCACACACGAGCTCCCTTCATTGACGTAGCGTATATAAATCTGAATATGAAAAGAAAACAATATTGAGTTGATAAATACTTATTCACCCCCCTCGTAGTACTATTTCCAACAATTGGTATCAGAGAAGGTCCTTTGGCAGAAGCTTGATTGCTTGAAGGAGATCCGTAGAAACAATGGGAAATAAGCTAAAGAAGAAAGTGCCTTAGAAGAAGAAGACATCTCAAAGGAACAATGACAGCAGGAGAGACAATTGGTCATTAGGTGGAAGCAAGTATTCAGATTCAGAATTACCTTAGATTGAAGATGAACAAGCAAAAGAAGTATCAGGTACAAATTTTTGGTCTTCTGGTGATAATTTTCTCTGTTCATGCAATGATGAAGATATTGAAAGTGATAGTGAAATAAATATATAGGCATAAGTTAAAATACTTACAAATAAAATTATATATCAATAAGATATATTTAACAAAAGGGAGTGTGCCTTCAAAGAAGAAGTTACTAGATTAAAAGCTTAGTTGGAGGAAGGAAACAAAGTAAGGAAGCGGTACAAGGAAAAGGAAGATCAATGTCAAAAGCTACATGATGAAGTAACATCATTAAGAAATGAAGTAAATGAAAAGAGTACAACAATCAAGAGACTTAAAGATAAATCTAGTTACTATGAAAGTCTTGAAGCTAAGATCTTCTCTCTAAAAGAATATCCTGAAAATTCACATAAGTAGAATGAAGAACTACCTCAAGAATATGAAGAACAAGAAAATGAGATTCTCAAATTAAGGAAACAAGTGTAAGAAGGAAGAAAGGCTGAAGAAATCATGAAGAATCAATATATGGAAAAGGAAGACCAATATCAGGTTGAGGTAAATATCTTAAAAGGAAAATTAGAAGAAAATGATAAACTTTTACGATTTCAAGATAATACTAATATTTTGGATAATATTATTAGTATTCAAAGGTCTCCTACCATCAAAACTAGTCTTGGTTTTCGTGAAACTGTTGAAGGTGAATCTAGCTCACAAGGTGAGGCAAGGAACTCTAATGCAAAATCTGAAATGCTCAATAAGGAGATAAAAGGTCAACCTCATCAACAACCAAGGAAAGAAAGGCTTCAAAGAAAATCATTTACTCCTAAGTATGGAAGTGATAATTGATTCTTTCCTTCGATGAATACTGTTGAATGTTTTATGTGTCATAATTTTGCACATGTTGCAGGCAAATGCAACAGTAGAATGTTTCAAGCAAATAATAATCATGGATCATCAGCTTCAAGTTACTTTAAGGGATATTGTTTTGCTTGAAATATGTTTGGTCACAAAGCCATTAACTGCTATAGAGGGAATATGAAACATATAATATGTTATGGTTGAAAAATTTTGGGCATATTGAAAAAGAATGCAGGAGAAGATTTCGGCCAACATACCAAAATGAGAAAACATTATCACACTCCAAGGTATGGAAGAAGAAGGAAGTACAGACAGAAAGATGTGGCATAGCACAATATATATACATAATAGACTTAGGGGGCACTGAAAGTGTGAAAGTTCATCATTCCAATTTTCATACGCAGTTATCATGAAGACAAGTTGCATATATACGCTAGTTAGAAGATGCAGAATCATGTATATGTTGTTTTTTTGAAGAAGAAGTGGGAAAGGCTTAGGAAAAATGGTCTGATATGGTTTAGTCAATTATCAATTACCTTTTCTATTCAAATTGATGATGATTACAGTCTACTAATGTGGAATTGTTTTTGGCCCTCATAAGTTGTTAATAATTTGATAGTTGATGGATGACTTAATGATTCTTACTGACAAATGCAATGATCATATCTGACAACAAACAGGTGGCACAGGCTCAGGGGGAGCATATGCTTATAAAAATGCTTTGTTGGCATTATAATATAAGATCTTGGTACATGATGATACTTATATTTCTTGATACACATGGTTGTTTGATTCAGGTGACTATTTTGATGATGGACGTATAGAGGTTGTTGATCTTGATGTTGTTGATAGATAATTATGGCGGAGATAATATATGGTGTATGATAGTTTCTGATGACTATCATGGTCTTATTTAGATCATTGGTCCTTTTTATAAATGTCATGTATACAATTTGATGTAAAGGTGATGAAAATACCTAACTTGTAACCCCACTATGCATGGGAAGGATGATGTAATAATTGCTATTTAAGTCATGTATAAACATTTGGTATATCCCCACTTGGTTGGGTGGATGAGTCAAATTTGGTGTATCCCTAGTTTGTTGGGTGATTGATGTATGTATGAGTGATTGGTATTAGGGAATTCATACTTACTTAGTTGAGTTATAGAGTCATGTTATTCTTTTGAAACATATCTCTGAAGACTATGCATGTCTTGAGGGGGAGCATGGAAAAAATAGTGTATCTCAAAGGGGGATAATATCTTAGTCTACCCTTTGCCCTTGGTGTCAAAGGGGGAGAATATCTTGGTCTTATTTGATATATCTAACAGGTTCTACAACTTTTCGTAATAAACACCAATATGGTTGCCATTAAGTCTAAAGGGGAAGATTGTTGGCATTATGATATAGGTGTTTTCCTTGATGGAAACTCACATATATGATGAATGACGGCAGTTCATAGTAAAATAGGTTAACAAAAAAGGATTACAGGTCAGACTCCATAGATTGAAGAAAGATAATGGTTTAAGAAGTATACGCAGGTTTGTCTCTTCCAAGTAGCATATACATGCAGGCTCATGAAACAGAAGGAGTGTATACATATGGACGGACTTTCACAGAAGGAAAAGCATGTATTGGATGGAAAATCAAGGTTTTGGTCAGAGGTATTTGTTCGAGGTTTTGGTTAGAGGTATTGGTCTGAGGTATTGGTTTGAGGTTTTGGTTCTATGTTTTGGTCTGAGGTTTTGTAAAAGGATCTAAGTATATAAGAAGGATAAGATCAAAAGGCTAAGTGTGAAAATAATGAATATCTTACGAAGAGTTAGATCAAAATCAAATATGCATGTTATGGGTTTTTGGTGATTTTCTTGATCTGAACTAAGGATGCACCTAAGTGGTTGATGATGGATGATGGATCAAGATCATAAGGCCTGAAATGAACTATCATTATGTGGTCTAATCATGGATAGTCTAGATCTGAATACTAACGCATGTTTTATTCTTTAAATATTATGATCTGGGTATGATTGAAGTCTGGAATACTTGTGAAGTTTCAAGTTAGTATTTGCAGACATATAAGTTGGTTTGCCTTGGTGAATGCACATATACATGTTGGTTCAGTTCTTCAAAGTACCGTATACATTATGAGATATGAGGTTTGAAGTTAGAGTTGGTTCTTGTTGTTGATGTAGAGTTATGAGTTTTGCTCTATGTTTTTGTGACTATGTTCTGGTGAAAGTATTCTGAATGTTCAGATTGACTGATTGTGACTTGCTTAAGAGATGATGAGTTTTCAGTGATTTGGTGTATTGTAGTGGTGATTGATTTTGAGCTTCAATGTTTTTGATGGGTCCAATATGAAAATTGGATGAAGCATGGCCTTTACAGTGTGTTGTTGTGTACTAGGAGTATCTAGTCTAAAAATTAATGAAACATGGTCCCTGGAGGAAGAGAGAAGGGCGTAGCCTCTTGTAGGTCAGCACCTATTTACTAGTAAACATATTAGTCAGTACAAGAGCTAGGGGGTTGGAGCTCCCTTCCAGCAGGATAAAGAGTGAAAGTAGGAGCCTTATGTAGGTCTATGCTTACGTACTAGTAAATATATCGGCTAGTACAAGAGCTAGGGGGTTGCATCTCCCTTCCAGTAGAAGCTGGAGAACTAGAGAAGGTTGTAGCCTTCTGAAGGTGGGTACCTGCGTATTGGTATGAGTCTGCAATATTAAAAGATTGTACACATGTTTTTCTTATATTAAAAGAAGACATAGATGACAAACACGTGTGGTTTTTCTCCCGTATTGGGTTTCCACCTTAAATCTTGGCGTTCATGTGTGTTGCTTATGTATGATGGTTTATTCTGCTATTAATGAACATGGTTATTATTTAAATGGTTAATGAAGTATTGGTGCTCTAATTAAAGATCAACATATGATGAATTAGCTGAATCATAAGTTCACTGGATATGCACTGGTTGGCTTAAAGATAGTTGTGTGCACACGCGAGTTCCCTTCATTGAAGTAGCATATATAAATATGAATATGAAAGAAAAAAGTTATGAGTTGATAAATATTGATTCACACCCCCCCCCACCCACTCTCATTATTATTTCCAACAATTGGTATCAGAGCAGGTCCTTTGGCAAAAGCTTGACCGCTTGAAGGTGATCTGTAGAAACAATGGGAAAGAAGCTAAAGAAGAAAGCGCCTTAGAAGAAGAAGACATCTCAAAGGAACAGTGACAACATGAGAGACACTTGGTCATTAGGTGAAAACAAGTATTTAGATTCAGAATCACCTCAGATTAAAGATGATCAAGAAAAAGAAGTATCAAGTACAAATTTTTGGTCTTCTGGTGATACTTTTCTTTGTTCATGAAATGTTGAAGATATTGAAAGTGATAATGAAAGAAATACAGAGGCAAAAGTTAAAAGACTTACAAATAAAATTAGAGATCAACAAGATATATTTAACATAAGGGAGTATGCCTTCAAAGAAGAATTTACCAGATTAAAAGCTCAGCTGGAGGAAGGAAACAAAGTAAGGAAGTAGTACAAGGAAAAGGAAGATCAATGACAAAAGCTACAGGATGAAGTAACATCATTAAGAAATTAAGTTTGAAAAGACTACAAAAATCAAGAGACTTAGAGATAGATCTAGTTATTATGAAAGTCTTGAAGCTAAGATTGTCTCTCTAAAAGAAGATCCTGAAAATTTAAACAAGAAAAATGAAGAACTACCTCAAGTATATGAAGAACAAGAAAATGAGATTCTAAAATTAAGGAAACAAGTGGAAGAAGGAAAAAAGGCTGAAGAAATCATGAAGAATCAATATCTAGAAAAGGAATACCAATACCAGGTTGAGGTAAATATCTTAAAAAGTAAATTAGAAGAAAAGGATAAACTGTTACAATTTCAAGATATACTAAGATTTTGGATAATATTATTAGTAGTCAAAGGTCTCCTACCATCAAAATTGGTCTTGGTTTTCATGAAATTGTTGAAGGTGAATCTAACTCGCAAGATGAGGCAAGGAACTCTAACGCAAAATCTGAAATGCTCAACAAGTAGACAAGAGTTCAACCCCATCAACAAAGAAGGAAAGAAATAATTCAACGAAAATCATTTACCCCTAACTATGGAAGTGATAAATAGTTCTTTCCTCTGATGAATAATGTTGAATGTTTTATATGTCGTACTTTTGCACATGTTCGAGGCAGATGCAGAAGTAGAATGGTTCAAGCAAATAACCGTCACACAAAAAGATCATCAACTTCCAGGTACTTTAAGGGATATTGTTTTTCACGTAATATGTTTGGTCACAAATCCATTGACTACTATAGAGCTAATGTGAAAGATATAAGATGTTATGCTTGTAAAAATTTCGGGCATGTAGCAAAAGAATGGAGGGGCAAATTTCAGCCAACATACCAATAGGAGAAAACATCATCACACTATAAGGTATGGAAGAAGAAGGTTGTAAAGTCAAAAAGATGTGGCATAGCACAGTATAAAGACATAATAGACTTAGGGGGTGCTGAAAGTGTGAAACTTCATAATTCCATTTTTCAAGCACAGTTATAATTAAGACAAGTCATGTATATATGTGAGTTAGAAGCTGCAAAGTCGCGTATATGTTGTTTTGTTGAAGAAGTAATGGGACAGACTCACGAAAAGGGGCCTGATATGGTTCAGTCAATTATCAATTATCTTTTTTGTTCTGATTGATTATAATTATAGTCTACTGATGTGGAAGTGTTTTTGGCCCTCATAAGCTGTTAATAATTTGGTAGTTGATGACAATGCCTTGATGATTCTTATTGACAAATGCAATAATCAGATCTGACAATAAACAGTTGGCATGGGTTCAGGGGGAGCATATGCTTATAAAAATGCATTGCTGGCATTATATTAGAAGACCTTGGTACATCATGATACGTATATTGCTTGATCCACATAATTGTTTGATTCAGGCGACTCTTTTGATAATGGACATATACAGGTTATTGATCTTGATGCTGTTGACACATACTTATGGTGCAGATCATATATGGTATATGATAGTTGCTGATGACTATCATGGTCTTGTTTAGATCATTGGTCCTTGTTATAAATGTCATGTATATCATTTGATGTAAAGGTCATGAAAATACCTAATTTGTATCACCACTATGCATGGCAAGGATGATGTAATAATTGCTATTTCAGTCATGTATAAACATTTGGTATAACCCCACTTGGTTGGGTGGATGAGCCAAATTTGGTGTATCCCCACTTGGTTGGGTGATTGATGTATGTATGAGTGATTGGTCTTAGGGAATTCAGACTCACTTAGTTGAGTTATAGAGTCATGTTATTCTTTTCAAACATATCTCCGCAGACTCTGCATGTACTTAGATGGAGCATGGACAACATAGTGTATCTCAGAGGGGGAGAATATCTTGGTGTTATTTGTTATATCTAACAGGTTCTACAGTTTGTCACAATAAACACCAATATGGTTTCCATCAAGTCCAAAGGGGGTGATTGTTGGCATTACAATAGGGGTGCTGTCCTTGTTGGAAACTCACACGTATGATGAATGATGGCAGTTCATAGTGCAATAGGTTAACAACAAAGTATTACAGATCAAACTCCAAAGATTGAAGAATGAGAATGGTTTAAGAAGTATACCCAGGTTTGACTCTTCCAAGTAGCGTATACAAGTGGGGTCATGAAGCAAAAGGAGGATATACGTATGCATGCACTTTCACAGAAGGAAAATAGTGTATGGGATGGAAAATCAAGGTTTTGGTCCGAGGTATTGGTCTGAGGTTTTGGCTCGAGGTATTGGTCTAAGGTTTTGGTTCGAGGTATTGTTACGAGGTATTGACAAAGGATCTAAGTATATAAGAAGGAGAAGATCAAAAGGATAAGTGTGGAAGTAATGTCTTATGAAGAGCTAGATCAAAAGAAAATATGCATGTTATGAGTTTCTAGTGCTTTTCTTGATCTGAAATAAGGATGAACCTAAGTCGTTGATGATGGATGATGGATCAGGATCATAAAACCTGAAATGAACTATCATTATATGCTCTAATAATGGATAGTCTAGATCTGAATACTAACGCATGTTTTATTTTGTAAATGTTATGATCTGGGTATGACTGAAGCCTGGAATAACTGTGAATTTTTAAGTTAGTATTTGAAGATCTATACATTGGTTCACCTTGGTGAAGGCATAGATATACACCAGTTCAATTCTTCAAAGTAGCGTATACATTATGAGATATGAGGTTTGAAGTTACAGTTGGTTATGGTTATTGATATAGAGTTCTGAGTTCTACTTTATGTTTTGGTGACAGTATTTTGAATGTTCAGATTGATTGATTGTGATTTTCTTAAGTGATGATGAGTTTTAATTGATTGGTTGTATTTCAGTGGTGATTGATTTTGAGATTCAATGTTGCTGATGGGTGCAATATGAAAATTGGATGAAACGTGACCTTCATAGTGTGTTGTTATGTACCAGGAGTATTTAGTCTGAAAATTAATGAAACCTGGTCCCTGGAGGAAGAGATAAGGTCGTAGCCTTCCGTAGGTTGACACTTACGTACCGGTAAGCATATCAGCTAGTACAAGAGCCAGGGGGTTGGAGCTCCCTTCCAGTAGCAGTTGGAGAACGAGTGAAGGTTGGAGCCTTCTGTAGGTTAGCACCTACGTACTTGTAAGAATATCGATTAGTAAAAGAGCTAGGAGGTTGCAGCTCCCTTCCAGTAGAAGTTGGAGAATGAGAGAAGGTTGTAGCCTTCTGCAAGTGGGTACATATATACTTGTATGATTCTGCACTAGTATAATATTGTAAACAAGTTTTTCTTGTATTAAAAGAAGACAGAGATGAAAACAATAGGTGGTTTTTCTCTCACATTGGGTTTCCACCTTAAATCTTGGTGTTCTTGTGTGTTGCTTATCTGTGATTGTTTATTCTATTATTACTGCACATGGTTACTATTTAAATGGTTAATGAAGTACTGATGGAATGATTAAATATCAACATATGATGAATTAACTAAATCATAAGTTCGTTGGATATACATTGGTTTCCTTAAAGACAGTTGCTTGCACATGTGAGTTCCCTTCATTGAAATAGCGTATATAAATTTGAATATGAAAACAAAAAGTTATTGAGTTGGTAAACACTGATTCAGCCCCCCCTCTCAATATTATTTCCAACAATTGGTATCAGAGTAGGTACTTTGGCAGAAGCTTGATCGCTTGAAGGAGATCCATAGAAACAATGGGAAAGAGGCTAAAAAAGAAAGTTCCTAAGAAGAAGAAGACATCTCAAAGGAACATTGAAAACAGGAGAGAATTGGTCGGCAGGTGGAAGTGAGTATTTAGATCTAGAATCACCTTAGATTGAAGATGAACAAGCAAAAGAAGTATCAGGTACAAATTTTGGGTCTTCTGGTGATACTTTTCTCTGTTCATGCAATGTTGAATATATTGAAAGTGATAGTGAAAGAAATATAGATGAAGAAGTTAAAAGACTTGCAAATAAAATTAGAGATCAACAAGATATATTTTGAAAAAGGGAGTGTGTCTTCAAAGAACAAGTTACCAGATTAAAATTTCAGCTGGAGGAAGGAAACAAAGTAAGGAAGCAGTACAAGAAAAAAGAAGATCAATGTCAAAAGCTGCAGGACGAAGCAACATCATTAAGAAACGAAGTAAATGAAAAGAGTACAACAATCAAGAGGCTTAAAGATAGATCTAGTTACTATGAAAGTGTTGAAGCTAAGATTTTCTCTCTAAAAGAAGATCCTGAAAATTTAAATAAGCATAAGGAAGAACTACCTCAAGGAGATGAAGAAAAAGAAAATGAGATTCTTGAATTAAGGTAACAGGTGGAAGAAGGAGGAAAAAGGCTTAATAAATCATGAAGAATCAATATCTAGAAAAGGAAGAGAAATATTAGGTTGAGGTAAATATCTTAAAAGGTAAATTAGAAGAAAATGATAAAATGTTACGATTTCAAGATAGTACTAAGATTTTCGATAATATTCTTAGTAGTCAAAGGTATCCTACTATTAAAACTGGTCTTGGTTTTCATCAAACTATTGAACATGAATCTAGATCACAAGATGAGGCAAGGAACTCTAATGCAAAATATAAAATGCTCAACAAGGAGATAAGAGGTCAACCCCATCAACAACTAGGGAAATAAACACTTCAAAGAAAATAATTTACTCCTAAATATGAAAGTAATAATCATTTCTTTCCTTTGATGAATAATGTTGAATGTTTTATATCTCATAATTTTGGACATGTTACAGGTAGCTGCAGAAGTAGTATGGTTCAAGAAAATAACTCACACATAGAAAGATCAACATTTTCTAGGTACTTTAAGGGATATTGTTTTTCTTGCAATATGTTTGGTCACAAAGCCATTGATGACTATAGAGGGAATATGAAACATATAAGATGTTATGCTTTTAAAAAGTTTGGGCATATTGGAAAAGAATGTGGGAGAAAATTTCGACCAACATACCAAAAGGAGAAAACATCATCACACTCCAAGGTATGGAAGAAGAAGGAAGTATGGTCAGAAAGATGTGGCATAGCACAATATACAGGCATTTCAAACTCAGGGGGAGATGAAAGTGTGAAACTTTAGAATTCCAATTTTCATACACAGTTATCATGAAGACAAGTCGTGTATATATGCGATTTAGAAGCTTCACAGTCATGTATAAGTTGTTTTGTTTAAGAAGCACTGGGACAAACTCAGGAAAGACGGTCTGATATGGTTTAGTCAATTATCAATTATTTTTTCTATTTTGATTGATGATGATTACAGTCTATTGATGTGGAAGTGTTTTTGGCCCTCATAAGCTGCTAATAATTTTATAGTTGATGATGATGCCTTGATGATTCTTACTAACAAATGCAATGATCAGATTTGACAGTAAACAGTTGGCACAGGATCACGGGGAGCATATGCTTATAAAAATGCATTGTTGGCATTATATGAAAAGACCTTCATACATGACGATACTTATATTTCTTGATCCACATAGTTGTTTGATTCAGGTGACTCTTTTGATGATGGACATATACAGGTTGTTGATCTTGATGCTACTGACAGATACTTATGGTGGAGATCATATATGGTGTATGATAGTTTCCGATGACTATCATGGTCTTGTTTAGATCATTAATCCTTGTTATAAATGTCAAGTATATCATTTGATGTAAAGGTTATGAAAATACCTAACTTGTAACCCCACTATGCATGGGAAGGATGATGTAATAATTGCAATTTCAGTCATGTATAAACATTTTGTATAATCCACTTGGTTGGGTGGATGAGTCAAATTTGGTGTATCCCCACTTGGTTGGGTGATTGATGTATGTATGATTCATTGGTCTTAGGGAAGTTATACTCACTTAGTTGAGTTATAAAGTGATGTTATTCTTTTGAAACATATCTCTACAGACTCTACATGTACTCAGGGGGAGCATGGACAACATAATGTATCTCAAAGGGGGAGAATATCTTTGTCCACCCTTTGCCCTTGATGTTAAAGGGGGAGAATATATTGGTTTTATCTGATCTATCTAATAGGTTCTACATCTTGTCATAATAAACACCAATATGGTTTCCATCAAGTCCAAAGGGGGAGATTGTTGGCATTATGATACAGGTGTTGTCCTTGATGTCAACTCACATATATGATGAATGATGGTAGTTCACAGTGCAACAGGTTAACAACAAAGGATTACAGATCAGACTCCTGAGATTAAAGAAAGAGAGTGGTTTAAGAAGTATATGTAGGTTCGAATCTTCCAAGTTGCGTATACATGCAGGCTCACGGAAGAAAAGGTGCATATACATACGCACACACTTTCACAGAAGTTAAAGTGCATATGGGATGGAAAATCAGGGTTTTGGTTTGAGGTATTGGTCCGAGGTTTTGGCCCGAGGTTTTGGTCCGACGTATTGGTTCGTGGTTTTTGTTTGAGGTATTGTTCTGAGGTTTTGGTTTGAGGTATTGACAAAGGATCTAAGTATATAAGAAGGAGAAGATCAAAAGGATAAGTGTGGAAGTAATGTCTTATGAAGAGTTAGATAAAAAAAAATATGCATGTTATAAGTTTCTAGTGCTTTACTTGATTTGAAATAAGGATGAACCTAAGTCGTTGATGATGGATGATGGATCAGGATCATAAAAATTGAAATGAACTATCATTATATGCTCTGATCATGGATAGTATAAATCTAAATACTAATGCATGTTTTATTCTGTAAATGTTATGATCTAGGTATGACTGAAGTCTGGAATAACTGTGAATTTTTAAGTTAGTATTTGAAGATTTATACACTGGTTTGGCTTAGTGAAGGCGCATATACACGCTGATTCAGCTCTTCGAAGTAGCATACACATTATGAGATATGAGGTCTGAAGTTGCATTTGGTTCTGGTTATTGATGTAGAGTTCTGAGTTATGCTATGTGTTTTAGTGACCATGCTCTAGTGACAACATTTTGAATGTTTAGATTGATTGATTGTGATTTGCTTCAGTGATGATGAGTTTTCAGTGATTGGTTGTATTGTAGTGGTGATTGATTTTGAGCTTCAATATTGTTGATGAGTTCAGTATGAAAATTGGACGAAATGTGGCCTTCATAGTGTATTGTTGTGTATCGAGAGTATCCAGTCTCAAAATTAATGAAACATGGTCCCTCGAGGAAGAGAGAAGGTCAGAGCCTTCTGTAGGTTAATGCCTACGTATTGGTAAACATATCGGCCAATACAAGAGCCAGGGGTTTGGATCTCCCTTCTAGTAGAAGTTGTGTTATGGATCTTATATGAAAATATATGAAATGATACCAATATACCCAATAATTGCAAATAATCACCAAAAATAACAATATTGAAATAGACAGAAATGATTCTTTATTAATCAAACCCTTAAGGTAGGGCAGCACCATACATTCACTCCTTAAGGAAGGAGAACACTCCAAAAGCCATATGCCTATTCATAGAATATTCCTTGATATCTCTCAATGGTGAGTCTCTAGCCTCTATGTAGGCCTCATACATACAATACCATGGGTCATTACCATGGTTCCCTCAATACCATCTATCTAATACCATGGGCTTATTACATTATTGCTAACTACTTGTGGTCCCTTACATGATACAGGTTAACCACCTTATTTATTACTATGGCCCATCCCATTATTACATTATTCCCTTGGGTACCTCCCTTTGTACCACATATTATCACCCTAGGTATATTACAAAGTTCCAAGTGTGGAAACATGTTAACTTATACATCAAACCAAGAAATATTTCATTAAATATTGGTTCACGTGCAAAGTTAGCACCCATATTTTGTGGATCATTCTAGGTCTTGGAAGGAGTCAGGGAAGTGGCCTATAAATTTGCCTTGCTACCCACCATGAGTGAAAACAATTTTTTCATGTTTCTTTGTTTAATAAGTGTGTACATTATGTTAATCACATTTTTTTGTGGTCTCTAATATACGTGGAACTCGAGGGAAATTTCCAACCATAACCACCATGCATTCTGGATTGGAGGCAAATTGCACTCTAGAGTCAAGAAAAAGAGCATGTCAAAGTGAAATGGAAGAACTTTGGGGGAAATGACACCACTTGGAAGATGGGTGATCAGATGAGGGTATCATACACAATTTTGTTTGTTGAGTAAGCAATTGTAAATGTAATTGTAATTATGAATAGATTTGTATATATAAAGCTCATTGTAAATTGTGTCTTTAGATGTAGAACATTGATGACAATGTTCCTTTAAGGGGGTGGGGTTTGTAACAACCCTTTTTTGTTACACCTCATGTAAATACTATTATGTGAATTATTCTTGTAAACTAATGTAAATTATAAAATGATGACTAGACTGAGAGTGGACATGAATTCATAGCATGTGGAGGAGAAGTTCTTGTGAATCTCTTATGGAAATAGGCAAGCTTTGAAGTCTGCATTCAATTTTCCACCTATCTCTCTATTGTATTAAAAGAAGAAATGTACAAGAATTTAAAAGTTACATATGGTTGTATGAGAAAAATGACAGGTTGTCCCACTATCGTGGGAGGTGATGGCTCTAGTAAACATGTCACATCATAGTATGTTGGGTAGAAAAAAAATGGGAATTACCCAAGAAAATTTCAAAAATAAAGGGGAAACCTCAAGAAGAACTAGGGGGAAGTTGCAGAAACAAAATACAATGTGTGTGGATGACATTCAAGGAAGGAATGCATTGGAAAAAGTAACTAGGTTTAGTCTCTATGATTATCAATGTACTTGTATCATTGTATTTTCCATGTAAAAGAAAAAGAAGAAAATAATTTATTATTATTATTATTATTATTTTTCACTTACTGGTTCACGGATACTCGGGTCAGTGGGTAGCCGCTACGTCCAGGGTTTTAAACACTGAGTGGACGCCACCCGAAGGGCATCAACACCCCTCGGCCTATTTACTGACCTAAACCCAAGAGCTTTCGGGATTCGACCCTATGACCTCCCATTGGCAAGGAACTTGATTTTACCGATTGAGCTAACTCTTGGGGCTATTATTATTATTATTTGATTAGTCAAGCATGTTCTTCATGATTCAATGGTTTCTTGAGTGAAAATAACACTTGTCATGAGTAAATTAATTGTATTGGAGTCAAGTACCATTTCGACTTTTGAAATAAAGTGGGAAAATAATTTTATTTGAGTCAAAATAGTTAATTTGTCTCCACAAGAGCAAGTTAGCCTCCTTGAACAAGTTGACCCTAGAACGGACCTATTCGACCTCCTGGATGTGTATATACAGAGGGTTGTTTGACCTCATTTGTTCACCACTTGAAATATTCAATTTATGTGCAGGAAAAAGTAAGGAAGCACGTGAAATTCAAAGAGGAAAGAGAAAGAATCTAAGGAGAGAGAGCGAATATCTAGGAAGGAAAAAAATAAACTTTTATCCATCTTTGTTCAGACATGTGAAGTGTTGGGGCAACTCTGCGAGCTAAAAGGCCATAAAATTTTGTTTTTGCAAAGGTGTTGAGGAAAATACACGAAGGTGTTGGGGAAACTCTATGGAGTTGTAGAGACAAAATTATGACTGGAAGAAACTTTGACCTTCATTGAATTGATTAGGCTTGACTTGGTTAAGGAAGGTTTGAAGGAGGGTTGAATTGGGTCTTGTGAAATATCTTGGTCATGGTTTTTGGTCCTGGATTTCTCACTTTGATATAGTTCTATCACTAGAACAAAATGGATAATTAGTTCTTAAAAAAGGACTAAAATTTGCATATAAACGACTATTTCTCGGTCAGTGACTAATAGTAGCTAATTTACAGTATCTTATAACACGACTAACTTTTAGTCATTTTTAGCTTAGTCATTAATTGGTTATTTCAATTTTATTATCTAGTAGTATATTTGGTCATAAATTTGGTTATTAATTTAGTCATTAATTGCCACAATTAATGACCAAATATACAACAAAAGATATTACTAAATGATCCCCCAAGAAAAGCAATTAATGACTAAAGAAATATGACCAAAACATTGCTTGTGTTATAATATATTGTAAATTAGCTACTAATAGTCATATATATGCAAATTTTAGTCATCATTTGAAACCAATTAATGGCCAAAGAAATATGACTAAATTTTGGTCATGTTATAAGATACTGTAAATTAACTACTAATAGTCGTATATATGCAAAATTTAGTCATCATTTGTAATCACAAATTTATCATTTGCAGTCTTCATTAATTTTTTTGGTAGTTTCATATTCATTATATAAATGACTACTTTAGTAGTTTATAGTAATTTCATTTACTCTCATTAACAACCATTACAAGCAACTAATTTAGTCGTATATTCATTTTATTTGTGATCATCATTAATCAACATAAACTACTAATTTAGTAGTTTTAGATTGATTTTATGCATTCATTATTAATCAACATAAATTAATTAGTATGATTTTGCAACTAAATTAAAAGAAAAAAATTTTATACAATGTACATGTTCATCTAATATGAAAACTTAGAGTTACAAATGTTAATTATAATACTAAATAATATCAAGTGCAACTATAAATAATTTCAACCACAAAAATTATATTATATAAAATGTCAAGTATTACAACGAGTTTCAAACATAATATTGGTTGGAGTAACATTTACACATGAAACATTGTTTCATCACTTCAAAACATTACCATTGTGTTGTCAAGGCATTGTAGATGAATTCACCAACTATGGGGACTTGACCATCAGTCTCCGTGTGTGTCTTATATGGGATATTGTCTCTACAAGTAACACTAGACCAATTCTCTTCTCTCTCTCTTTAATTTTCATTTTCTCGCTCCAATGTTATTGTTCTCCTCTTTCTTCAATTCCTACTTCTTACTATCAATACTGAGTTCCTTTTTTGAAAAGTAAAGAAGATACAATGTAGAGTATACGACATGAAAGACGCTCAACACTGGAATATAAAGTAAAGCAGATTATAAAGGATTTATATGATATATACCTTAACATTAACAATATTTTCAATGCCATTTTTCCACATAAAAGCAAGAAACTTAAAGAAATTTTCTTTGGTTGGGAAATAGTGGCCATTATGTGGCCAAATGACTTGTATAAACAAAGCAAATAAAACATCACCATAGAAAATAACACCTTAGTAAACTTAGTATTCAACCTTCAAGTAATGTTAGGCAGAATCATGCAAACTAAGTTACATGCTAAAAATCTCATGTTGTAGATTACTTACACAGTGTGGCAGTGTGAACAAAACTCCTAGAAAAAGCCAAAATTAAGTATAGAAGAAAATGAAATGAAGTAAAAAGGATACAATAATAAGATAGCCTTCTATACATGTATATAATGGGATAATGCATGTATAAGGCTAAGTGAATAAGTCTAAGGCTATAGGTCAATGATGTCAAGAATTCCCAAGTCTGATGAGCATTTCTTCAGATAAGAACTACTATTTGGGTCCATTGTCACACATGGATAAGACAACTAGTATATATCAAATTATTAATGTTTTGCTTATATTTATGGATCACTACAATATAAGTGGATAAATTTCAAAGACAATTCCCTTCCCATTGTGTTCTTGACATGTGGTACAATATATTAGTTCTGATTTGGAGCAAATTTCCAACATCGAAAATATGTAGCAATCACCACTAGTAATCCCCCAAATAGGATTATCTTGGAACGTAACTTTCAGATTCCAATTGCTAAATGATTCTTGAATGGAAAACCCATACTGAATTCCAACACCAAACTTCCAAATTGAGGGAGCACCTATGATCATCCTCAATCACTCAAACTCAAAATATTAGTGATCATTATAATGAAAAGATAAAGTAAGAGTAGTTTTGATCTGTTTTGCAGATTTACATGCAAAGCACCAATAGTTTTCCCATGTTTACTATACTTGTAATTTCCAATATATAACAAATCAATTGATCTTTTACAACAAATACTTGATTCAATAGAAACAATAATTTAACATATTACAATAATATCACCAATGTTTGATCCTCAATTAGTTCAAACTAGTTAGCACACAAACTTCAAGAAAGAGAAACAAGTAGAAATAACAAATCCATCAATTAATAATCAATAAATAAAGGATAATATTTTTGCTAAAGTTTGATAAATAACTATAAACTATATTGACAATCCATTGCAATTAGAGGTCTTATTCAAGGAGAAATACTACCTGGAGAAATCATCTTCCAAATTCTTTGCTCTATCCATGAAGCTTTATGCTATCCTCAAAACAGAATTCAAATTCATTATTTTAGGTTTCAGAAACTTCCAAAAGGCCTTGCAAAATGAATCTGTGAATTTCATTGATTTTCATAAAATTCTTCTTGTACTGAAAAAATATAGTTTGACCATGTGATAGATAATTCAAGCAAGTAAAAAATTATGTACAATATTTCTTAGAAGGCTTCATGTTAAAAGGAAAAATTTCATATTTTGGATATAAAAATAATCTTAATAGAGATGGTCAATATTACAAAACAATAGAGTGGATATAAAACTGCAAGTAGAACTAACAAAATCATAATTGTAATATGGTTGATTGATTATTCTAAGTGAAGCCAACTAGATACATACAAGTTTTTATTTTCATCTTTCTTTCCCATATCCTTATTGGACGTCAAAGCTAACTTGCATCCATCTCACAAGGATGTTTTAGCAAGAGTATATGTTGCATTCTCATATTCCACAATTTCTTTTCCATGAACAATCACAATAGGTATTGGAGGAATTAGTTGCTACATCAGCTGAGTTGTCAAATTTCATTTTCTTGATTTCTGTTTTCCTACACGTGCATTATTTGAGTTTTCCTTAGTGGCGTTTTACATAAGAAAATAATAGGCCCAAAAATAAAACATTCATCATGTAAAAAAGTGAATTATTATATGATGCCAACCCATATTTATTTATTGTTAAACCAGTCAACTACGTTCAACTAACATCATTAAAGTTATCCAAAACTAACTCGGTGGACATTTGAAGTTCTTCTACATGAACTTGTTCCTTTGTGTGGATACATTTCTCTTTGTGTGTGACAAGGGCTATTAAATTTTCTGAGAGTAATTAATTATACTTACCATCATATTTTACTGTTTCCAACTAATTTTTTAGCATCTTGACAGATACTCCTTTTTGTTGCATCTCAGTTGTGTATGACGCCATTGTCCCTAACATATATGACCTACACATGAGGCTACTGGTACAAAAAATATAACACATTCCCAACAATATGAAGGTAATTAATTATTATAGATGTCTATGGATCAATGCTATAGCTTATAGGAGCAGTTGGTTTTTACGTAGAGATCTTTGGGAAGGCCCTAAGAGAATGAAGTTAGGACTGGTCAATGGTCCAAAATTGGACCCACTAATTTAATTTTTTTTCTTTACAAGTAGCCATGATGAATGTTATTAACCCTTATTTTTATTATGTAACAAGGTTTGAATTTAGATTAGTAATGTTTCTTAGTGGAGATACTTATTGGTGATGTTTTCCGACATTCAATACATTCCCTCTATTCATTATACTTCCATTTTTCTTCTTTTATTCCATTGTGTATGCTCCCATGCACAGCTATAATACATAACTAAAAGATTTCCATGAATTCATTCTCCTGTAAATTCGTAAGCTCTAGGCCCATGGTGATTAATATGATATTGTTTTCAAGAAATATGAACAATATGTTGTAATAAACATGCACAAATGTGGTCATAATCTAGCAAGCCAACCAAAACAAGAAATAAGAAAAAATTCAAACATGTTTAAGAGAGATGTAGATGAATATATCAAAATGTGATATTTATTTGTATCATAATTCAAATCACCTTGCATAGAACTATATTAACCCTAGACCCGTCAAGCACAAAGACAGAAAAAATGCTTTGAACTGCAAACCTTTCCTTAAGTTTTTTCACTCTAAAAAATGTTTGCACTTTGAATCTCAACACATGATAGATACATGGTTAATACGAATCTACACTGGTTTATATTTTATTAATAATACATCAAATTTATATATTTATGGTTTTTGGCATACTAGAGGTGTAGATTATAGAATGCACCTCTCAATGCAATGTCAAATGTCGATATATTTAGTTGAAAAACTACAAATAGAGGGTATTCTCTAATGGTTTAATTACAAGGTTAATATCATAGAAACTAGAGAAATAAAGAGTAGAATGGAAGACCAAAGTATATCTCTTATGTATTTGATTGTAGGGTAGGGGAAGATATGTCATGAAGGTCCTCCTATGCTAAATACTATTGCGCTACACTAAATATCAAAACACCATCTTCACTAATGTGCATTTTTAATAGAGAAATTTGCAATGTATCATTCAATATACATTACAAGGAGATAGTGGCACTCACGTTAAACAAAATCCTCAAAAAGAGATATGCCATATTAATTTTAATTTAAAAAACTTGTTGTGAAGAAGACATCACAAAGTCAACAAAACCCTCAAAATAGAATATATTACTTTACTTTTAATTAATTTTCTTACAGACACCACAAATACAAGAAGGAACCACAAAGTGGACAAGAACCCTTGAGCAATTTTAGTGCCTAAACAAAGAAATACACATTGAAATTTGAGTAGTAAATATTAAAATACATACCTAACAAAGCTAATGTGAACACCAAGACTATGATGAGATGAAGAAAAATCCAGGCAAATAAAAATCCCATAAGTGACGAATGCCCATGTGGGATTCCTTGTATTACAGTCAAAGAACATATGCCATGAATAAAAATCACATCAAATCAGATGATATCTATATAAAATCATAAATACCTCTATAGAACTCGTCTCAAACTACCCACATCACATTAAATTTTGTTGTGAATGATAAAAAACAATGCACCCACAAAGAAACATTTTTTTTCTCTCGCAAAAATATTTTTTTCCCACAAAGGAAATAAATTAGCCATAAAGAATTTGAAGAGAAAAAGCACCAAGAAATATGAATAGAACCTTATTTTTGGGTTTGACCCAGAGCTTTCTAATTTCAACATTCTTGTCCATAAAACCCTTAGTAGCCATTGGTGAATGATGGAGGTAATGATAAAGCAATTCTTGGAGTGCTCAAGGCGCAAATATTGGAGTACTCTGTCTTCGAGCAAAGCAATGTATTCTTCATGCAAGTCCTCCTCAAGTATTTCTCGACCCTTTTGTAACAATTTGTATATTTTTGGTAGCTAAAAATGTAAAGTTGTTTTTCAAATTATTCACACTTTTGCGTATAACTTTATGATAATATACCCTTCCTATTGTTCTTGCAGAATACTTTGTAAATCTAGGTTATAGTTATGGGTTTTCAAGAATTTAGGTAACATAGGGTTCTATAATTTCCCCAGCAAAAATATAATTCAAACAATTTTACTAGGAAAAAGAAAATTGCAAGATCCAGGCCAATTTTGGGATTTTCAACCATTTAGGTAACATAGGGTTTTAGAATTTCCTCGATAAAAATATAATTCAAACATTTTTACTAGGAATTTTTTTTTCAAAATCCAAGCCAATTTTGGGTCATCCCCACAAGTTTTTAGCCATCCTTGCCATGGCCTTGCTAGACGATGGCATTTTTATTGGCAAAGTAATTTAAATTGTTATGTGGTTTATATTCAAATTTGATGGCTATGGTTGGATAGTCAATTCCCTTGTGTTAATTTTTTTTGTTAGTTCCCCTTTGAAGTCATCATTCCAAAGAGGTTCCATTACATAATTTGGACTTGTCTACAAAGCTCCCATGAGAAAGTTAGGACTAATCACTAAAGAAGGTAGAGATTAAATTTGTTTGTAATTGTTTAATGTAATATTTTTTTAATAATGGAAATGCCTAGTATAGAGTACATGTCTAGGTGTAATGTTAGTATGTAAACAATTTTAATTCTCAACTTAAATAAAAAATAGGAAAAAAATTAAAAGTGATATCGGGGATAAATATAAACATTTAAATGTTAGGTTAATTAATAATAAAAATAACAAAAATCAATTTATTATATTTTGATTTTGTTATTAACTCGTGGAAAAGTTTTTTTATAATACCATGGGCCAATACCATGGCTTATCAATAGCACATTCCTAAAAACCATAACTTATTTCACAGCCAAAATATTTTATAATAATATCACAAGATTCTTAACCATGGATATTCACCCCCATATTACCATGGATATCATTAACCTGTAAAAACTAGGCCCTGTTTCAATACCATGGGCCAATGCAATGGCTTATCAATACCACATATCAAAAAAAGCATAACTTATTTCACAATCAAAATATTTAAAAACAATATGAAAAATATTATTAATCATGGATATTCACCCCCACTTTACCATGGATAATATTAACTTGTAATTAGGCTTTGTTAAAATACCATGAGCCAATGTTGTTGCTTATCAATACCACATGGCCCAAAAACATAACTTATCTCACAATCAAAATATTTTATAAAAATATGACAAGATTCTTAATCATGGACATTCACCCTCACTTTTCCATTGATATTATGAACTTGTGAATAGGCTTTGTTATAATAGCATGGGGCTAATACCAAGGCTTATCAAAATAAATTTTGCCAACATGACAAGATTCTTAACCATTGATATTCACCCCCAGTTTACCATGGATATTACTAACTTGTAAATAAGCTTTGTTACAATACTATGGGCCAATACCATGGCTTATCAATAAAACATGGAGGGGGGCGGGGGGTGGAGAGGGAGGGAGATAGTGACAAATCTGGAGGGAAAAGAGAGAGAGAGAGAGAGAGAGAGAGAGAGAGAGAGAGAGAGAGAGAGAGAGAGGAGAGGAGGGAAGAGAGAGATAGGGAGAGAAGGGGAAGAGATAAAGAGGGAGACACATAGATGGAGGGGAGAGGGAGAAGTGAAGGGAAAGGGAGATAGTGATAGAGTTGAGAGAGAGAGAGAGAGAGAGAGAGAGAGAGAGAGAGAGAGAGAGAGAGATTTGAATAGAGAGAGAGAGAGAGAGGGATATTAGGGGGAGAGATAAAGGGAGGTGGGAGAGAAATGTGGAGAGAGGAATCAATAGAGAGAAGGAGAGAGAGATGGAGTTGGAGGGGGAGAGAGAGGGAAGGAAGAAGAAATACATAAGGGGAGAAAGGTGGAGAGAGAGAGGAGAGTGGGAGGGAAGAGAGAGAGAGAGAGGCATAGAGGAAGAGCGGGGCGGGGAGAGATAGATAGATATGGAGAGAGAGTGTACATGTTTGGGGTGAAATATAGTATTATATAAACTGCACATGTACACCCTAATAATAAAAAATGTATATATGCGTGAAAAGTTAAGTATTCAACTAAAGAAAATGTGTCGTCTACTAATTACTCAACACTTCTCCTTGTATATATTCTTCATAATGTATTTGACCTAGCTATAAGCCCACTCTCATTTTGGATAATCATGTACTTCCCTATGAATGTGATCGAAGGGTATAACCATGAAGGTTCTAATTAGCTCCATAACTCTAATAGTCCATTGATGTAGTAAATAAGTGTTTAAAGAAGTATAAACTTTCATCTAATGTATACCTACTTTTGAATCCCCTATCACTTCTAAGTTTAGGTTGCTGAAGTGACATAATGAAAATGACTAACATAAACACTTGATTTGTATTATGGTATTACCTATTAAGTAGTCATATCTATGTTACTAGACTAAATTAGTCATTCATGTTAGTCATTTCTAGTTGTATTACTTATTATCCAGCCGTATATTTTAGCTTGAGACTAAATTAGTTGTTTATGCTAGTCATTTTTAGTTAATCACTTAATATTGCTCATTTTTGGTAGTATTTCACTTGAAAAGCTATGATGACTAACTTTTTCATTCACCTAGTCACTAATTTCATCATTTTCTACTAGTGTATAAGCAGAGAAGAGGAGAGTTGAGTGGGAATTCTCTAGTGTGGGGTTTTGCCTTGGCTTGGAGCCTATATCTTATGTTCATGGTTTTTGTGAACTTCATGTTTATGTTTTGGTAATTTTTTGATGAAGATAACATCAAAAAATTAGTGATGATGCTTTAAAGTGTGTAGGTGATGTTTCCAAGAATATTGATGATTTAGATACCTTCAGAGATGCCTTATATAGAGAGATATTCTAATATCAGTGATGATCAAAGAGCTTCCAAGAGAGAGATATTGGTAAGATGATGATCTTATTCAAAATGATAATGAGTATTCAAGAGCCTTCAATGATGTAGTAGTCTTTCTTCAAGATGAATATTGGTCTTTGAGTCTTCTTCCTTATGCCCCTTGCAAATGATGCCCTCCAACGTAGCTTGGATTAAAGTCTTCCACTTATGTCAGCAAGCATGATATTCAAGCTTCCTTCTCCCCACCTTAGCTCTAATACAATGTTGAGAAATCATTAGGGAAACTAATTAGGTTAGATTTCTCTTACTTGATAATTTATTTTGAATATATATTAGTTTCTTATTACTTGGGAAAACTTCAGTAAAACATGCGGAGCCTTCTCCCCATTGTACCTATGTATGAAGTTGCCAAGGGATGAGGCATACCAAGAGGCTAAGTCAATCAATGCCTGCATTGCTGCCTGCAACATGCAAGGTGGATCCTACTCAAATATCATTTTGTGCACCGAGGTGACAAAGTGGTCTGACAAGTATATCATAACTCGGTGGAAACTGCATTCTAGAATAATATGCAATAAGTGTTCACAGAGGTTTTCGAAGGTGTCCATGCCCAACCCAAGCCTGGGAACTGTTGACGGGCATAGATTGCATCCAATATGTAAGTGAACATGTGTATATCCACTTTCTGACGCTTGGGCAGATGTCGGGCTTTTTTTGCTTGTTCCTTCATCCTAAGAGCCAACATGTCGGACCAGTTGCAAGGTCTTCCTTCACTGGTTAGTTGGTCCAATGCAATCACCCAAATCTGTGGGAAGGTCTCTCTGCTCTCTTGGTCATATAAGTGGCATGCAAAGATGACCAAGTACTCATATTCCTTCCACAGTATCTTCGTCTTGTAATCCTGTTTGGGTGTTGTCCTGAACTTGCCTAGCTCTTTCACCCAGCTCTCCAAGATATCTCTTGAGTTTGCACTACTATTGGGTCTGCTGAAGGGTTTCTCCATTGTGACCACTGGCTGTGGTAAGTGTTACATCTCCTGAAATTCCTTCATACTGAAGGTAGCAAGTTGTGTTCCATTGGCACTGCTCAATGCCATTGTCTCGGGATCAGTATGTGAGACAATCCAATGGATCATGTCCATGCATGGAAATGCGGGATACCTGCATGCAATCCGGTACCAGCTAGACTTGTGAATGTTGACATAGACCCTATGGTCCTCCATATTATCCTCAAATATTCCTAAGAAGGTGTCATTTATATATCTCCATTTCATCTTAACATATTTGTCTATGAACAACTTGGTGTCCTCGCAGATAGGCAAGCTCATAGACACTTGCTCATTTGCATCTCTAGTTGCACTTTCAGTGGTGTCCTTTGACTCTACTCTTGGAGGCCATTAAACTTGTATTGCTATGAGACAGATGAACACCTATGATACTTGGAGACATAATGACACTCATGTTAAGGAATCGCTCAGTTGAAAACAAAAAAAAAATTGAGAACGGACATGTAACATACCAGGGTGACTGACTGGGAAGATTATGCAGTTTTCACTAGGAGGTTGGGAGACTGACTACCAAAACTACACAAGGCATAGTACTGGCTGTCAGGAGGTTGACTAACTACTAGAACCACACAATGAAAAATCTAGCCTAGTCGGCTTAGGACTGAAACTGCACATTACGCAATTTCAGTCAGCAATGACATGCAAACCCAACAATTGAATTGTGTAATTTTTGGGGCCAGCAAGGCACTGCCCCCCAGAATTGTGTAAAGTGAGACTGCAGGCCAGTTTTGGGCCATATTTGCATAGTTTCTGGAGGGGAGGTAGAGCCTTGATTCTAAAAAATGCACATTACTAGTTAGGCAAGGCAAGGTCCAGGCCAAGGCAATATAGACCCACCAACGGGCGACTGAAAACATGAAAAGTTATGAATGCATGGTGAAGCTAAGTGTAAACAAGAGTGAATGATCATGCATGCAAACAATGAGTGCAAGATTCATAAAATGAGAAAACAAGCATGTGTGTGAAGTGAGTCACCGCAACAATGACTGTTAGTGTAGAAACAGTGTCATGCATGCGACAACGATGAGATGCAATGAAAATCTTGAAACAATGCTTCTACAAGCTAACATGTATTAAAACAATAGCAAACATTCAACAAAACCAAGTAAACAACATTCACATAAAGTGGAATGTAAAAAAGCGACAAAAAAGTAGCAAAAGACATGAAAAGCAGACTTACCCAGAAAAAATGAGTTGAATGTGCCGAAGACTCCTAGATACGATGTGGGATATTAGAGCTCCGAGATCAATGTGAAGAATGAGCTCTAGAATGTCGAATAAATAATTTTGATAAGGATGAGTTTTATGATGTGCATGCCACAACTCTAGGAAAAAGCAACACTTGGAGGGAAGTTCCTGAAACGACCTTTGCATGTAACCTCTAGCTACTAAAAATTGATCCCTAAAATCTAGGGATGTTATTTTTCTTTTTTGGGAAAAGCATACCATGCATGCAGTTCACGATTGCATAGTCCTTGGGGGGGGCTAGTCAACCAGAAATCACATGCAATAGTCTACAATCATGGGGATGAAATTTATGCATTTTCTGGGATGAGAAAGACTAGGTGCCCCTCTTGCATTGCGTAATTTCTAGACTAAAACCTTGGCTGTTAGCCAAAATTGTGCATTTTCGGAGCTGAAGCCCGGTGCTGGGCTGGATTGTGCAGTTTTTGGAAGAAATGTTTCCTGACTAGATTGTGCATTCCTAGAGCTCAATAGGCAGCCTAGATGGATTGTGCAATTTATGGAGTGAAGGTCGGTTCCTCTCCAGAATTGTGCATTTTCTATGTGAGCACCTCAACCAGGAAATGGTTAAGTATAGAATGCCAATCTACAAGTGAGAGGCAAAAATATTGACCAAAATAGGCGGGTAAGCCACTGAAGCTCAGTTCAAGCCTATGTACTTGGATAGTGCAAGACATGCTGCTAAGGATGGTTGGTATTTAGGCTCCAAAATGAAGCTAAGGAAAATTTTTGGAGGGTGGTTGTAGCCGCTACAACACTTGGTGACACACTAGTAGAACTCCAGCTCTCTAAATGGACCTTGTTTCATGAAAAGAAAGTCTAACTCCTTTGGAAGTATTGTTCAGTTCTTAGATCATCTTAGTTTCCACACTAGCTTGATTGAAATATGTGGCATCTGCCCTGATCTTGGTTGGTCAGCACACATTCCAAGCCAATTCAACACAATTGTTTCAATTGGGGATGAGGGGTATATTGGTACATAAGAAATATGATAGTTACAGTTTATGTTTCAACTTTGGTGTTGCTTCGCTACCAACGGGCTTAGATAATACCTAAACAGAGTAACACAAGAACACAAGCATCCCTTTGCTACCAGCAAGCCTGGTCAGCTACCTCGATAGATTTACTTGCATCACCTCTTCGAGCAAGAAGCCTTTCTCTTATTTTGCCTTATTGATTTTTCATTTTTTCAAAAAATTTCACATTTTCATTTTTTCATTTTTCATAACTGTGCATAGCACTTATTAATTTCAAAGGTGGAAGAGGGATCCTAACTTATTGGGTGTAAAATAGGTTGTTCCTTTAGAGAAGTATTTGTATATACCTTTGACATATGTTATGGTTTTCCCCCTCACCTTACTCTACCTTATTGAGATGACAAGGGTTAACCCAAAGTAACCGACTAGAGTATGTGATACTAGTTAGCGTGCAAGAATTTTGTTTTCATGAAGGTTCACTTTGAACATAATGTATTTTCCATTGGTGTATCATTGACTAAAAACAACAAGTTCTACATCAAGAGACAGGACAACAGATAACCAAGTATTGGTAACTGCACAAGTCCTCTTTTACTTTACCCTTTCTTTTTCAAGAGTCGCGCACAGTTTCATGCGAAACTAACCTATTAACATAAACAAGCAAACAAACAAAAAAACAAAGAGTAGAAGAAAATGTGAAAGAAAAGCAAGAAATAATACAAACAACAAAGCAAGGAAGCAAACATGCATGCAAGAAAACAAGACAAAAGAAAACACTACTACTCCTAAGCTAATGTTGCATGGGCCTGCACATGTAAAGTGATACTTCTAATGAAGCCACCAACGCATTGGTCGACCCATGTTGGTGAAGGCATGGTTCGCGAGCAACATAGTCTGGCGAACTAGAAAACATGAAAAATATAACAATGAAGACAAACACACTCCAAGTTTAAATGCTTCCACAAAAAAGGAAAAAGTGAAAGTGCATGACATGCACTCTATGTACTTACCATGGTGTTGTGCTACACTACGTGCAGATGATAAGCATATGTACTCTCTTTATTGTGACATGATAGAAAACCCGAGAAACATAGACAACTTGCATCACGCAAGTGTGCTTGTTGTGTAAGATTCTTCCAATGCATGAGTGATGGGATCATGTAGTTCAAGTGGAGGAAGTGAAATCTATGTGTTGGATTGATCTTCAATGCATATAGATGAGTGATGAGGAGTCTTGGGTGTTTCAACAATTTCCTAATCAGGAGTTAAACCACCCTCAAGACAGCGAGGACCTGACAAAACCATCAGCTCGGGCTGAAGTGCCTAGAAAGTGTGTGGGGTTTTGACTTCATTGACAGATCGCTCATCATAAATAGGTGGCTTAGAGAGATTAACAATGATAGAATCATCATCGTGATCAAATACAAGAGTAAATGGATCACGATAGCTACGACCATAAAAATCAATGATTTCATCGAAATCCTCATGATCATATAAATCAAATAGAGGGGTAGATGAGAAGAAAGAATGTTCACCCTCTGTGTTTCTAGAAAAAGCAAATGAAAAATCAAGTGGATTTTTAATGAATAATTTTTCCTCTCTGCTGTCAAATGATGGATTGACATCGGGTGTGTTTTGTAAATGCTTAGCAGTAGGTGCATCTATGGATGGATTTACATAAGAAAATCATAGATAGCAGAATCACCAAAGATGTCAGGAAAAAGAGGAGGAGGCATGGATAGAATGAGATCATACTTTGTTGCGGGTTGATGTTCAGGTTCCCAGTCATAGTCATCATGGATGACAACGCAGGTTGGTTTTTCAACACCAAATTTTTCGATGTCTTGATCCTTGTTCACAATAAGTGTAGAGTCCAGAATGGAAGAACACAAGACATTGCAACCTAGAGGATCACCAGAACATGAAGATGGAGGCTCCGGTAACAAGTGCATGTGACCACCCATGGGCTTCACATCCAAATCTACAGAGAAATTGAGAGAATTGGTGCTGGGAGGATATGACAGTTGAACAGATGTGTGTGCATTTTCTCGAACATCACTCTTTGATGGTGGAGCTATTTGATGAGGGGAAGGCAGATAGACACCTGTGATAGTGACTGTGTTCACTTGTGATTATGCAACTCCATCATCGAAGTATGCTGGGAGGGGTTTGAACTTAAAGTTCATCTTGGGATAAAATGATTCCTGAAGGCAATATTTGATTTTTTTCCCAAAGATATTGGAATTTCATCTAGTTTTAAGGAGCTTCAAACTAAAGTACATGGAAGCACAACCAAAAATCCATAGGAGATTCATGCGGAGTCTTCTGTTGTTTCAACAATTTTTTGTCAAGAGGTTCAGGATCAAAATTATGGAAGGTAGATTCAATTAGATCACATAATTGCTTAAGTGAGAGAACCCAACTATGAGGCACATTGTGGCACCATCGTTGTGGGGATTCACGAAGTTTGTGTGAAAGTAGAAAGCTGATCTTGACTTCATAGAGCTCATCTACATCCTCAAGGAATGAAAGGAGTTCATGTAAGTAATCAGGCCATGACACTTCTCGTTCACCATTATACGTGAATCCTGACAAGAGATCATAAAAATCCCTCGTGATGTCGAAAGATTCAACATTAGACAAACATCACGGAGGGAGGAGTCTAATGATATCCATGGCAGATGTGTGAATATTCAAAATAGGATGCGAGGACTCAGCTTGTCATTTGGCCCTCCTTATAGCACCAGAAATATTGACAGTGTTGGATCCACCAACATGTCAAGGGATCTCCCCAGTAAGAAGTCCCAACTAGACCTTAGACCATTTCGTGTAGGAGTCTTAGTAGTGAGTAGTACGGTATCACCTTTACTGTGGTTTCATGCAGAGGTGAGTAAGATGTCCTTGTTGGTAGTAAGAGTGTGACATATGTAGCAAGTCAAGGAAGGTGCTTGAATGGCTCTAACACATAGAATGGGGGTATGAGTGCGCCCCTTAGAAACCTGTGACAACACGTATCTTCAAAGGGAACACACGAGTACAGATACATCACAAACTAGCAAAGCAGGTTAGCCAACGATCAAAGGCGATGGTTAAACCAACAACACATCTCAATAGGATTCATATAACATATATAGGAAATTCCATACATACATGCATACACAACAACTACATATATCATTAGAGTAACCAAGATAACTGAAATACAATAAAAACATATGCATGAAATGTGTCGACTTTTTTATATTAAGAAAGTGAAAGATACAATCATACATAAAAATATGAACAACTACTAGTCCCAACGACGGAATGTTACATTCACTGCCGCCTGCTCCTCCAAAGAGATATACTAGCTTTGCACTGTGGAGAAGCCAAGGCTAGTTACAATACACTCCAAGCATTCTCTAAGATACACCTATAGGAATATTGGCTACCAAAATATTGTACAATGAGTTATGAGGTTTTATAAATATCAAAGGGTGGTGTGACCCTTGAGATTCATTTTTGTGACTCTTCACCTACCCTCATGACTCTTCAGCTACTACATGATTGTTACACTCTACTATCAACACTTGGTCTTTCACTTTTACAAGATTTTACATTACAATCTACACATGTACCCATGTGAGACAAAATAGGCTTGAGTAAGCCATGCAAGACATTACTAAGACTCAAAAAACATTTGGAAGGCCAAAGCTTCAACATCCTCGCAATGATTAATGGTGGAGAACTGATGCCAAGCTTGGTAGTCCATTATGGTGTCCACGTGCTTAATGGTGACATCCTGTTGAAAGCGAACTCTTGCCTCCGTTGTATCCGGTACACTGATTTCGTACCTCTGTCCAACTCATCTCCTTACATGCACATCATAGCCTTCAGTACAGCTGAACCAAAAACATACTAATGCATAGTGCTATGGTGATCTCTAATTCTGCACTAGTGACTACGTGCATCAACTCATCAAAGCACATGTCCAACTCTAGTCGGACTTCGTTCTTTGACTTTGCCTCAACGAGTGTGCCAATGGATGGGATCACTTGTGTGTGCACAATGACATCCATGCTTCTGCACATCCATGCATGTGACGCCTGCAAACTAGCGATGAGTTGCAAGAATTCCTTAGAGTTCTGGATTTGACTCTAGATGCATGCCTTCAACTCTACCGCCTTTGGCTTCATCATCTTTGGCAAGTGCAATGGGGCCCCTTTGTACCTGATTGTCCATGTTTGCATGTGATCAACAAAAGTATGCAGATTTGACAAGATGTGTCCTCTCCTAACACAGCGCTACTGCCAACTTTTGAGATGGCCAACTGGCAGATGCACATTGACGAATTTGAATACAATATCCGTATGATTGCCTTGAGGGATGATACTTCATCCAAGATCACTCTCTTCAACTTTGATCTGGCGGATGATGTAACATGTTCTCCTCCTTGCCTTGTCACTTGTAACTCCTTAGTCATATGCTTGTTCTCTTCTATCAAGAATCGAACACTCAAGCTGGTGGCTTCAACATTTTCTTTGGTAGCATTGGCTAATGTTGCTGGATTCTTGCGCAAATTGGATACGATCATTCATTCTTCAAATTGCATAGGGGATATGTGAACATCTGGAGTGGGCACTCCGTTGGGTGTCGAGCCTGATTATCTTCTTTATTTAAAGGTATCACCACATTGGAATCTAGTTCATAATGGGGTGGAAAAACTACCCATTATTTGTGCTACAAGGGGGGTCCAAGTAGAGTGCCCCTGAAGCTAAAAATATATATCAAATTACCTTGTAAAATGTTGTACTTTCGTATTTAGTCTAGGCCGTTCATAGGCATAAATCTGACGGTAGAAGTTATGTTTAATTTAGGGTTTCTTTCCCTAGAAGGCAACCCCTCGCTTTATATGAGCGAATTTTATTGCAGCAATGCAGATCTGTATTCTAAGTGGGAAAGAGAGAAGAGATTGTGTGAGAGTGAAGAGGGAATTACATAAAATCTGTTGTAGGTTGTATCTCTTCATTTTACTGGATAATATGAAAGGAAGGACTGGTTGTTTCTCCATAGACATAGCCCAAATTGGGTGAACCACGTATATCTGTGTCTCTCTTGTTTTATGCATTTTCCGTGTTTATATTTCTACAACATTTTATATGTTCCATTGCTTTGTAGTATATGTTGGGTTGTGTTATATTCTTTCCATGACTAGCCCACGTAGTTAACCAGGGGGTTGGGGGGGGGCAGAGCCCCCCTTCGCTGTGCCGATTGTGTAGCGGGGAGGGGGGTCACAGGGCGTTTGAGGCATACCCATAACCCCACTTTGGACCCTATGTTAGGATGGGCGAACCCACCTATGGTTTTTCGCATGATTTTCACACATGTTTTTGGACGCGATGGTTTTCGGTCCATTGTATTGGACGTGATGGTTTTCGGTCCATGGTATTGGACACGATGGTTTTTTGGTCCATGGTATTGTATGCTTCAACATGTATAAATATTTATTATAACATTGAAAGGAATATAATGAAAAATCAAGCTGGTAGTCCCGATTTTGGGATCCAGGGGAAAATCTCTGTGTATATGTGTTTTATGTGTTATGCTCTCACATTGTTTATTTTCTATGTTTTAGAATTTGTATGCAGGTAATTTTTGTACGGGATTAAAACCTACATTTGGTATCAGAGCAGTTTTGGCTTCAAGGGGACACATCTGTTGCTGAGGGGTTTCGCTCGGCCCTATGGTAGACCCTGTTTAGTGGAAGATCTGCGAGATCGATTTTGGTGGTGAAAGAAGATGGCGAGCAATGGAAAGATAGAGATTGAGAAATTTAATAGTCAGAGTTTCGAGTTGTGGAAACTCAAGATGGAGGATTTGTTGGTGGATAAAGATTAGTGGATCGCGGTAGATCCGAGTACGAAACCAACGGGAGTGTTCGATGAAGAATGGAAGAAGTTGGATCGGAAGGCAAAGAGCACAATATGATTGTGTGTCTCAGATTTAGTATTGCTGAATGTATCAGGGGAAGCTACGATGAAGGCTTTGTGGGAAAAGTTAGGGACTTTCTACCAATCTAAGTCTTTGGTGAAAAAAACCATTCCTGCGGAAAAAGCTGTATAACTTGAGGATGAAAGATGGAGAACTGGTGACAGAGCATCTGAACACATTTAATACTGTGGTAAGTCAGTTAGCATTTGTTGATATTAAGATTTCAGATGAAGATAAGTGCATCAGTTTGTTGTGTTCTCTACCAAATTCGTGGGATAGTCTGGTTATTGCAATAGGCAGCAATGCAACTGCCTTGTAGTTTGATGAAATAGTCTCATCCTCGTTGACAGAGGAGATGAGACAAAAAAAATATGGAGAACTAGAATGGTGATGCCTTTTCTATATGAGGACAGTCCCAGAACATAAACAAAAATAAGTCATCAAGTGGGATATCTAAATCTCTAGGAAAACCTGTAAAGGTGGTGTGCTTGAAATACAGAAAGGAAGGGAACTACAAAAGGGACTATAAATCTAAAGCTCCTGATAAAGGAAATGGATCTGATGATGCTCCTTCTGCAGAGGTGAAAACCACTTCAGATGAAGGTGGGGATGTGTACTTGGCTTCTTCAAGTACACATGTAGATCATGAGGCGTGGTTGATTGACTCAGGTGCATCGTTTCACTTCACTCCCCATAGAGAGTGGTTCTGTGAGTATGAGAAATGCGATGGTGGTGATGTCTTCTTAGGGGATGATAGGAAGGCTAGAATCATTGGTCGCAGAAAACTAAAGTTGAAGTTGCAAGGTGGAAGGGTTAGAACACTTCTAGGTGTTCTCCATATTCCTGCATTGGCTAGAAATATGATTTATGTAAGCATGCTAGATGATGCAGGTGTAAAAAAAATGTTCAAGAAGGATACCTGTAAAATGGTTCAGGGAGCACTAGTATTGATGTGGGGAGTTCAGACTGGAACTCTATACAAGCTGCAAGGTAGCACTGTTATTAATGGGTGCAATAGTTCTGTGGTTCCTGAAAGTGGAGCAGAAGATCTAGTGGTGTTTGGAGAGAAGACCATGTTGTGGCATCAAAGGCTTGGACATATTGGATAGAAGGGCCTTCGAATACTTCATGGTAAAGGTATGGTAGAAGGTATGAGTAATAGCTCTTTGTATTTTGATTTCTGTGAAAATTGTGTATATGGGAAGCAAAATCGGGTGAGTTTCCCCTTTGGTAGTAAGAGGGTGAAATAGATATTAGAACTTGTACGCAGTGATTTGTTTGGACCTGTGAAGGTTCCATCACTAGGTAAGTCTGTGTGCTATGTATCATTTATAGATGACTTCTCAAGTAATACATGGATATATTTCCTTAGGAAGAAATCTGAAGCCTTTGAGAGGTTTAAAGAATTTAAGGCTCTCATGAAAAAATTGTGAGCTCTAAGAAGTTCTCTTGATGTAGAGAGACAATGGGAATTTCAGGGCTGGAAAAATGACTAAGCTCTCTTGTGGCCCCCTGTGGAAAGAAAACAACAAGTGGGAGAATTTTGGGTTGTGTTATATTCTTTCCACGACTAGCCCACATAGTTGACTGGGGGGTTGGGGGCCCCCCTTCATTGCACCGATTGTGTAGTGTGGGGGCGGGGGGTCACAGGGGGTTTTGGGTGTACCCATAACCCCACTTTGGACCCTATGTTAGGACGAGCAGACCCACCTATGGTTTTGTGCATGATTTTCACACATGTTTTTGGACACGATGGTTTTCGATCCATGGTATTGGACGCGATGGTTTTCGGTCCATGGTATTGGATGCAATGGTTTTTTGGTCCATGGTATTGGATGCTTCGGCATGTATAAATATGTGTTATAACATTGAAAGGAATATAATGAAAAATCAAGATGGTAGTCCCAATTTTGGGATCTAGGGGAAAATCTTTGTGTAAATTTGTTTTATGTGTTATGCTCTCGCATTGTTTATTTTCTATGTTTTAGAATTCGTATGCAAGTAATTTATGTATGGGGTTAAAACCTATAGTATATATTTTTCTAACACACTCTGTGTGATTGCACAACTCTGTGTTGTGACTCATTGAAAGATATGTTGTGCATCTTCAATTTTGGATTGTCCTCAAGGATCTCTGTCTCTCCTTGATCACGTGGGACTTGCTCTACTTCTGGATCTAGTGAAGTCGATGGGGTGACCTCTTGGTGTTGAGGCATGAGGTATATGTCTTGATCTAACCCTTGCTGAACCATATTTGTATCCATCTGCTCTAGCATATATTGAGTCTCTTGAGCTAAGTGCTACTCCTACGACTGCTCACCATGTCTTCTCTGTGCTAGCTACTCGAATGAGTCTATAACCTGTATGGGCACAATTTCATCAATTTGTGCATGTTAGGCCTCCTATTGTACTTATTCCTGATGCACTTCCTTCTCTCTTCTGTGTATCTCCTGTTCTTCTTGGAGTTACCACTTCAACTTCTGCAACTCCTTTTCTATTTCCCCCATGCTTTGTTTCTCTCTTAGCCTTTGCGCGATCCCCTTGTCACGTTATCACCTCTTAGCCTCAATCTCCAAAGCTTCTTTCAACACGAGTGGATCTTATTTGAACTTATAGCCTTATTCTAACTCTGCGTTGTCAACAACCTTCCTCTTGCCTTTGTCATGTGCATATCTGCTACCCTCTGCTGTTGTTGATGATGCTGCTCTCTAAGATGATACTTCCCTATGCTTTTCTAACAACTCTATATCTTTGCCGACCGTTTCATTGAGCCCAGAGGAGTGATAAAAATATCTCCATGGGTCTTCCTCAAGCCAATGATATGCCCCGTGGATCCAACGAAATTTCACTCTCGCATAGTGTTCCTTCACCAAGCAATGTGGGTCATATGGATTGAAGCTTCTAGTGTTGAAGGTGAATCTCTTAAACTCCTTTGTCTCGACCTCATCATGCTCGAGATTCTGTATCTTGTACAACCTTTCTACAAAGGGAGATCGGGCCAAGCTGCCTTCTTCTTCCTGTCTAATCTCACTGAAAACCCTGTTGAGATGTGACATGACACCTCTTGCATGACGAGATTGTCCATGGAAAACTTCAGTAAAACGTGCAGATCCTTCTCCATACTGTACATTCATATGAAGGTGCCAAGGGGTGAGGCATACCAATATGCTATGTTGATCAAAGCCTCCATCACTGCCTATGACATGCAAGGTGGATCCTACTAAAATATTATTTTGTACACGGGGGTGACAAAGTGGTCTGACAACTATATGATAAATTTGCGGAAGATGCATTCAGATAACAATATGCAATAAGTGTGCACAAAGGTTTCCATACCCAACCCAAGTCTGGGAACTACTGACGGGCATAGACTACATCAAGAATGTAAGCGGACATGTATATCTCCACTTGCTAACCCTTGGGCAGATGTCGGGCTTCTATCACCTGTTCCTTCAACCTGAGAGCGAACATGTTGAACTAGTCGCAAGCTCTTCCTTCACTGGTCAATTAGTCCAACGCAATACCCCAACTCTACGGGAAGGTCTTTGTGCTCTCTTGGCCATATAAGCGGCATGCAAAGATGACCAAGTACTGATATTTCTTCCACAGTATCTTCATCTTGTAAACTTGGCTGGGTGTTGTCTTGAACTTGGTTGCCTCTTTCGCCGAGCTCTTCAAGATATCTCTTGAGTTTTCACTATTGCTGGGTCTCCTGAAGGGTTTCTCAATTGAGATCACCAGCTGTGGTAAGTGATACATCTCCTCAAATTCCTTTGCCTTGAAGGTAGAAAGTTGTGTTCCACTCAAACTGCTCAACACCATTGTCTTGGTTTCACTATGTGAGATAATCCAGTAGATCATGTCTACGCATGGGAATGGGGGATACTTGCATGCAATCATGTACAATCCAAACTTGTGAATGTTGGCATAGACCCTACAATATTCCAGATTTTCCTCAAATGTGCCTGAGAAGGTGCCATTGATATCTTTCCATTTCATCTTAATATCTTTATCTATGAAAAACTTGGTGTCCTCGTAGATAGACAAGTTCATAGACACTTTCTCAATTGCATCTCTAGTTTCACTTTCAACGATGTCCTTTGACCCTGTTCTCTTGGAGGGCATTGAACCTACATTGTTTAGAGACAGATGAAATAGTGTTATACCTGGAGACATAGAGATACTCATGGCAAGAAATATTTCAGTTTCAAACCAAAACAACTTTGAGGACTGACACGCAACATATCAAGGTCACTGACTGGGAAGATAGCACAATTTTCACCGGGAGGCTGGGAGACTGACTGCCAAAACTGTGCAAGGCACAGTCCAGGCTGTTAGGAGGTTGACTGACTGCTGTAACTCCACAATGCACAGTCTAGCCTAACCTGGAGAGGACTGAAACTGCACATTGCGCAGTTTTAGATAGCAATGACATGAAAACCAAGCAACTGCATTGTGCAATTTCTAGGGCCAACAAGGCATTGCCTCCCAGAATTGTGCAAAGCAAGCCTAGGGGCCAGTGCTGGGCCACATTTTTGTAGTTTATGAAGGGCAGGAAAAGACTTCATTCTTAGAAATGCAGATTGTTAGCTGGGCATGGAAAGCTCCAGGCCAAGGGAGCTTAGACCTGCCAATGGGCGACTAAAAACATGAAAAAATATGAATGCATGGAAAAGCTAGGTGTAAACAAGACTGAATGATCATGCATGAAAACAGCGAGTGCAATATTAAAAAATGGAAAAACAAGTATGTGTGTGAAGTTAGTCATCGTAACGACGACTGTCAATGCAAAAACAATGTGATGCATGCGACAACAACGACATGCAATGAAAAACTTGAAATTGTGCTTCTAAAAGCTAAAATGCGTTAAAACGACACCAGGCATTCAAAAAAACCAAGAAAACAACATTCACACAGAGAAAAATACAAAAAGCAACAAAAGACATGAAAAGAAAAATTACTCATAAATATGTGAGTTGAATGTGTCGAAGACTCCTAGATGCAATGTGGGATGTTAGAGCTTCAATATTGATGTGAGGAATTAGCTCTATAGTGTCAAATAAATAATTTTGATAATGATGAGGCTTATGATGCACATGCCACAAATCTAGGAAAAAGTGACACTTGGAGGGAAGTTTCTAAAATGATTTTTTCATGTAACCTCCGGCTGCTAAAAATAGATCTCTAAAATCTAGGGATAACTTTTTCTTTTTTCTTTTTGATTTTTTGGGAAAAGTAGCCCATGCATGCAAATCGGTATTGCTCAATCATGGGTGGCACTAGTCAACCTAAAAAGACATGCAATAATCTGCAAGCCTGGGGGGAATTTGCGTAGTTTCTGGGTTGAACAAGAATGGTTGTCCCTCTTCATTACTCAATTTCTGGACTAAAGCCATGGTTGTCAGTTAGAATTGCGCATTTTCTGAGTTGAAGCCCAGTGCTGGGAAAGATTTCATAGTTTTTAGAGGGAAGGCTTCCTAGCTAGATTGCACATTTCTGGAGCCTAGTAGGTAGCCCAGATGGATTGTGCAATTTCTGGAGGGAAGGCTGGTTCTCCTCTAGAAGTGCACAATTTTCTAGGTAATCACCTCAGCTAGAAAATGGTTAAGTTTGGAATGCTAACCTGCAGGTGGGAGGCAAACAAGTTGACCAACATAGGCTGGTAAGACACTGAAGCTCAATTGAAGCCTATGTACTTGGACAGTGCAAGACATGTGCCTGAGGATGGTTGGTAGGGAGGCTCCAAAACTAAGCTAAGGAAAAATTTTGGAGTGTGGTTATAGCTGGTGCAACATATACTTAATGCTTTACCTTCAGAATGGAATAGTTTTGTGACTAGCATATGTTCAAGAAAGGACACTCCAAAACTTTGAAAAACTCGACTATGTATATTATAGAAAAGACAAGATTGAAGGATAATGATGACACCAAACCCAACAATGAAAAGTCTCAAGATTTTGCCGCTAGATCGAAGAAGAAGTTTTGAAAATTTGGAAAATTTGAATCTCATTGAAAGTACAATAACAACAACAAAAATTGCCACGTGGAAGATAAGATATGTCCAAAGTACAATGCTTTGGGTGCAATGAATATGGAAACTTTAGAAGGAATTATCGTAAGGATCCTAACAATAGGAAGAATGATAAGGGAAAGGAAAGAAGTGGTGCTCATATTGCTGAAAAAAATTAAGAACCTGAAAATAAACTGAAGAATGAAGACCATAAGGATATCTTTTATTGAAGAACTCCATCACTACTAGGAATACTAACAATATGTTTTCTCTTTCATTAGAAGATGGAAATTAGAGTGGCATATGCAGTTACATCTGTAGAAGAGTCATGAATTTTTGAAAGTTATGGCATCATGGAAAGAATCATATAACATTGGAAGAAGTAGAGTCTACATAGTTAGTTTCATTTTCTTGGAAGAAAACATCTAGCTAAGCAAGGATAGAAGGATTTGGAACATTTAGCACTACGTAGTTCATGTAGCTACTACTTCATATCACGTTGCTAAAGAAGTAGTCATTTAGAAGGAAAAGATCACAATGATCCCTGACATTAACATAACCATCGTTATAATAAGGTTCTTCAATATATTGAATAATCATAGTGACACGGCAGGTGTATATTCTACTAGGATATTATGGAAGCAATATAAAATGAAGTCTATAAGTTAGAAAGTATGAAGATATTAAAAAAGAAACGTGAAGGCATAATTGTAGAATTTCTCATTTTAGAAAAGGAATCTCATCTTAGACACCATATTCAAAGAAAGAAGTAATTTGTTCAAAAAGGGATTTATATAGATGGTTCTATGAAGGAAGAGGTATAAATATATTCAGAAAAGGGTTCTTCATTAGAAAGTAAACTTATATCTTCAGAAAGTGTTGAAAGAAGAATTGGATGCAAATATATACTTGAAATCATGAGCATGGTATGTCTTAATTAGATTATAAAAGTTAGTACTATTCCATATGGTTATTCAATATATAGTAGCATGTTAGATGGGAAAGAATGCATGTTGATATTGATCAACATCTGATATGGTCTCTTGAAGATTGTAATCACAACTTCAAAGGGAGCTAGAAGCATGTAGTGACTTGAAGGAACCTGCAAGTTTAGAATTTGAAGTAGTTTGGCAATTCTGATCATGAGAAAAGAGTATATGGTAGAAATGTGTATACTATAAAAGCAAGAAAGGAAGCAATTTGATCTAGGAAGTCATGAAATAATTTTTTTATCACTTGATGGCATGATGGATTCAATGTTGATAAAAATAATTTTACTTTCCTTAGGTGGATAGAGGGAGCTATAATTAGCTCTACATAAATTCGTTTGAAAAGATACTTTTGATGACAAAGATACTCCAAATAATGGTTGATGGAAAATGATATAAAAATTTGATGGAAAGTACCATGTCATGGAGATTGATTGTGAAAGAGTTTGGCTTCATATAATGTTTGACATATAGGAAGGTTGAAGCTCAGGTATGACATGTTACAAGATTGGATCTCTGCAACTAGAACTAGATCTCCACAAAAATACAGTTAGTTGATGATTAAGAAAATCTAAGGATTGTGATGATGTCTCTTCTATTGAGAGGGAGTAAGGATATCCTCCCTAGTTGAGAGGGTATAATGAGGGACACCATATTCTCCATGTGTCATGCACTAGGTGAGAGCTAATAGTTGTAAGTATAGTGAAGTAACTAGCAGAGAGAATGGAGGATTGGATAAGCATATGGAATCAGTCCTCCTTGAGGATTTTTAATCCAATATATGTAGTAGTCATGTGGACTGAAACTCTTTAAGGATAGGATAGGGTATCCTAGATAAGAGTAGTCGAAGAGGAGTGATATTATTTTAGGATTGGGAATCCAAGATAAGAATAGTCCCGTAAGGACATACATAGTGAACATCTGGATGGGGTATGTGCCTTGAGAGGTTGTGGTGTTGGTGTCCAAATGTATGCCTCCCAACATTGTGCTCTAATCTAGTGGAGAGTTAGATCTTGTTATTTAAGGCCTTGCTATATTGCAAATTCACAATATTGGTTATGATGTTAATGTTTGATGAGGCATTATCAATCCAAAATCTTGTTATGAGAACATTTCAATTTGAGAGTATCCTTTTATCCGGTTGTGTAATTATGAATACCTCACTAGTGAAGAGGGAGTTTTGAAAAATGTAACTAAGTTCGGTCTACATAATTATCATTGTATTAGTATCAATGTATTTTCCATGTAAAAGAAAAAGAAGAAAAATAATTTATTATTTTCATTATTATTTCATTTGTCAAGCATGTTCTTCATCCTTCTAGGGTTTATTGAGTCAAAAGAATATTTTTCATGATTCAATTCATTGTACTGGAGTCAAGTCCCATTTGGAATTTTGAAGGAAAGTGGAAAAAGAATTTGATTTGAGTCAAAATTTTCATTTTTTCCCCACAAACCAAGTCATCCCTTCCTAGACAAGTTGGCCTTAGAAGGGACCCATTTGATCTCCTAGATCTGTATATATAGAGAGAAGTTTGACCTCATTTGGTCACCACTTGAAAACTTCGATTTCCATGCAAGAAAGTGCAAGGAAGCAAGAAAAATTCAAAGAGTAAAGAGTAAGAACCTAAAGAGAGAGAACGAATATCTAACAAGGAAGAAAAATCAAAATTTTATGCATCTATGTTCATGCGTGTGAAGCATTGGGGAAAATTTGTGAGCTATAAGGCCAAAAAATTTTGTTTCTATCAAGGTGCTAGGGAAACTCTGTAAATTTGTAGGATTGAAATTCTAACTGGAAGAAGCTTTGACCTTTGTTGACTTGATTGGAATTGACTTGGTTGAGGAAGGCTTTAAAGAGGGATGAATTGGGTCTTATGGAAGATCTTGGTCTTGGTTTTTGGTCTTGGATTTCTCACTTTGATTTGATTCTATAAGAAGAGAAGAGTTGACTGGGTTTTCCCCCTTCTTAGATTTTTCCCTAGCTTGGAGCCTATATCTTGCGTTCATTGTCTTTTTTTGATATTCATGTTTATATTTTGGTAATTTTTTTATGAAGAGAACATAATAAAAATAATAAGAAGCTAACATATATTCACAAGAAATTAACAACTAAGATAAATCTACCTCAATTAGTAGCCCTAGTGTTTTCTCAACAAAATGCACATGAAAGTTAGTTTGGATTGCTAAAGGAGAAATAATTTTGAAAATATAAGAACAAGATGTGGTATAACTGAAGAGAATTATGGACCCCTATGTTGCAGATTTATCTCTCTAGAATTCCTAAGGGAGTTTTAATAGGTGGAGCCTTGAATAGTGATCAGGATTTTTGTGTGGTGTTCAACAGGTGGAGGCCAAGATCCTTATATTTTCATGGAAGCCTATTAGGTGGAGTCATAGTGTTCTCTTGATTCTGCAGAATCCAGGTGGAGGAAGTATGGGCTCTTGAATCCTAAAGTGTGAAGTAGGTGGAGATGCTTTCGAACTCTAGATCCCTATAGTTTTTGAATAGGTGGAGCATTGAGTTCTATGGATTCCCTAAAGTTTTGTTTGGGTGGAGACACTATGTATTCTAGAATTTTCCCTATTAGGTGAATGCATTGTGTGCTTTGGATTCCCATGTGATTGTTCACTATACTAGTATTGATTTTCTCCTTGAGATCTTCACTCCATAGGTTTTGAATCTAGCTCAGGGGTTGTTAACTGCAAGAAAGAACAACAATACACTTGAGAGGAGAGTTGAAGTCCCTCTCTTAGTTGTCAATCATCCAATTACTAAGATAAATGACATGCTTTAAATTTCTTTCATATCTGTGCAATGTGAATACTGATTAATGTTGTTAAATAATATTGGTTTATCGACACTTAAGGAGGAATTTATATTCATTTATGTTGTAATAAGATGGTTGTGTGAATGATCCTCTAGATTTTGAAGGACTTGAAGGCCTTTGGGTTGCTAATATAAGCCCTAAATTGTGGTACTATTTATATGTATAGTCATAAATGGTTGTTTACATGTTTTGTTGACTATCATTTTGGATTATTATCAATGTATGATATATTATGTATATCATGGACTGTTTGTGGTTTGAATGCTTGAATCAATGACTCCATTTCATTTAAATGGATGTGTTGAATGTCTGGAATGAAAGGCATTGGAATGCAGTTTTTTTAACCCATAGGAGGATAATGTAGAGTTACACTTGACCATGAAAGACTTCCAAGCCTATGATAGTGGGGTTCCAATCTTATAATTAGACCAAGGAAGCTCTTCCCAAATCCATCAAGGCACCATGGAAAGATTTACAAAATAACAGATGGAACTGTGTATTAATTTAAGTGTGAGGCTTAGCATGCTAAGTAATTCATTAATCCAGGGGTTATTGACTAATCCCACACTGCACCCTTGTAACCACCCCTTCGAAATTTACCCAATCTAACCAAACTTCCAAAGTAAATAGGATGAAGAGTTACTGTGACATCACCTAACCTCATAGTTCCAGTTAAGGGAGTGGATCTGACAACTAACCAATACTGACATCCTACATGCGCTACAAGTCACTGAGAGGCTAAACAACCACCCAAATGACCAAACCCTAAGTTGGGACCCTTTTTCTCTACCCTGGGCACACAACCACACCCACAACAAGGAATGCATGCAGTTATAGGCCTCCAACTACATGCACAACACTACATCAATGCAGTTATAGCCCAATTTCCCTAGTTCTGAGCATGCGGTCTCGGGATCTATGCCACCTTTTCAAACCTGCCTCCAAACCACTACCAAAAATTTCTTGAGACTTTCCATAATCATAAAAAACATGATTAAAAAAAAATTCAATCAAACTTGAATAAAAAACTTGACCTAGACAGCCTAATCCATAATAGTCATTTCGTCAAACATATGGAAAGCATGTAAGCTACATGTCATGAATGTATATATGATCATATTAGTTTGATATTCATTTGAGATTCATCAATAAGGTTTTATTCCCTCTTTAAATAGCTGCAAAAATACTTATTAGTACATACATTCATCAACCAATCAATAACTAAAAAATCCATGACAAGAGCCATAGATGGTACACATTATATAACCAACATATAACCATAAAATAATCAACATAGGAACCATGGTAAATCAGCCATAATGTAACCAACATAATCACTACAGTATGCATGAATCATAGTATAAGGATAACTCTTATTAATATGTGAAAATACCAACAAAGTCAGGGAATTCCATGTACCACCCTACCATAGATTGGGCTGAAGAAAATATCTCTTTCAGTCAATCACCCCCATGCCATATTCAAAGCATGAATGTGGGATCTCATGGAATAAAATAAGAAGAAATAAACCAAGGCTTCTAGAGGCTAAACCACCTCAACCCTCAACCACAGTGATTCGACCTCTACGGTTGGAGATCACTAGCATTAACCAGATCAGTCTTTACCCGAGTTATCCAAGACTTCAGGAACTAATCACTCAACCCACGACTGTCACAGGGCTCCAGAGTGTTTTTCCAACCCGACTCCACAGACTAGTAACTCAACCCACCAAGGGGTACCGATTGTTTGTCCCAACCTAGGCTTCCTGACTAGTAAATCAACCCAAGTTGTTCTAGGTCTTCCAAAGTGTTTATTCCAACCCACAACCATAAGGAACATGAGCACCAATCAGAAAACAATTAAGTGGGAAAATCCACAACACCATGGATATCTAGGAAATGGCAGGGCAAGGTTCAAACCGCTGCCTATCCATGTAATCCTCCATGCTAATGAAAACACATAACCAAATAATCACATGCATATACCATGCATCCAAATATCAAAAGGAAAATCATACATGCAACTTGTTACCTACAAATAAATCTAGTTGTAGGTGTTGATCTCGTTGTCTCCATGTGCTTCCTTTCTTTACTTTGCCTTCTTTTCCAATCCAAGTGAAAACTAGAGTGCTCCAAGCATGCTCCAGGAATGCTCTAAGTGTGCAAGAGTATGTGAGAGAATGAGAGAATGAAAGGAGGGCTCCAAAACTAAGCTGACTAAATTTAAACTAGTAAAAGTTTTGAATTGATTCTCATAATCCTTTTTATCATTGAGGCCTCTATTTTCTTCATTTTCCTCTATTTTCTCTTAAGTTCCTCCTCATGCAAATTTGTGACCCTTCACCATCCTTTTCTCCTATTTTCCTTTATTTCATAAATAAAATGCCAATTATTTCCACTTTTCCTTTGCCAATGTCTTTGCCAATTTTCATAACCATTAATTAATCTCAAGTGATACCCATCATTATGTTTTTCTCAACATTCATCTTGGAATACGTGTCCCATGACCTTGGTCTTATTTTATCTACATGAAAAATTAAACAAGGGTTGTTACAATCGTTATTTTTGTAGTGACTTGAAAAGGGAATGGTGCTATTAGTGGAAGGTGTGTAACATAACCCATTTTCATCATATGATGGGAAGTTTTTACACCATGATCGGATTGGGTAATGGCCTCTTCTGTGTCTTGGTGCAATGTGGCTAGATGCAATGATGTGGAGGCATGGTAAGAGATGTTTCTCGTTGAAACCCTAAAATTTAATATAATAGTAAAGTGTTGAATTGTGTGAAGTCATGCCACATTTACTCCTTGACGACGTGGATTTATAATGTAGCTAGAGCGCTAACATGGCACGTTTATGGTGTGATAAGTGGTAAAAGGAATTAGCCTTGTTGGGTGGCCATGAATAAATTATAGCTGACACATGGAACCCTCATAGGATGCACATGGCACAATGACAACATCACAACATCACTGTCATGTGACTTGTGTGGTTGGGCGCATAGTAAAAAGTGATGCAATGTCAAAATTTGGTGTCCACTGACAGAGAAATTTCCATCGCGCCATGTCTAGCACCAAGATCTATTGTGAGGTTCTGGGGAAAGAGGCATGCTTGATATAGAGTGCATGAAAAAAATATCTCTATCAACAAAGGTGTTGTAATTGACAAGTGTAGATCCCACCCCTCATTATCTGCTAGAAAATGGGGGGGCGCACTCAATATAGGCCATCAATGTGGAATGGTGGCTGCATGATAAAGATAGTGTAGGGGAAAGTTGCGAGGAATTTAGTCGCATATGCAACAATGTACGGACTCACATCCTCCCCCCCCATGGTTAATTTTCGAGAAGGGAAGGGGGTTGTGTAATGAATATAGATCTCTCATCTCTTGCAGCTTTGTCGTGGCGGTGGATAATTAGCAAGAGGTTTAACCTCGTTTGTTTTCTAAATAAATGCATAGAACATGTATAATGTGGATATGCATGATAAAGTTAGTATGTTTATGTGTTGGAACTAATGAGAATATTGTTGTTGGCTAATGGGGATCATGCCCTTTGTGCCCTTCTTGGGACAAGTGCACTTTGACATGGCATACGACACGATAGTGTCATGTATGCCACATAGCAAGCCATGTGGAGGTTTGGACGATAAGGTAAGATGATTAAAAGGAGAATATTTAAATGGTCATAACTTCTTATTCAGTCATTGAATCACGACAAAATTTTATGAAAAAAACCTCATAAAATTGAGGTATTAGAATTTGAATCTCAGAATTTTTGAAATTTAATTTTTTATAACCACATCTACTTAATGGCACAATGGAATGGAAATCAATATAATTAAATGTGACACTTCTCATTCAACCTAGAAAAATCCAAAGAGAGTGAGAGGGAATAGAAAATTCCAAAGAGAGTGAGAGGGACTCTTACAAACAAATCACATTATATATATTTTTACAAGATTTAAAAAAAATATTAAAATCAATTGTTTCATTTCACCCCCTCTTGATTATAAATTTGGCCTCACCTGCCAAAAATACGTCTAAGGGTGCAATTTGATTTGGCGATAGAACATGTTGAGCGTGAGACTCAGCTATTATACTATGTCACGAACCATGTGAATGCAAAAAAAATAAGTTATCAGAATAAAGTAATAGTAAATTCTACATTTACATCCAATGGGCAATATAATACAAACCCATGACAACAAACTCACAAGGATTCAGATGCGGGCTACTCAGAACGCTTCCCACTATGATTACGTTGGTGCTAACTATGACTGAGGATTCCTAGCTCATGATGTCAGGAGATCTAACCTAGACGTGTTATCAATTTAATTCTTGTAGTATTTTTTTGAAATACCTAAATCATCTACACATGCATTCCACAGACTCAGTCAGTGAGAAAAAGTGGCCAAGTCTTCCAAATTTTTTGTCTTTTCTAAACTTGTCAAATATCATGGGATGGTGAGGGAGTTTCATAATATGAGGCCTAAGTCTTATGAGTTTCCGTAATTTTAAAATTTATCCAACACCATATGATGATGAAGGGGCTACACAATCCCTAGTGCTTGTCATAGAGGATGCCCACCAAGTTCATTACCTGCAAACATCACCCATGGTGTCAAGCCCACGAGTCGGTGGTTGGCATGCAATGAGTTGGGTGAGCGTACTCTCGGTTAAACGTGAAGAGCCGGGCGAGTGACCAGTTTGCAGGTGTGATGATTTAGTGAGAGGGCGAGTTGGTTGTGATGATGGGATGAGTTGGAGGAGCAACGAGCTGGGGCAGTTGGTCAAAGGTGCCCGAGGCACGAGTGTGACGAGCCAATAGAGTGTCGAAAAACTGAAATTCAGCTAAGTTGGTGAACTTATGAAGGTGGAATTATATCATGCGAAGTTGGGCATGTGGACCCGGTGGGGCGGTGACATGGGCGAGCCAATGTGACGTGGTGGTGTGGTTGACTGAATTGGAAGGTCGGCCTGGGTAGGCCGAACCATGAAAAATCCATGTGGAGGCATATACATATCGAGACGAATGGAGGAGAAAGACATCAAGTTTTGGAGATCATAAGTTTAACCGTCAAGTGCGAAGTCCAAAGGAGTTGGACGATTCGAGGAGGTGGGCGAGTGAATAAGGTAAGGTGCAAGCAGCGTTTGACTGCAACATCGAACTAAGGAGCCAAAGACACAGAAATGGTTATCACAGGGCACAGGGTGGGCACTCTGCCTGATGGGCAAGTTAAGTTGAATAGGCGAATCAGGTAGGGCAGGTGACCCGCGGAGGGCACATTGCATGCTAGCGAGCTAGGCTGAACGACCAGTGGGTCTGCAGTGTGGAGCTTCTCTGTGGTGTAGACAATTCTACGGTGTGATGAACAGGTTGGAGGGCGGTCTATGGTAGAGTTGAGCGAAGGCGAGTTGCAGCTGGGTGAAGGCACATGACGTGCGAATAGAGTGTTGGAAGAGTTGGGTGAGTTTTGGGTGAGCGTCGGGTAGGGTGACATGCCGTGGACACATGTTGAATGAACGTGAGTTTGTTGAACAATGCGATGGGCGATAGAACTGGCAGGTGGTGAGTTGGTGTGGAGGGCGGCTTGGGGGTGGGCACCTCTACCCGAAGAGTTGAGCAATCTGACCTGGTAATGGTGGGCGCTCTGAATGGTGGTTCAGGTAAGCTGCACGATGCAGGCCAAGTTGCATGTTTTTGACAAAAAATTTAAAATGGAAGTTTGGGGTTCCCTCATAAAGACTGTAACTTTATATTTTATGAAAGATTATTATTATCATTGTGGGTAGACTCATATTTAGGGAGTTGACCCTCCTGTTAAATATTTATGCTGAGAATATGTGTAAATGATAATGATGATGAAAAAATATTAATTGAATGTTTTCGCTATGTATATGAATTCTAATACTTAGAAAGTGAAAAATAAACTAAGTATGGAATGTTAGGCGTAGTCCACACTTGAAACTATTGTTGAAAAGAAATTGGGTGTTGGTGCCGCACCTCCTATGAGTGGTTGAAGACTACCGCCGAGATAGGGGCATGACGATTAGTATCAAAGGTATTGAATATGTGACGAGAAGTGATACAACTTCACTTCATGACAGGTGGTATTAGAGCTCTGTATTCCGCAGGCTTTGGTGACAGTTTTAGTAGGGGTGAGGCATTGTGCTTTGGCCAAGCTGAATGAATACACATGGAAAGTTTGGAAGAATTCCAAGTGAGGCTGTTTCCAACCTTGTATAGGTTGAAGTGGATGAAAGAAGAGAACCCATAGATTCGAGATGGAATTGAAGTCTTGGAAAGGAATGTTGAAGGTGAACTTCTTCGACTCGGTTGGGAAATGGAGTAGGGTGTAGCTGCAGATTGTGATGAAGAAGAGGAATTCGTGATGTTTTAGGATGTTGCAAATATGACAATGATGGAGGAGGAACATGAAACTGATCTAGTTTGACTAGGATTGTACATTATGCAGACATTGGTGGATGAGGATACTCGCATGGAGGAGCCTCATGATGAAGTAAGTATTACTATTATTACTTGTGTTTCATTGGAGCTTTTGGAGGATGGGCCATATGGATAGTCTTACCATGGATGTCTACAATGAGACGTTGTATGAAGAAGAGAGGACCATTGACTGTTGTAGAGCTTTTTGGGGCTATTTGTGACCTTATGGCAAAAGGTGAAAATTCCCATGACAAGGGAGGAACATGATAATCATTATGGAGGATGGATCATGCTTTAGCCATATGGAGAATCGGCTAAGTGCCCGACATGACTCATGGACAATTTGGAGAAGGGCACATGCTTGGGTTTTGATGATTCTAGGGTGGACATCTCATGGTTGAGGCCAAGAGGTAGTGTTGGTGGAACCATCTGTGGGGGAGCTATGTTGGGAGGGACCTATATGGATTGATGATATATATGGTTTGGGTGACCAAGGGCACTAGACCAGATTTGGAGACTTCGATGAAGATGACCGATGTTGTGATGGGTCTACTTAGTTGGACAACATGGGAAATTTGAGTCGTGGACATTGAGTTGGTTAGATGGAGCATGGCAGTCTTATGTAGGGACATTATGCATGTGCACTTGTACAAATGTCACTCATGGGAATTCAATGAGGAGTGCCAAGGCAGTGATGTTGTGTGAAGGGATTTTCTGATGTGACATGTAGATTGTTGCAGCCATTGGAGACTTCATATTATAGTGGACTTGGAGGATCTGATGCATTGAGGAGTTGAGGTCAGTGACTTTGATGCAGTATGGGGTGCATACTTTTGAGTACATTTATGGGTGTACTTGAGAGAGTGACTTGATGTGGAGGATCAATATGAGACACGTTGGAGTTGATGGAGTTGCAGCGATGATGATGCCTTGGTGGAAACAATTGGGCATGGGTTGAACTGAGACTTAACCACTTTTGATACATGGGAGCTGATTGGATTCTGACCATGGGCAACACATGGATGATGATATAGGTGTATACTTTTCTCTTTGGTAGACTTGAGGGATGACACATTACAGATATGATGGAGGCTACTTCATGGACCTGGATGTGGCACATTGAGAGTCGGTTAAATGAGAGGATATCTTCATTTTGACGGGATGGATTTTACTCTTATGGATGATGATGTTGGGATAGATGCGGCTGATTTGCAACACATTAACAACAAACATCATGGACAAAATGTTGCAAACGAGATGAGGAATACTTCATGGACCTGAGCATTGATTATTTACACTTTGATGGATATGGAGATTGATTGTTAATCGAGTTGATGTTGTGACAGAATGCTGAGAGAAATGATCAATGATGGCATGAAGCTGTGCATTCTCATGGTTTGGGCGTGATAGTTGGATTAGCTACCCGACTAGTTCAAATCATGGGGTCTGGAAGTGTACTGAGATGTGTTAGCATTACGTTGGAGTATCATGGCAGCAGTTCACAAGATGGCAATACATGATGGGGTCGACACGATATGTTTCAAAGAGCATGTAGCTTGAGTTGTAGGGGCTAGCCTTCCACGGTGGGGCATCATTCTGAGATTGTGATGGAGGTGGTTGATGATCATGGATTGAGGAGACTTTCCTATTCATGGAGACATGAACCGTTATGGTTTGTGCGATGGAAGAGTGGAGGTGGGCAACATGAACATTTTGGATGTAGGAGCTAATGACACTTTGCGATGTCATATGGTGGTGCTGTCAAGGACGACAACCATTTAGAGTGGGGGAGTATGTCAAGCCCATGAGTAAGCGGTTGGCATGCGACGAGTTGGGTGAGCACGCTCCTGGTTAAACACGATGATCTGGGTGAGCAACAAGTCAGTGGGTGTGATGATTTAGTGAGAGGGAGAGTTGGTTGTGACAATGGGATGTGTTGGAGGAGTGAGCTAGGGCAGTCAGTTAAAGGTGCCCGGGGCACAAGCACAACAAGCCAATGGAGGATCGAAAAATAAAAGTTTGGCTAAGTGTGTGAACTTACGAAGGTGGACTTATATTGTGCAAAGTTGGGCATGTGGACCCGGTGGGGCAACAACATGGGTGAGCTGACATGACATGGGGGTGTGGTTGGCTGAATTGGCAGGCCATCTTAGGTAGGCCGACCCATGGCAAATCCATGCAGAGGCATATACATAGGCAAAAACATGGAGGAGAAAGGCATCAAGTTTTGGAGATCATAAGTTCAACCATGAAGTGCAAAGTCCAAAGTAGTTGGACGAGTCAAGGAGGTGGGCGAGTGAATAAGGTAAGGTGTAGGTGGCTCTTAACTATAACACGGAACTAAGGAGACCAAGATGCAGAAACAGTTATCACAGGGTGAGGGGTGGGCACTCTATTCGATGGGCGAGTTAAGTTGAATGGGCAAACTGGATAGGGTGGGCAACCCGCAGAGGGCGCACTGCATGCTAGTGCGTTGGGTTTAATGATTGGCGGGTTTGTAGTGTAGAAAAACTCTGTGGTGTGGACAGATCTATTGTGCGGTGAACAGGTCGACTGGTGGTCTTTGGTAGAGCTATACAATGGAGATTTCTGGCTAGGTGAAGGCACACGAGGTGTGAACATAGCATCAGAAGGGTTGGGCGAGTTGCGTGTGAGAACTAGGCAAGGTGACACTCCATAGGCGCATGTTGAATGAATCTGAGTTTGCTGAACAGTGCGATGGGTGGTAGAACCAGTGGGACGCGAGTTGGTGCGAAGGGCAGCCCAGGGGTGGGCACCTCTTCGTGACAAGTTGGGCAACCTGACTCGGTAAGGGTGGCCACTTCGAACAGTGGTTCAGGTAAGTTGCATGGTGTAGGCCGAGTTGCACGTTTTTTTACAGAAATTGTAAAAGGGAAGTTTGGGTTTTTCTCAAAAAGACTGTAATTATATATTTTATGAAAGATTATTATTATCATTGTGGGAAGACTCATATTCAGGTAGTTTCCCCTCCCGTTACATATTTCCGTTGTGCATATGTGCAAACGATAATGATGATGAAGAAATATTAATTGAATGCTTCCGTTGTGTATATGAATGTTAATACTTAGAGAGTGAAAAAAAACTAAGTATGGAATGTTATGCATAGTCCACACTTGAAAATATTGTTGAAAAGAAATCGGGTGGTGGTGCGGCACCTCCTATGAGCTATTGAAAAACTACCGCCAGGATAGGGGCGTGACACATGGAGTCTTGCCTTAACGCTGGCCATGATTTATTATATTTATAGTGCAACATAGCTCTATTCATTGTACATAAGCCTCTTTAAAAAATTCATACATCCTTGTTCATTCCATACTCCATGTATCTGAATTATCATTTACTAGGCATCCTGTTAGCAAATCATACTCAACATTATAATGGAGTTAGTAATTTATAATTAACACAACCATATTAGTAAATAGAGTTAATATAGGTTGAACGTATAATTATCGTTATTATTATGACTAAAATTAATAATTAATATTTAATACCATTATTAATTAATAAATATTAATAATAATGAATTCATTATTAATAATTAATTAATAAATAATAGTAAAAAATAGCTATTTATTATTATTATTACCATAGATTTCAGACTTTTGTGATCCATATCGTTATTCAAAATGCATTTCGCATTAATCACATCATTGATTTTGAGTAATGTTTCAAACCATCTACTATGGTTCATCCTTACGACAAGGATGAAAAACCAAACCTCACATAAGGTATAAATAACATAGATGCATCATGCCCTGGTTCATCCTTAGGACAAGGATGAAAAACCAGATCTCACATAAGGTATAAATAACAAAGTTTCATCATGCCCCATAAAATAACGGTAAGGAAATAAATTAATTTATTAAATAATTACTTAGTAGAAAAATACCAATTAGAAATGAAAAATATAATTAGCGTTATAAAAATCTAAAGCAAAGGAAAAAACATATAACAACTAGGAAAAAGACCGAAAAAAAAAACAAGGTTAACCAAAAAATAACTAAAATCTATAATAAAAGTCTTAAAATTTAAAAACAAAAGATACTACTAAAATTAAAATAAAAGATTGAAAATAATTAAAGAGAAAAAATACCCATGAAAAGAAAAAGAGGAATGGAACAAATTCAAAAAAGTAAATAATAAAAATAATAACTAAATATAAAAATAAAACAAAAAATAAATATAAACATAGACATTAAGAAGAGAGGGTGGGAACTAACTCTTAATTAATTTCCAACCATCATCCCTATTGAGATTCTTCACATGGTTCTCAATTTCAATTTCCTCACGCAACCTTGATGAAAATGATATATCCTAGTGATGGCTCGGGAGTCCTCAATGCAGACATGGTGCATAGTTTTATCGGCATGTGCAACAACAGCTAAGGAGCAAGAGCGCCTATGTCTAATGTTTGCAGCATGCTCCTAAATCTGAAGCTTAATGGAGTAACGCGTTTCCCTAGTGTAGTGAATCTCACAAGGGAAAGGGATTGAATAAACCCCTTTCATGTCCTTAGGGTCAATTGGGTCCTTAACCGATCTAAGGGAGCTCTTAATGGTACTAAGGGGGTTAAAGGTAGCTAAGACCTTATGCTTTTTAAGAATGTGAGCAATCTTATCCATGGTCCCATGGATAAAAGGAAGTTTAACCAAGGATACCAGGTCATTGATATATTTTTAATTTTGGCCCTCTGAAAAGGTCTAAGACCATGATGTTTTCAATAGCCATTCTTCTTGAAAAATTTTAGAAGATGTGATTTCTCATATTCAAGGTGATTAACATCAGAAATTCTTAGGGCACGGGTAGCTAGAGTGTTAAGAAATCCAAATTTTTGGGCCAGAAAATGATGAGAACTTGCATGTAAATATTGTTCTGTGTGATTTTTTTTCGGAAAAATTGGTGTGATAAGGAGCCATCTTCCAACCTGCATAGGAGAACATCAAGGAAAGGAAGGAACCCATCAACCTCAACCTCCATTGTGAATTTGATGGAGTCAGATTGGGAGTTAAGATGATGAAGGAAAAGTTCTAACTTCTCACAACCATGGGGCCAAATGACACAAGTATCATCAACAAACCTTTTCCAATTCTTGGGGCGAAAAGGAGTGGAGGCCAAAGCTTTGGTCTCGAACTCCTCCATGAATAAGTTATCAACGACAGGGGAGAGCAAGGTTCCCATAGCAACACTACAATTTTTCTCGTTGAATTCCCCCTGGAAGCTGAAAAATGCAGAGGTAAGGCATAGGCCCACTAATTTGGCAATGTCATCACCAATGATTCTTTTAATGACACTAATGGCCTCATTAATGGGGATTTTTGTAAATAGAGACACAACATCAGAGCTAACTAATAGGTCACCAGGGTCAAGCCTTAAATCCTTAAACTCCTAAACAAAGGAGGCATAGTCCTTAATGAAGGAATCTGTGCGACCAACCAAAGGCTTGAGCTTTTGGGCAAGGAATTTAGCAAGAAAATAAGTGGGACCACCTATCATATTGATGATAGGTCTTTTAGGTGCCCCTTCTTTATGGGTATTGGGAAGACCATAGATCTTGGGAGAAAGAGGGTAACTCCCAATAAACTTCTTGCTAAGGGGGTTAATATTAGGATTAGATTTTATGGCATAAACCACCTCTTTAGAATCTTTTTAAGGGGTTCTTATTGGTTTTTTTTATAATCCCACTATTGCAGAGATGGTCCAAAATCTTGCTAATATAGTCAAACCCGTCTAAAATAACAATGGCCCCACCCTTAGTGGCTTTGAGAATGACAATGTCAGGGTTATCTGTTAGGGATTTAAGGGCAAGGAACTCATCTTTGCTAATGTTACTCTTGGGAGGTTTAGCTTTCCTCAAGACAAAGGCATAATCTTGTCTAATGGCTTTCTTAAGATTGTCTGAAAGGCCTCTAATCCCAAATTCAATGTTACAAATAATATCCTCCATGGGAATTTTTCTTAGGGCCAGGGAAAAATTCAACCCTTTTTCCGAGACTCGAAAAACATTAGGATCAAAATTCATACTAGAGAAATTAACAACAGTCTTATAAGAAGAGAAAAAATAATGGTTACTACTACTACACAAAAATTTATTAAAATATTTTAATTCTAAATAAAAGAAAGGGGAAAAGGGAAGGGAACAAAGTAAAGGAGGGATGGGAGAGTCGGAATGGAATTCAACGAGGGAGGAAGTCAAGCGATGAGAAGGGGAAATATTTTAATTCTAAATGAAATAAAGGGGGAAAAGGAATGGAAAAAGGGAAAGGAGGGATGGGAGATTCAGAATGGAAGTCAACGAGGGAGGAAGTCAAGGGATCAGAAGGGGAATGGGATAAATTCCAGTTAATATCGTATAATTTTGAGCAAGGAGAAAGATTAAGGAGGGAGGATGGCATAAGATGGAAGGGTGTAAGGAAAAAGAGTTCAACGAGGGAAGCAGTCATGGGACGAGAGTGATACAGATACGACAAATGGATATCGACAGGAATAGGAGATGGGGAAGGGTTTTCCTAGTCATGTAATGGGGAGGGCGTAAATGAAGACACATTCTAAGGGTCACCATGAGAGGGAGTGGGGGTCGAGGAGGAAAAAGTTATCCAGGTGTTCGAGACCAAAGAAAGAGTGCTAGATGGATGGATTCTAAGGGAGTGGGGTGACGAGGTCACAGAATAAGAGGGATAAGGAAACGACTAAAGGAGAGGGATTGAATGCTAGATGACATGGATGAGGGATGGGGTCAGGCCAAAACAATCGCGTAACAGAGATGACATAGAATGAAAGCTAATAGGGGAAGGAGTGGGTGCCAATGAGGAAAGAGGTGCCAAATATTTTGATACCAACGAAAAAAGAGAGCTGATAGGTCTAGTCGGATTGATGCCAGAAGAGTCGAGAGAGGAAACCAAACCAAAGGAATTACATGAGGAAAAGACTTCATCATCGTTACTACTAGCAAAATGGGAACAATAATTCAAATAATCGCTTGGAGACATAGAAGTTGAGGACAACGAGGAATTTCTTAGAAGAGAGATGCTAGTATTGCCACCAAGATAATGTGGCGAAAAGGAAGATCATGCATTGTTCGACGAGTGATTTGAAGAACCAAAAGCTTGATGGAAGGACCCAAGATTGATGCTTCTAACCTAGGACTTGAGTGTTGAGAGCTGAATTCTCTCAATCTGAGATGATGGTGATCCTATCCACCCACTCCACAATATAAATATTGTTAATTAAATTTAATAGAATTTAATAGAATTATTAATTAATAAATATTCATAATAATTAATTCATTCACTATTTGAATGACCATCTTTGATTTTATAAAACATGGTTAACCATGGTTGACCAAGGTTGACCATCATTGAGAATGGTTGAGGATGATTATCACATTGAGACAATATTTGTCACAATGTGACATTGGACCATGGTTAAGACAATAATTGATTTTCATAATGAGACAATCTTTGTCACAATGCAACATTAAACTATGGTTGACCATAATTAACCATGGTTTACCATGATTGATTTTATAAAACATGGTTGACCATGGTTGAAGAATACTGAACCCAAGGGATTAATATTATAAACCCCAAGATAGATATTATAAACACTAAAAGAAGCATGGTTGACCATGGTTGACTTTCATAATGAGACAATCCTTGCCACAATGTGGCAGTTGACCATGGTTGATCATGCCAAACCATGATTAATTTTCAAATCAACAGAATATTTGTCACAATGCGACATTGGAGCATGGTTGACCACGATTGACTCTCATATTGAGGTAAAAATTTTCACAATGCAACATTGGACCATGGTTGACCATGATTGAATGTATAAAACATGGTTGACCATGAACGATATTATAAACCCAAACGAATAGTAAACCCTAGGGATTAATACTAAAAATCAAAGGGATTATAAACCTAAGGGAATGATATTAAACCGTAAGAATATGAACCCTTAGATTAATTAACCCAAGGGATTGATATTATAAACCCAAGGGATAAAAATTATAAACCCAAGGAATAAACCTAAGATAAATACTATAAACCCTAAAATAAACATGGTTGATGATGGTTGGTCATGGTTGATTTCCATATTGAGACAATATTTGTCACAATGCAACATTGTACCATGGTTGATTTTCATATTAAGACAATCTTTGTTACAAATGTGACATTGGGTCATGGTTAACTATGGTTAATTTTCATTTTTAGACAATCATTATTACAATGCAAGATTTGACCATGGTTGGCTATGATTGACCATGGTTGACCATGCTTAACCATGGTTTATTTCCATATCAAGACAATCTTTCTCACAATGCGACGTTGGAGCATGGTTGACCATCATTGATCATGTATGACAATGTTTAATTTTATAAAGCATGGTTGAACATGGTTGACCACGATTGATTTTATAAAATATGGCTGACCATGATTGAATTTATAAAACATGGTTAACTATGGTTGACCATGATCAATATTATAAACCCAAAGGAATAATAAATCCTAGGGAATAATACTAAAAAACACAAGGGATTATAAATTTAAGGGAATAATATTAAACCCTAGGAATATGAACCCTTAGATTAATAAACCCAAGTGATTGATATTATAAACCCAAGGAAATAATAAACCCAAGGGATAAAAATTATAAGCCTAGGGTATATAAACCCTAAGATAAATATTATAAACCCTAAAATAAACATGGTCGACCATGGTGGTCGATGGTTGATTTCCATATTGAGACAATCCTTGTCAAGATGCAACATTGGACCATAGTTGGCCATGCTTGACCATGATTGATTTTCATATTGAGAGAATCTTTGTCACCATGCGACGTTGGACCATGGTTGATTTTCATATTGAGACAATCATTGTCACAATTTGACATTCGACCATGGTTGATGATGGCTGGCTATGATTAACCATGGTTAACCATGATTAATATTATAAACCCAAAGGATTGATATTATAAATGCAAGGGATTAATACTAAAACCCCAATGGATTGTGAACCCAAGGGAATAATATTAAACCCAAGGGACTAATAATATAAACCCAAGGCATATAAACCCTCAGAGAACATGGTGGACCAAGGTTGACCATGGTTGACCATGGTTATCATATTCGGACAATCTTTGTCATAACGTGATGTTGGACCAATATGGTTGAGACAATCTTTGTCACAGTGTGACATTGGACCAGGATTGTTTTTATAAAATATGGTTGATGATAGTTGACCATGATTGAATTTATAAAACATGGTCAACCATGATTGATATTATAAACTGAAGGGAATAATAAACCCTAGGGAATAATACTGAAAGTGTAATGGACTATAAACCTAAGTGAGTAATATTAAACCTTAGGAATATGAATCTTTGGATTAACAAACCTAAGGGATAAAAATTATAAATCATATGTACATAAACCCTAAAATAGATATTTTAAACCCTAGAATAAACTTGATTTCCCATGGTTGATTACCATATTGAGACAATCCTTGTCACAATGCAACGTTGGACCATGCTTGACCATTATAAACCATTGAATTAATATCATAAACCCTAATATTAGTATTATAAACCCTTTGATTCATATTAAAGACTAGGATTAATATCATAAACCCTCAGATTAACATTATAGTAACATTTTTTAATACCTGAGCATCATGTTAATCTCTCCTTTTTTAAAAATTCCTAAATATTTAGAGATATCTAACATTAATTGTCCAACAAATTCTCTTTGGGTGAAAAATTCAAGATAATACTTTTACCTTTTATCTTTGCTCTATGATAAAAGTATCGAATTTCATGTTTTTCTATTATGAAAAATTAACTTAATATTACAATCTTAATTAGTTTTAAATTTTCTCTTCATCTTCACTCATTATTAATTTTTTTAATTAATTAAAAACATTTTTCCTTAATAAATTAATTGATTATTTAAAAAAATTATAATTAAAAAATAATAAAATAAATTATTATTATCTATATTTCGCTTATCTAATCTTAAATAAAAAAATATCCATTCAATTTTACACTCCTAACTTTAAAAAACATCATTTTATTTAAAAAGTCTAAAAAGGTAAAGTTTGCAATCAATTAGAAAATTAAGTAATTTTTCAAACATCCATAAAAATTAGATGTAGGCTGGTCAATATTTTATTTTTTATTTCTTGTGAGAGGAATATTTTTCGTAGTATAAAGTCTTCTCTCCTTGTGATTTTATTACACAAAAATTATATAACTATACAAAATTATAATAAAAAATATATCTTTATAAATGGATTTTGGTAACTAAATTATTAACCATATATTTTTATCATTCCTAATAAAATTTGTTTAGAAAAATAAGAAAAATTATTAACCATATATTTTTATCATTCATTACAAAATTTGTTTAAAAAAAAAGTAATGTTAAACCTATATAATTATATGAATCATTCTTATTTAAATGGACAAATATTACATGATTTGAATGTTGATTGAAGTTCAATATGTATAAATAATTTATAATTTATAAAAATATATATTTAATATTTACAATTAATTTAAATTTAATTAATAAAAGAAGTAAAATGATTAATTTTTATAAGGAAAAAATTAAATATAATAAATTTAAATTATGTAAAATATTAAGTTTACTATAGATATTACGACGTAAATCATATGATATTTCATTTGTTGACGCGTTTCGAACCCACCAGTGTAGTTTATCGTCAGGACAAGTTGAAGAAACAGATCAAGCTATGCATGTTAAATAGAGAAAGCAGACCTCCAACAACTATAATTCATGACCAAGCAATGACTATAATGGCTAAATTTGACTAGCGAACAGATAGATGGACTAGGACCAGGGGCATAAAAATAAGTTAATTTCATTTATCAAATTAGAAGCTAGTTATATTATCATAAAAAGTCAAAGAGACATATGATTATATATATATATATATATATTATATATTTATATATAAAGTAATTTTAAATGATTATTAGGTTATTAGTTAGTTGTAAAAGGTATGAAATAAAAATATAAAATATAAAAGTCAAGTGTTAGAATCATATTTTAATATATAAATATAAACAATTGTATATCTAATCAACCTAGAGGTTGACCTATTAAATAAATTATCCAGATTTAAAATTGTTTATATGAATTTACATAAAGGTTTTAACTACTTTACAAAGATATTATTAATTTTATTCAGATAATAGTTATTTTAAAAGGTATTGAAAATAATATTTTAAATATCCAGAAATAATTAATCGTATATCTTATCGTTAAATTAACTTATTATTATATAACGGTACAAGTAATAATAATATTTATCAGTTAAAATTATTAGGAAATGACATAATAAGAACAAACCAAAAAAAAATGAGGGGAACCAAGAAGAAAGAAACTAGGAAGAGATGTTGGGACCCAACAACTACTGATCTTCTAGCCATCCTCTCTATTGAGATTGCTCGACCTTTTTTCAATCTCAATGGCTTCCTTAAATTTCCGATGATGGAACTGCAAAACCCTAGCAATAACACTAGCTTCCTCAATACAAACATGATGTATGGTTTTTTCCGCATATTCTACTAAGGCGAAAGACTTGGTTCTTCTATGCTTAAGGTCAACTGCGTGCTCACTAATCCTTTAATTAATGGAGCGACCAGTCTCACCAATGTAGGGGGTCCCACAGGAACAAGGGATAATATATACCCCTTTCATATCTCTAGGGTCGATAGGATCCTTCACCGATCTGAGGGACTTACGAAAGGTGTTGAAGGGCCTAAAGGTCACGGGTACATTATGTTTCTTAAGAATTCTTGCAATCTTGTTAGTGGTCCCCTGAAAAATTGGAAGAAGGACACTTGGAATCCATTCCTTTGGTTCTCTTTTAGTAAGTGAATTATTTGCAGCTTTGAGGAAAGCTTTCTGACACATGTATCTACTATAACCATTCTCAACAAAGACATCAAGGAGATGGGATCTTTCCTTCTCAAAGCTCTTTTTATTTGAGATCCTTAGGGCACGAGTAGAAAGGGTATTAAGAACACCCATCTTCTGAGCCAGGAAATGGTGGGAACTAGCATGAAGATACTGCTACATATGTGTTTTCTTTCGAAACACCTGGTGGGAGAGGGAACCATAATTATTCTTAGAAATAAGAATATCCAGGAAAGGGAGGCAACCATCGACTTCTTGTTCCTTAGAGAACTTAATGGCTAAGGATTGATTGTTCAGATGATCGAAGAAGAGATCTAACTCCTCTTGACCGTGAGACCAGATGACATTGGTGTCATCTACTTACCTTTTCCAAAGCTTGGGTAAGAGGCGGGCAGAGTTTAGAGCCTTGGATTCAAAATCATCCATAAAAATATTAGCAATGATAGGGGATAAGGGTGAGCCCATGGCAACCCCATAGGTTTGCTCAAAGAACTCACCCTCAAAACTAAAAAAGGTGGAAGTGAGGTAGATCTCAACTAGCTGAGCGGTGTCAGGATCAATTAGGCGGTTGATTACCTCCATAGCCTCATTTATAGTGGTGCAATTGTATAAGGAAACTACATCAAAACTTACAAGAATGTCCCTAGAGTGAAGCTTAATGTCCTTGAGTTCATCAATAAAGGAAGCAGAGTCTTTTACGAAGGACTCCGTACAGCCAAGTAAGGCCTTAAGCTTTAACGTAAGGAACTTTGCAGGAAGGTAGGTAGGAGCTCCAATGGTGTTAACAATGGGCCTTAAGGGAGCTCCTTCCTTATGAATTTTATGGATTCCATAGATCCTAAGAGTGATAGGGTTGATCTCAATGAGTTTATGGTGTAGGGAACCCATTGGGCTACTAGATTTAATGGCAAGAGCCACCTTCCTAGAAATCTTCTCTAATGGGATTTTGGGAAATTTTTTATAGCTTCCACTATTATGAAGATGATCCAACATCTTATTGCGGTAATCTACCCTGTTAAGAATGATGGCAACTCCACCTTTGTTGGCCTTTAGAGCAATGATATCTTTGTTTTGGTTTAAGGATCCGAGGGCTACCGATTCTTCCTTGCTAAGGTTGTTCTTAGGGGGCTTTTCCCTTCTTAGGACAACAACAAGATCCTGCCTAACAATGTTCTTAACTCTATCAGGTAAACCTATGATCCCAAAATCTATACCAAAAATGATGTCATCAACATGGATCTTCTTGGGGGCTAAGGCAAAATTTAATCCTTTACCCAAAACTTTAAATACTGAAGGGGGAAAGGAGAAACTAGATAATTATTGAAGAAAATTAATAAGTATATCTTCTCAAATCTAATAGTCTTAATTAATTTTTTTTGCTGATTTTGTTATAGCGTTCTATGGGTTCAAATGATAATGATATGTAGTCTATCCATTAAAATCTGAAATGTCTTAATTAATTTTTTTTGCTGATTTTGTTATAGCGTTCTATGGGTTCAAATGATAATGATATGTAGTCTATCCATTAAAATCTGAAATGTAACACTATTTAGAAAAGTAAAATCTTTTAAGAGTTATATATTAATATTTTGAAGGTTATTATTGTACTAAATATTCAGAATTTAAATTTTCAAGAAATAATAGTGTTTATAAATATTTTTGATTTGGTATAAAATATATTTGAAATTTAAATTTTGAAGAAATAATAGAGTTTATAAATATTTTTATTTTGGCAGGAGGTATTTTTTCCTATGATTCCAAAAACACAAAGAAACAAATAAGGCAAATAATCCATGAGAATTGTCTTCATAAAGTTTGTTAGTAATGTAAAATTCCCCTACCTAACTGAGGAAACTTTAAAAAAATACTTAAAATAAAAAAGCATGCCCCACAACTACACCATTGATACAAAGGGCTTGGAGAAATTTTCCTGGCCCTTAGCCCTCCTCCTCATCCTCATGGGCATAAATATAAATATGGGTAGTTATATTTAAATAGTTAAAAATAAAATATAATTATAGAAAATATAAAATAGTTAAAAAAAATATTTCAAAAAGGACAAATTACTCGATTGTGGTCAAACATATAGAATATATAGTTAAGTCGTAGTCTAACAATTATGGCTTTTTTCTCCGAAAGTTATGGAATTTCTGACTATATTTTGAAAAAATGTGGCTGGGATTTTTGTAAATCCAAACAAAAGCTCTCAAAATTCATAATTTTAGGTGCCGTAGAAGTTTTTAATGATGTTGAATTTATTTCCACCATCAAAAACATGATTCAAACACTGCATCTACAAGATTTTATGAAATGTTTTTGCCCAGATTCCGACCACTTTTGGCCATCTGGGCAATTCCTTTGCCTCCTTAGACAACTCCTTTAGTTAAATATAAAATAGTTAAAAAGTGTATTGCAAAAAGGACATTGTCGGATTCCGGCCAAAAATATAGAATATATATATTTAAATATGAATAGTTAAATGGTTCGAAATGTGCTAACTTATAGTTTCTTTACGTGATTTCTACCAAAAGATCTCTCAATATTCACCATATAAAATAGTTTAAAAAAAATGTATTCGGGAAAGGACAAATTACCATATTTCGGCCAAAAAAATTATTTTGGGCAGTTTTTTTGGCTTTAGTAGACAATGTTGTTAAAAAAATACCAAAAAAATTAGTAAAATATTGTGGAACATAGATAAAAGTAAAATAATATTAAAAATTGTTTATGTAGCATTTTTATTAATTCCTTGATTTTTCATTAGGAGACCACTTTTAGATTGAAATTTCATCTAATGAATAAAAATGAAACATTTATCCATTTTTTTCACATGTGAAAAGTGTTGGGGAAAATATGTTAGCTACGGGGCTAAAAAAAGTTTTTTTTGTGAAGGTGTTAGGGCAACTATGTGAAGTTGGAGGACTGAAGTTCCATCTAGAAGAAGCTTTGACCTTCATTGACATGATTGGACTTGATGTGGTTGAGGAAGGCTTGAAGGAGGGATGACTTGGGTCTTGTGGAAGGCCTTGGTTTTAGTTTTTGGTCTTGGATTTCTCATTTTGATCTGATTCTATAAGAAGAGAAGAGTTGACTAGGTTTTCCACCTTGTCAGGTTTTGCCTTGGCTTGGAGCCTATATCTTGCTTTCATTGTCTTTTTTTGATGTTCATGTTTATATTTTGGTAATTTTTCTATGAAGAAAATATAGAAAAAATAATAAGAAGATCTAGGCACTGTCTCAAAGAGAGACTCAAGGAAATATACATGTCTGTGAAGATGCAGACGACCCACACCTAGGCAAAAAGACCCTATGAAGCTTTACTGCTCCCTGGGTAGGGTGAAAACGCAACAAGGACAGAGAATACGGGCAGGGATGGGGGCTATCTCTTTTCTCTATCCATTGGGGTGGGTCTATTAAGTGATTGATGCATCACCGATTAGGTTATCCATTTCTATTTGTGTTTTCTTTAACGCAACGGAAAGAATCTATTTATATGAATCCTTTTTTTCACATGGCATGGATGGTAGGTAGTTCATGGTTCATCATACTATATGATTTGATGCAATTTCCTGGTTCATCCCACCCATTATAGATAGAAGGACCTTATTTTTCGCTCTACAGATAACATATATTCACAAGAAATTATCAAGTAAGATAAATCTACCCTAATTGGCCACCCTAGTGATTTCTCAATAAAGTGCACAGAAAAAAGTGTAGATTGCTAAAGGAGAATGAATTTTGAAGAAAGTAGAATAATAGGTGGCGTAACTGAAAAGTGTTAAGGACTCATGTGTTCTTAATCTGGTGGATATTTAACTATCTAGAATTCCTGAGTGAGATTTAATAGGTGGAGCCTTGAATAGTTCTCTATATTTTTGTGTGTTGTTGAACAGGTGGAGACCAAGATCTCTGAATTCCCATGGAAGCCTATTAGGTGGAGTCATAGTGTTCTCTCGATTCTACAAGAGACAGGTGGAGGCACTATGGGCTCTGGAATCTTAAAGTGTGAAGTAGGTGGAGATGATTTTGAACTCTATATTCATGTATTTTTTGAATAGGTGGAGCACCGAATGCTATGGATTCCCTAAAGTGTTGTTTGGGTGGAGCCATTGTGTATTATGGACTTTTGGCTATTAAGTGGAGGCATTGTCTTATTTGGATGCCTATGTGATTGTTCACTTTACTAGTATTAATTTTATCCTTGAGCTCTTCACTCCGTAGGATTTGAATCTAGCTCGGGGGTTGTTAACTGCAAGAAATAACAACAATACATTTGGCCTACAATTGGGAGGATATTTGAAGTCCCTCTCTTAGTTTTCAATAATCCAATCATTAAGATAAATTACTTGTATTATTTTCCATATTTGTGCAATGTGAATATTGATTAATATTGTCATATAATAATGGTTTATCGACACTTAAAGAGGAATGTGTATTGATGTATGTTGTAATAAGATGGTTGTGTGAATGGTCCTCTAGATTTTGAAAGACTTGAATGCCTTTGTGTCGCTAATATAAGCTCTAAATTATGATACTATTTATATGAATAGTCATAGATGGTTTACATGTTTTGATGACTATCATTTTGGGTTATTATCAATGTCTAATATATTGTGTATATCATGGATGCTTTTTGTTTTGAATGATTGAATCAATGAGTCCATTTCACTTAATTGGATGTGTTGAATTTCTAGATTGAAAGGAATTAGAAAGTGGTCTTTTTATCCTACATGAGGACAATGTAGAGTTACAATTGACCATGGATTTGTTCAACGATATTAGAAGACTTACAAGCCTATGAAAGTGGGGTTCCAAGCTTATAATCTAGCCAAGGAAGCTTTTCCCAAATTATTAAAGGCATTGTGGAAATATTTACAAATTAACGATGGGAACTGTGTATTTCTTTAATTGTGAGACTTAAAATGCTAAGTAATTCATTAATCCAAGAATTATTGACTAATCCCACACTAAACCATTGTAAATACCCCTCCCACATTTACCCAATTAACCGGTCTTCTAGGGTAAACATGAGACAAAGAGTTACTATGTCATGACCCAACCTCCTATTTCCAATTATAGAAGTGTCCCTGACAAACTGACCACATATTGACATCATACAGGATCTACATGTCACTCAAATTCTAAAAAACCACCCCATATGACAAAATCCTAAGTTGGAACCATTTTTCTATACTCTGGACCCACAAATACACCCACAACAAGGCATGCATGTAGTTATAGTCCTCCAACTACATGCACAACACTGCATCCATGTGGTTATAGACCCATTTCTCCATTTTTGAGCATGAGGTCCTAGGATCTATGCCACCTTTTCAGATCTGCCTCCATACCATTGCCCATAATTTTTTGAGACTTTCTAGAATCATAAACGGAATGATGAAAAAGAAATTCAATCAAACTTGACCTAGACTGCCTAATCCATAATAGCCATTTTGTCAAACACATGGAAAACATGTAAGCTACAAGCAATTTATGCATATCAGATCATATTAGTTTGAGATTCACCAAGAAGGATCTACGCCCTCTCTACATTATTGTAATAACACTTATTACTCCATACATTCATCAACCAACAAATAACTAAACAATTCATGACAAGATCCATATATGGTACACATTATATAACCATCATATAACCAGAAAATAACTAGCATAGGAACCATGGTAACTCAACCATAATGTCACTAACATAATCACTACAAGTAAACACGAACCATAGTAAAAGAATAATTCTTATTAATATGTGAAAATACCAACCAATCTAGGGACTTCCTCACATCACTCGACTATAGATTGGGCTGAACCAAATCTCTCTTTCATCCAATCACCATTGCACCACATTCCAAGCATGAATGTGGGATCCCATGGAATAAACCAAGAAAATAACAACCATGGCTTCCAGAGGCTAAACCACCTCAACCCTCAGACATAGTGATTCCAACTCTACAACTTGACATCACTAACATCAACCAAATCAGTCTCTACCCAACTTTTCTAGGGCTCCACGAACTAGTAACTCAACCCATAGTTGTCGCAAGACTTCAAAGAATTTATCCCAACCTAGGCTCTAGCACTAGTAACTCAACCCAAGTTTTTTCAGGGATTCTAGAGTGTTTGTTCCAACCTGAAACCATATAGATCATGAGCCCCAATTAGGAAACAATCAAGTGGAAAAACCCACATCACCATGGCTATTTAGGAAATGGAAAGACAAGGCTCAAACCATTATCAATCTAGGGAATCCTCCATGACAATGAAAACACATAATCAGATAATCACATGCATATACCATGCATTCAAAAATCAACAAGGAGATCATACATGTAACCTATTACCTACAAATAAATACAGATGTAGTTGTTGATCCCACTACCTCATTATGATTCCTTGCTGTCCTTTTCCTTTTTTCTCAATCCAAGTGAAAACTAGAGTGATCCAAGTGTGCTATATGTGTGCAAGAGTATGAGAGAGAAAGAGAGAATGTAATGAGGGCTCCAAAATTGAATTGACTAAATCTAAACTAGCTAATGTTGTGAACTAATCCTCAGAAGCCTTTTTATCATTTATACCTCTATTTTCTCTACAATTTCCTCCTCATGCAAATTTGTGACCCTTCACCTTCAATTTCTTCAATTTTCCTTTATTTCATAAATAAAATGCCAATTATTGTCACTTTTCCTTTGCTAATGCCTTTAGCAATTTCAATAAACATTAATTAATATCAAGTTTTACCCATCACTATGTTTTTCCTAACATTCAACTTGGAATACATGTCTCATGACCTTGGTCTTATTTTATTTACATGGAAAATCAACCACAAGTTGTTACAACCATTCTTTTTGTAGTGACTTGATAAGGGAATGGTGTTATTAGTAGAAGGTATGTGTTGAGCGATAAAAGGTGTATTTTTAACTCCTAATTATCTTCACATTAATTGTCAACCCAGGGTTGATTTTTTATTTCAAGAGTGTACTCAGTCTGAGGCGGTCACTTGCTCAAGAGTAATGTTTTGCAGTATAGTGCTCAAAATGTAAAAGTAAATGGATGCTGGAAACAAAACCTAATCGGAATGGCAAGAAAATCAAATTCTCTACAACTAAGACATTTACTCAAGGAACTACAAAAATCATCAGTCGAGGATACAGTAGTGATAACTCTTTCCCCTGTCAACTGATGCAAATGAAAACCAATCATAGGCAAGATCTCCAATCTGAGAACTTAGACAACGATATTCAGTATCCTTTACAGTTGTTGATATTTCAATCCACACTAAAGCAAATAAATGGAAATGGAAATTCAATTGGAAATGCTTACTAAAACACATTTGCTGCAATATCAATTAAAAGACGAAATCAAATCCTTGCAGAAAAGGAAAAACAACTAAGGCTATTGGAAAAATGAACAACAAAGCTTCATCTAACATAAATGATTTATTAATGGAAAGGAATAGTAATGCTAAATTACTAGAATTGAATAAAAATCTTAAATATAACTGAAAAATAGAGCTAATTAAATATAAATACACAGCAACTGCAAATGTAACTGAATCAGAAATCTTAATCTAGCAGATTGAAAAACAATCGCAAGTATAGATGAATAGCAATTGCATTTATAATTGAATAGTAATCATAGTCATTAAATGAACAACAATCGCAGTTAAAAATGAACAACAGATTCTAAAATGGACAACGCAGCATTATATCATAATTAACAGCATGACATTTTAAGTTGTAAATAATAATATTGCTATCAACACAATCCAATCACGATTTTGATGTAATAGGGTGATTCAACGAAATATTCAGAAACAAAAGATTACTGAATAAAACAAATTAAAGAAATGAAAAGGAAATCAAACCATCACACGGAATTGTAAAATAATGATACAAGAAGCAAGTGGATCCACCACCGCTGGGCCCTTAGCAACTAATGAAGCACCGCTGAATTACTTCAGAAGATGCGAAGGAACTGCAACTGCTTTTATATGTTAATCATTGCATAAACATTACAACAGTTTCGTTCTCTACTTCAGCAACGAGAGTCAACAATAAGAGTTACAATTTCTCAATAGTAATTCTCTCATTCCTCCTATCCTACCCTATCTATATCTAATCTAACAATCCATCTAATTCTCTTTCTAATCATCCATCATGAATCATGAATCCATAATTCTGAATCCCCTTCTCTGATTTATGTTTTCATTTAAATAGAGAGAGAGAGAGAAGAGAGTAGTTACAACAAAGATGATTAAAATATGATTCTCATTACATAATTGGATTGCTTACAACGAATTGATAAACAAGATCATATCTGAAATATATTTCCATCAATCATTCAATAGGAACAGGTCGAATTTGGCATTGCAACTGGGATAATTTGGAAACAGGCCATTATAGCACATCTGAGAAACACATCTTTAGAGAACCTTCTGATTCTCTTAGTACGAGCTAAATTTGGAAAAAATTCTCATCACAAAACTAATTTGGTCTGTTCTGAATAAAACCAATGTTTCAGATTTTCAATATTCTTCTCCATTTACCCAAAACATGCCATGAAAAACTGTCACTTATTATTCCAGTGAATTTCTGAGTTAGCACATTTAATGTTCAAATCTTCAATCTGGAAAATATCTTGGAGGCTAGAATGGTGAACAAATTTATTAATAAGCCATTATTGGTAAAATCATGCATAATAATCAATTTATTAAAAATAAAGGAGGAGAAATATTATTTGTCCATAAGAGCATAAATAATTATAAAATGGAATTATATGATAAATTATGATAAATGACGTGATAAAGAATGGTAGAAATGGGTGGAATAGGCATTCAAAAGTGATAATAATAATGACATATTAACAGCCCAATATACCCCCAAAATGAATATATTGCATGTCCTCATGCAACAAAAACTGAATATATTGCATGTCCTCATGCAACCCAAAGACTTTGTGATAACCAAGCAATAAAGAATTGTTCATCCTAGCTCATGAAATGGATAGAACAAATGAATTCTTCCTTAATTAATGAATATTCAATTTTAGCAATCTTGATGAATGTGTAACAACTTTTACATTGACGTTTAAGTCATGTGTATATGAAGTTGCAGCAAAATATAATATAAGTAACAACAAACTTCATTAACCATTTTCTCAAAAACTATAAACCAGATTATGTTGACATTTTGCAAGTAGATTTCTACTATATTAATGCTTCTATGACCCAAAAATCAGATCGTTTTGATGCACGGATCATGAGATATAAACAAAATGGCTATAGGTGATAGTGCTTGATTTCTGAAATTTTATGAACTAATTTAACTTGAAATCATTTTGGTTTGTGTATTTTATTGATACGTTTGTGTTATCCAGAAATCACAAGAATTGAGTTCATAGTTTTAAAAATATATGGAAATCAATTTCTGCATTGTATAAAAATGAAATTGTATGCCTTAAATGAGAAAGATAGTAGAAAACATCCATCATGCATAGTAGTGCCTCCCCCAAACTGAAGAATTAGCATGCCCTCATGCAATGCTAGAAAACAAATTGAGGTGGTCGCTACCATCTGTTGAATTCTACGCTTGGTGTAAAACAACATGGAATAAGGGGGTGTCGAGAATGAAGAAGAAGATCAATGGATGTTAAAAACATGGTCATAAGAAAGAAATGAATGAAAGCAATACTCCCCCAAACTAAAAGATGATATGTCTTTGAAAAATGGGAAGTGGTGAAGATGTGGAATGAATGATGATAAATAATTCTCAATGGATTTTCATGAAATTCTCCTAAATTCGCAATAAATTAGAAAATTATGCTATTTTACCTTCGAAAAAAATGTAGAATGACATGTATGGACTGACATTTGTTGAAGCCGATGGAGGCAGAGTGGATGCTAAAAGTGATGCAAAAGGTGTAACCCAGGCAAGCACATCATGTCCGAACAATTGTTCATGTTCGCGAGTTGTTCGGGCCTCTTCTGTTAGTTGCAATAGTGTGGTCATGCTGCGAATAAAGTTATCCCCCATACTTGTTGTTCTCCTGTAAATGAATCACTATTTTGCATACAATATTGTTGAGTCCATAGTGTTAGTGTTGAATAACAACAGATAAAATGCATGCAAAAATTTCAATTAGAAAAACTTTGGTATAAATGCAATACTAATATTTTTTCAAATCAAACAAGTTATGGCAGAGTGTAGTAATCATATCGCATGCTATCCCATAATGCATACATTCCCCCATCCAATTGGAAAAGGGATCCCATGACCATAAAGCCTATGAAAGGTGTTGTGCTGATAGCAAGGCAAGGGAATGAACAATACGACAGTGAATGAAGTAGAGTACACATATCAATTATAGGACAACGAGAGTTATGGTTATAATGAGAGTAGAGTGTGTAAAGATAGTTATGAATAATAGATACGATACTTTGTATTGATGATAAGTTATGCGAGAAATAAAAAGGACAACAATATGCCAAAAAGCTACTTTGCTTACGGTATTCTAGCTGAAAAATGATGTGATTGATCATTAAATAATTTCTCATGCGTAAAGGTTCAAAAAAGGAAAAATTAAGGAAATAACTTCTCCAAGAAAAAGAGAGAATAAGGGTATTATAGTAATAATTGAAGATAAGATATAACTTCAATACCATAAGTAGAGCCTTTGCTGCCCGCAGGCGTCCATAGCCTCGACAGGGTCTCTTTTTAACCCATATGAGCTAGGATCCTTAATTTATAACTAGAGAGTTCCAGTGTTGTTCTACAGAAGAGATCAGTGTGTTGGTGTGGTAACTAGATAACCACACTGCCATTCACTGGGATGTAGCAAAAGTGATCAGGTTAGCTCGTGATGAGACCTCCTGTTCTAAGGATAATTTGGCTATCCAATGGATCATAACCCTGGTGTGGTGGTCATAATGGGAATGTCACTTTGTTATAGCCTAATGAACATGGTAGGTTGGCTCATAATGAGACCCCCTATCATCCATCTGTGAACAAAATTTTGTTTTTATTACACATTTTTATGATAAAAAGAGGGAGGCTCTGTACTTCTTAAGAGCAAGGATGGTGGAAGAAGTTGAACATGTCAATAGAAAAAAAAAATATACCCATAATCTCATTTAGTACAGACAGAGAAGATTATAACCAAGAAGGGTAGAACCAACATGGTATTAAGATGATCGATCAATATCATGTATATAAATAATTGTGTCCTTTTTGAAAATAATCTATCATCAAGGAGCTATCCTATTAAAGATCATAACGTGAATGATATTAACTTGCTTCAAAAGAATCCATAACTCTTATCCTCATAAAAGTAGTATACTTCATGCCATTAAAGGGAACCAATAAAATGTGGTTGAGATGAATTAGGAATAATCCCACAAGAAGAAGGAAGGGTTGTTCTCGAAAATACTCCCAAAGTGTTGCTCCTTTGAAGGAACAACAAAAACACTCAAAGAAGTGTCATTCCTTGTAGGGAACAACAAAGGAAAATACACGCAGAAGTGTTGTTCCTTGTAGAGAACAGTGAAAAATTCACGTGAAAAAGTGTTATTCCTTAAAAGGAACAGCAAAGAAAATGCATGTGGAAAAGTGTTGTTCCCTGTAAGGAAAAACAAAAAATTACACCCAAAAAAAGTGTTGTTCTTTAAAAGAAACAACAAAAAGATGCATATGAAAAAGCGTTGTTCCTTTTAAGGAACAACAAAAATACACCCAAAAAAGTATTGTTCCTTTCAAAGGAACAGAAAAAATGCATGTGAAAAAGTGTTGTTCCTTTTAAGGAACAACAAAAAATACACCCAAAAAAGTGTTGTTCCTTTGAGAGGAACAACAAAAATGTGAAAATGATATTCCTTTGAAAGGAACAACAGAAATGCGAAAGTGTTGTTCCTTTGAAAGGAATAGGAAAAATGCAAAAATGCTATTCTTTCGAAAAGGAACAACAAAAATGCAGAAGTGCTGATACTTTCTGAAGGAACAACAAAAATGCAGAAGTGTTGTTCCTTCGGAAAGGAACCGCAAAAATGCGAAAATGTTGTTCCTTCATAAAGGAACAAAAAAAATGCAGAAGTACTATTCCTTCGGAGGAAAGGAACAACAAAATGCGGAAGTGTTGTTCATTTGGAAAAGAACAACAAAATGCGGAAGTACTGTTCCTTTGAAAAGGAACAGCAAAATGCAGAACTATTGTTCCTTTGGAAAGGAACAACAAAAATGTGAAAATGTTGTTCCTTTGAAAGGAACAGCAAAAATGCACAATCATAAAGTGCAAGCACACAAAAAATGAATTAGTTGTTCACTGCACTGATGCTGAGGATGTATACAATTTGAAGGAAGCAACACATGAAATACAAAATATAAGAGAAATCAGAAAAGAAACAAAATTTTATTTTAAAACAGTATGTAAATAAATAAATTAAGTTACAACAGCTATGATGTTATGTAAAAAAATAAAAATGATCTCTTCGAAAAATGTTTTGGCAGCAATGACAAGGCATGAATCTTCAAATAGAAATCAATTCTTCATTTCTTCTATTATGAATCCATTGGGTAATGAGTTGGATGAAATCCCCTTGTTTCATTAAAATTTCTTTCAAGAAGCGCTCATCCATAAATTGACCTTCTTTATTCTTCTAGGACCTCCAAAAAAAACGAGTGTCTACCTGTAATAAAACATTAAATCATGGAGAAAGAGAGGTGATTGGGCTCCCCTAATCCAATATTTAAGTAAAAAAACAACAAGTAGTTACTCTGTATAACAAATCCACAGAGAAAATAACAAAGTAAAATTTATTTGTCATTTGCGGGAGAGCAGTGGCCAATCATGCTAACTTGCAGTGTTTAATCACAACTTCTTTGTTTTTCGTCCAAATTAAGTGATTCCAAAGCTATATGAGAGATAATTTGAAGGTGTATATCCAATAGAAATAAGTTTTAAAAACTAAATGATATGATATGCCAATTTTACTTAGAACAACCTGCATAGCAGAGTCATTTTCGATTACCCCACTTAGAACAATAGTGGATATTTTAAGCATATATTCTTCGTTTGATGTCAGATTCGAATGATTTAAATTGAAAATGAAAGTAGATTCATTTATTTATCTCCAATAGAAGTAGGTTTTTAAGACAAGAAGAATTGATAGGTTAAATACTCTAAGGAACAACCGGAAAGACAGAGTTTCAAAAGTGCTGATTTACAATAGACAATCAGTATTTTGATCATAACTTCTTCATACGATATTGAAAATGAGTGATTCAAATTTTATTGTAAACTATATTCATATGGAAATCTACCATAAAAATATGTTTTAAAAATATGGTCATTTAGACCTCCAAAAACCGACTGTCCCAACTCTGTTCCTGAGATGCCCAGTAAACACCCTATCAATGTTTTGGTTATAACTTTTTCGTTTCAAATCCAAATTGAGTGATTCAAATTGGGTTGGAAGGAAAACATCAAGGGATAGTTAGGATAGAAAGAGGTTTTAAAATTATTCCCTTTTTGTCCCTCAAAACATGATTGTCCTGGCTATGTTTTCAGAATTTCCATCAAGCCCACAAGCCAAAAAAATATGATATTCAAGCATTTTTTCCAAATTGATGATAAAAATGAATATGATTATTTGTAGAAATATTATTTCTATTATAGGTCATCTACATACACAAATGAATTAAAACATTTATCACTGATGTTGATTTTTACAGCGTGTTGCAACAAAAAACAACTAGTTTTACATAAAAAAAATGTATTTATTTATATCATTATTTATTTTATTTTCTACACTAACCTATTCTGATTTGAAAAATGAATATGATTATGTATATGAGAACTTCCAATGGAACCATTTTCGAAATAAGGCTTCATGTATGCACATACCCAAATTTGAAAAATGCATATTAATGAATATTAGGGTATGAGAAGCCAACTTCCCTTCAAAATATGGTGTCAAAAATTGTTGAAGTATGAGGTAATGCTGGAAACAAGTGATGGAGTGAAACTAATATTCAACATATCTTTTACTTTCTTGATTTCCCATAGCCATCATACCATGAAGTTCTTGGGCTTTTGAAATGGCTTGTTGATGCAAACTAAAAAAAAAACTCATTTTTTCCATAACTTCTACAATTTTTGAATTTGAAACATTCTGAATCTCATTGTAAGTTTTCTCTAATGGCGCATGTGAGATAGAATGGGTGGGAAGGGTGGGTAAATTTTGCAGTTCAACACTGTAAGCATGTTGTACTGGTTTATTATGGTGATGGTGTGGAATGAGTTGAGCAGGAAATTGTGTACGAGATGGAGCATTTTGATGATGTAGTTGATTGGGTTGAGTGGATGATTTTGATAGGCAAGCAAAATGTTGTGGAAGAGCTGGTGGAGAATATGGAGGATGTGTTTGTGCTACAAGATGAGGGAAAATGTTGGGTCCCTATAATACTAGTGATTACCCCATTACTATTGTAGTTATACCCCTTATTTATATTGTTGTGCCCCCATTGCCCCCATATTGTTATTAATGTGCCCATAGAATCCCTCTATTGTTATTTTTGTGGCTTTATATTATTATTGTTAGGTCGGCTGGATTATATTGTGACTCCTTAGACTCCTATATATAGAAAGGAGGTTTTGTCATTTGTATCATCCAAGAATTGTTCATTTATGTAATGTAAAGGAGGTTGCCCCCTCGAAGAGGCTGAATTCTAAGGCGTTGATCTATATTTTCTATCTTTTCTTGAGCTGATTTCATAACATTTGGTGTCGGAGCTTTCGATTCTAGGGTTTCGCTGCTCCGAACAGGTCATCGTGGCATTTTCGCTATAAATTTTTTCTGTGACATTTCAGAAGTCGCAAAAAAAAACCATTTGAGAAGAAATCGCGCTGAACCTTGGGTCCAAATTTCAGAGCTTTTCACACGATATTTTCGGAGATATGATCTGAGGAAGTTGGTCTTTTTTCAGACTCCTGAATTACACTCAAAACAGGTGACCTGGGGAAAATCGTCATAACTTTCTTTCTGAGCATCAGATTGAAATTTCGTAAGAAGGTACTGAAAGAGGACGGACTTTAGTTGTCTTTTATCTATTTTCAGAGTCAAAGGTTGAAACAGTGACACGTGGCACTTCACACAAGTTCGCTCTACTGAACTAGTCTATAATCAGGTCACTGTGGGAGATTGTGCATAACTATTTCTTGGAGAATCCAATTTGGATCAGACTAGTGGCATTGGAAAGAGGACATAGAAGGCTACAACAGGTCACAATTTCAAAACTGGATGATTCGAAATTACAGAGATACATCAGATTCAATATCAGGCTTCTACAAAGTAAAAAAAGGTGTGTAGTTTTTCTTTAATTTTTGCATAAGCTTGGTTTGAAGGAATTCAAAGGGCATAGTAAAGCATTATTATCGGTAACTGATGCCCCGAGGAAAGAAAATGCAAACACCTAGTAAGGAACCTGAAAGCTCTAGCATGACTCATGAAGAAGAGGAAGAAATGCTACATGATATATCAAAATTACAAGAACAAGTGCAACAAATGTCACACTCACAAAAGCTAACAGATGCTAAGATAAATTTCGTGGAATCTAAGATAAGATGGATGATCTGAAGACATATTTGAGGACAAATTTGAAGACAGACATGGCAGATTTGAAGACAGATTTGACAAATTTTCTACAAGAAATACTTACTAATGGTGAAAAGGTTGTAAAGGAAACTCATGATGTGAACAAAAGAAATGTTAATCATGATTCCATAGACTCTAATGTTGGATCGAAGACCCACCATATTCTAAAAATCGATATGAGGAAGTTTGATGGCAAGGATCCCGCCACATGGATATTACAGATGGAGCAATTCTTCGATCTCAATAATGTGCAAAACACACAAAAGGTACGTATGGCAACTTTATATTTGGAACCAAATCAGTTTGTATGGTATCAATGGCTTTCTCTCGTAAACAATTTATCACTTGGGCAATTTTTACGGAAGAATTGATAGCACATTATGAGGATACAAAAAGCAACACTTTTTTTAGCCAATTGATAAGTCTCAAACAAAAGGGTTCAATAATGGAGCACATTGAGGAGTTCCAAAAATTGAACATAAGGGTAAAAGATATTCCAGAGGAGCATAGGATTGATGTGTTCATAGGGTCTTTAAAGGATAATATCCAACATGATGTTCGCCTTTGGGAACCTGATTCATTAGAGAAGGCATTCAGGTTAGCAAGAAAAATGGAAAGCAAAATTATGGCAACCAGGAAGCATACCACTCACAACTATAAAGACGGAAGTGTTGTTTCCCCTAGTCTTCCACAACCTATAAGGTTGACACCACAACAATTGGAAGAAAAAAGAGCAAAAGGGCTTTGTTACAGTTGTGATAGCAAATACACTAAAGGTCATAAGTGTGCTGAGAAGAAATTATTCTACATAGATTGTGAAGAGGAAGAAGAAAAGGAGCAAGAAAGGTCAAAAGAAGAGGATATACTCCAGGAACAAAGCCTAGATGAAGAACAAATAAATCCGACCATATCTTGTAATGCATTGGCGGGAATTACCACTCCTCAAACCATCAAGATAGAAGGACAAATCAAGAAGAAAAAGGTAATAGTGTTGATTGATTCAGGAAGCACCCACAATTTTATTCATTGTAGGGTAGCAAAAGAATTGAATTGCTTCCTATATCCAGCACCAGAGTGTCAAGTGATGATTGCAAATGGAGGAACAATAAATTGCTCTGGAAAGTGCCATAATATCAAGCTATCCATGGGAGAATATGTATTGACTAGCCCAATGCTTTCCATTCCAATGGGAGGTGCTGATGTTGTACTAGGAGTCCAATGGCTACAATCCTTGGGTACAATAGCTTTTAATTTTCAAGAACTTTTCATCAAATTTTCTACGGAAGGAAAGGAAGTTGAATTAAGGGGTATTGCAGGGAAACCAGGAAAGATAATCAGCTCTAATGGTATGACAAAGCTTCTAAAAAAGGAGCAAAGAGGTGTAATTGCACAATTATGTTCGCTAGATGTTTCCACATTGGAATCATCTATTTCTCCAGATCTCCAAAAAGTCTTGGACAATCATTCCAAGGTATTTGAGACTCCCAAAGGTCTCCCACCTATGCGTGATCATGATCATGCTATTCATCTGATTCCAGGAAGTGTTCCTCCAAACATCAGGCCGTACAGATATCCCTATGTCCAAAAAAGTGAAATTGAACGTATGGTTGCAGAAATGCTAGAGGCTGGTATAATTCAACCGAGTCAAAGTTCTTTCTCTGCTCCAGTAGTATTGGTGCACAAGAAGGATGGATCATGGCGCATGTGTCCGGATTATAGGGAGCTCAACAAGCTCACTATTAAAGATAAGTTCCCCATTCCTGTCATTGATGAATTACTGGATGAATTGCATGGATCAATTTACTTCACCAAGTTGGATCTTCGTTCAGGATATCATCAAATCAGAATGAAGATTGAAGACATTCCGAAAACGGCATTTAGAACTCATGAGGGTCATTATGAATTTTTGGTCATGCCTTTTGGCCTTACCAATGCACCTTCAACATTTCAAGGTTTGATGAATTCAATTTTCAAACCATTCCTTAGAAAATTTGTGTTAGTATTTTTTGATGATATACTAATCTACAGCAAGTCTTGGAAGGATCATGTTGAACATGTTGACAGGGTGCTACAACTATTGGAGGAGAAACAATTATATGCAAAAAGATCCAAATGTTTCTTTGGAGTCCAGGAGGTGGAATATTTGGGTCATATTGTATCTCATGAAGGAGTTAAGGTAGACCCTAGCAAAATTAAAGCCATTAAGGAATGGAAAATCCCCACATCCATAAAGCATCTGCGAGGATTTCTTGGGTTGACAGGGTATTATCGCAAGTTTGTTAAGAATTATGGGAGAATAGCAGCACCTCTAACAACATTATTGAAGAAAGATGCATTTTCATGGACTCCGGAAGCAACAAAGGCCTTTGAACATCTTAAAGAGGCAATGTGCCAAGCACCGGTCTTAGCTACACCGGACTTCACAAAAACCTTTATTGTGGAATGTGATGCTTCAGGAAATGGAATTGGTGCTGTTCTAATGCAAGATGAAAGACCCATTGCTTTTGAAAGTCGTCCAATCAAGGGAAAGTTTTTAAGCAAAGCTATTTATGAGAAGGAAATGTTGGCAATACTCCATGCACTTAAGAAATGGCGACCCTACCTAATGGGAAGACACTTCAAGGTAAAAACGGATCATGATAGCCTTAAATACTTTTTAGAACAAAGATTATCCTCTGAAGAGCAACAAAAGTGGGTCACAAAGATGTTGGGTTATGACTTTGAAATCATCTACAAAAAAGGGAAGCAAAATGTGGTGGCAGATGCACTCTCAAGAAAGGATGAGGATGTGGAAGCATTGTTGTGCCATTTCTATTATCCAACCAGATTGGATAAACGAAGCAAGGGAGGAATGGAAGAATGACGAAGAAGTGTGGGCACTTATTCGAAAGCTACAACAAGATTCCAGTACGTCTGATACATTTAGCTGGAAAAATGATTCGTTATGGTACAAAGATCGCTTATACCTCTGTAAGAATTCCCAGCTAAAACAAAAGATTCTTATGGAATTGCACACTTCTCCCTTAGGAGGGCACTCAGGATTTTTAAAAACTTACCACAGGGTTAAGAAGGAATTTTTTTGGGATGGCCTTAAATCAGATATTCAAAAGTTTGTGGCGGAATGTTTGGTTTGCCAACAAAATAAAGTTGAAACAATTAAGACACCGGGTCTATTACAACCTTTATCCATTCCAAGCCAACGTTGGGAGGAGGTTTCAATGGATTTTATCACAGGTTTACCCAAGTCTGAGGGAAAGAGTGTCATCATGGTGGTAGTTGACAGACTTACCAAGTATGCACACTTTTGTGCATTATCACATCCATTTAAAGCCAGTACAGTTTCTACTGCATTTATGGAAACAATTCAAAAGCTACATGGAAACCCAAAGATTATTGTAAGTGACAGAGATCCCATTTTCACTGGAAATTTTTGGACAGAATTATTTTCTTGTCTTGGTACTCAGTTAGCTCATAGCTCATCTTATCATCCTCAATCTGATGGGAAAACTGAGATAGTAAACAAATGTTTGGAAGGATATCTTCGTTGCTTTGTATCTGATAAACAGACACAATGGGTCAAATGGTTGCCTCTGGCTGAATGGTGGTATAACACTTCCTTTCATACAGCAACAAAAATGACCCCATTTATGGCACTTTATGGGTATCAACCACCATCCATCACATCATATTTAAGAGAAAATTCTAAGGTTCAGGCAGTGGAACATCACATCGAACATCAACAACAAGTCCTCCAACTCTTAAAGGATAACCTCGTGTTGGCACAGAATAGAATGAAACAACAGGCAGATCAACATCGCAGTGAAAGAAGTTTTGATGTAGGTGATTGGGTATTCCTACGGCTACAACCATATAAGCAAATGTCCCTCAAGCAAGCTAAGAAGGATAATAAATTATCACCAAAGTATTATGGTCCGTACAAGGTGTTGCAAAAGATTGGTACTATGGCATACAAATTGGAGCTTCCTGCAGCTTCTCGATTGCACCCAGTTTTCCATGTTTCATGTTTAAAGAAGGTTATAGGCGACAAGCTCCCAGTTCAAACAATATTGCCAGAACTTGACGAGGAAGGAAAAATTATATTGGAACCGAAAGCAGTTATAGAAACAAGAACTCGACAGCTACGAAATCGATCAATTTCAGAGTATCTTATCAAGTGGAAGAACTTATCCGCTGAAGATTCCACATGGGAGGATGAGAATTTTATGCAGAAGTATCCAGAACTACTCAAGCGTTGAGGACAACACTTTTTTGAAGGAGAGGGGCATGTTGGGTCCCTATAATACTAGTGATTACCCCATTACTATTGTAGTTATACCCCTTATTTATATTGTTGTGCCCCATTGCCCCCATATTGTTATTAATGTGCCCATAGAATCCCTCTATTGTTATTTTTGTGGCTTTATATTATTATTGTTAGGTCGGCTGGATTATATTGTGACTCCTTAGACTCCTATATATAGAAAGGAGGTTTTGTCATTTGTATCATCCAAGAATTGTTCATTTATGTAATGTAAAGGAGGTTGCCCCCTCGAAGAGGCTGAATTCTAAGGTGTTGATCTATATTTTCTATCTTTTCTTGAGCTGGTTTCATAATGCTGCAAACAAGTGATGGAGTGAAACTAATCTTCAACATATCTTTTACTTTCTTGATTTCCCATAGCCATCATACCATGAGGTTCTTGGGTTTTTCAAATGGCTTGTTGATGCAAACTAAAAAAAAACCTCATTTTTTCCATAACTTCTACATTTTTTGAATTTGAAACATTTTGAATCTCATTGTAAGTTTTCTCTAATGGCGCATGTGAGATAGAATGGGTGGGAAGGGTGGGTAAATTTTGCAGTTCAACACTATAAGCATGTTGTACTGGTTTATTATGGAGATGGTGTGGAATGAGTTGAGCAAGAAATTGTGTACGAGATGGAGCATTTTGATGATGTAGTTGATTGGCTTGAGTGGATGATTTTGATAGGCAAGAAAAATTTTGTGGAAGAGCTGGTGGAGAATATGGAGGATCTTTTTGTGCTACAAGATGAGGGAAAATAGTCATGAAATCATAAGATGAACCATGCCAAACTTGTAGACAAGATTGGTGGTGGTTATATTGACATGGCTGCCCTAACGCATTAGTATTCCGTAATGGATTATGCAAGTAAGAAAGTGGAGAGGACGTATTTTGAACCATACCTGTAGAACATGATTTCCATGATTTTGACCTTGTTTCAGCTTCCTCATCTCTTTGATATGCTACTTCCATCCTAGATAAGGAAGAACAACTATCTATTGGGATGCTCCTTTTGGTCATGAGGGAAAAACACTTCATCAAACTCTTGATTTTTCTGAACCTGTAAAAAATCCAATTTTGAACTTAGAGAGCTAATAAGATCAACTTTAAAATTTTCAAATAAAACATTGATTTTAGTTCTTATGTCTCCTCTTCTTGTAGCAGATTTGGAAAAGAAAGAACAAACATCTCTAGAATTCTTACTAGTCTTGGAGATTCCTCTTGAACACCTTATGCACAATTCACAAACATCATCATATGATAACTGAAAAACATCACATTTTCCTATCAGATTTAAGAGTTCTAAAAATTCATATTTGATTCCTTTAAGAAGGAGTTCTTTTGAGATCTCTTTTTTCAAATGCTTATGCTTTGATTTTTGAAGGTTGTAATGAAATCGCTCTACATAGTCCCTCAAGCTTTCATCTTCCCCTGGTATCATATTGAAAATATCTTCATTAGATTTGCAGTAGTCTTGGTACTTCTTCAAGAATATGTTCTTCATGTCTTCCCATGTTTGGATGCAGTTCCCACCTAGGCTCATGAACCATCAGAGAACTACTCCTTTTAGAGTAACAGGAAACGCTTTCAACCTTTGATCATTAGTGCAATAATCATATCCTCTGCAAAGTATTTTGAACTCAAATAAGAATGTATCTAGATCTTCATTTGTCAAACCATGAAAATTTGGTAGAGAAGATAGGGGAATTATGTGCATTTGTGTCACTCTTCCTAGATCTTTGATAGGAAATTCAAAAGTTACAATGTGAGCCATTTCTTACCATAGTAGAAGATTTTCTTCATGTGTTTCTTTGAGGCTCCTCATTCAAATTTTCCTATCAATTGGTTAGTGAAATGGGTGGTGCTTACATCACCACTTAAGTGAAATCATGAGATTTGTTTTCCAAGATTTCTATTTTTTTTTAGTCATTCACACAGAAATTCAAACATTTATTTTTACCCTAAGTTTTTTAACCAACTTGTTGGAAAGTGGGCGGGGGAGCAGGGCTTTTTCATGCTCTGTATGCAGGTTCTTACCTTCCATTTTTAATACCTAATTCTCTCCTAACAGGCATTCATCAGATGCACACTACTCTTTCGAAATGGCTACACTCTCCTTGGAAATGGCGCCAAAATGTTTAGTGATAAAGGTGTCTTTTTAACTCCTAATTATCTTCACATTAATTGTCAACTTAGGGATGATTTTTTTATTTCAAGAGTGTACTCAGTCTAAGGCGATCACTTACTCAAGAGTAATGTTTTGCAGTATAGTGCTCAAAATGAAAAAGTAAATGGATGCTGGAAGCAAAACCTAATTGGAATGGCAAGAAAATCAAATGCTCTACAACTAAATCATTTACTCAAGGAACTACAAAAATCATTAGTCAAAGATATAGTAGTGATAATTCTTTCCCCTATGAACTGATGCAAATGAAAATCAATCATAGGCAAGATCTCCAATCTAAGAACTTAGAAAATGGTAATCAGTGTCCTTTACAGTGGTTGATCTTTCAATCCACACTAAAGCAAATAACTGGAAATGGAAGGTCAATTGGAAATGCTTATTAAAACACACTTGCTGCAATATCAATTAAAAGACGAAATCAAATCCTTGTAGAAAAGCATCAACAACTAAGTCTATTGGAAAACTGAACAGCAAAGCTTTGTCTAACAGAAATGATTTATTAATGGAAAGGATAGTAATGCTAAATTACTAGAATTGAATAACAATCTTAAATATAACTGAAAAATAGAGCTAATTAAATATAAATACACAACAACTGCAAATGTAACTGAATCGACAATCTTAATCTAGCAGATTGAACAACAATCGCAAGTATAGATGAATAGCAATCGCATTTATAATTGAACAGTAATCATAGTCATTAAATGAACAACAATCACAGTAAAAATGAACAACAGATTCCGAAATGGACAACATAGTATTATATCATAATTAACAACATGACATTTTAATTTGTAAATAATAATCCTGCTATCAACACAATCCAATCATGATTTTGATGTAACAGGGTGATTCAACGAAATATTCAGAAACAAAATATTACTGAATAAAACAAATTAAAGAAATGAAAAGGAATTCAAACCATCACACGGAGCTGTAAAATAATATTACAAGAAGCAAGTGGATCCACCAGGGCCGGGCCCTTAGATTCTAGTGAAGCACCGCTGGATTACTTCAGAAGATGCGAAGGAACTACAACTGTTTTTATATGTTAATCATTGCATAAACATTACAGTAGTTTCATTCTTTGCTTCAGTTACGAGAGTCAACAATATCAGTTACAATTTCTCAGTAGTAATTCTCTCATTCCTCTTATCCTACCCTATCTATCTCTAATCTAACAATCCATCTAATTCTCTTTCTAATCATCCATCATGAATCATGAATCTCTAATTCTGAATCCTCTTCTTTGATCTCTGTTTTCATTTAAATAGAGAGAGAGCAGAGAGCAGTTACAACAGAGATGATTACAATAGGATTTTCATTACAAAATTAGATTTCTCACAACAAATTGATAAACAAGATCATATCTGAAATATCTTTACATCAATCATTCAATAGGAATAGGTCGAATTTGGCATTTCAACTAGGATAATTTGGAAAATGGCCACAACATCGAATCTAAGAAAAACATCTTTAGAGAACCTTCTGTTTCTCTTTGTATGGGCCAAATTTGTGAAAAATGCTCTTCTAAAAACTGATTTGGTCTGTTATGAACAAAACCCATGTTTCGTATTTTCCAGATTCTTCTCCATTTACCCAAAATGTCCAATGCAAAACTATCACTTGTTATTCCAGCGATTTTTTGAGTTGGCAAATTTAATGATCAAATCTTCAATTTGGAAAATATTTTGGAGGCTAGAATGGTGAAAATTTTTATTAATAAACCATCATTGGTAAAATCATGTATAATCATCAAATTATTAAAAACAAAGGAGAAGAAATAATATTTGTCCATAAGAGCATAAATAATTATAAAATGGAATTATATGACAAATTATGATAAATGACGTGATAAAGAATGGTAGAAATGGGTGGAATAGGTGTTCAAAAGTGATAATAATAATGACATATTAACGGCCCAAAAATATGTAACATAACTCTTTTTCATCACATGATTGGATGTTTTTTGTCACACCATGCCCAGTTTGGGTAATGGCCTCTTCTACGTCTTGGTGCAATGCGACTCTTTGCAATGATGTGGAGGTATGGTAAGAGGCTTTCTCGTTGAAACCCTCAAATTTACTATAAAAATAAAGTGTTGAATTCTATGAAGGCATGCCACATGTACTCCTTTTCGACATGGATTTATGATGTTGCGAGAGCCCTAACATGGCATGTTGATGGTGTGATAAGTGGTAGAAAGAATTGGCCCCATTGGATGGACATATGACTAAATGATAGGTGACACATGGAACCCTCACAGGATGTCACATGGTACAATAAAACCATCATGACATCAATGGGATGCGAATTGTGTGGTTCGGCACGAACTAACAAGTGATGCAATGTCAAAATTTAGTGTCCATTGACTGAGAAATTTTCAACGCACCATGTCTAGCACCAAGATTTGTTGTGAGGTTCTCAAGAAAGAGGCACTCTTGATAGAGAGCGCATGACAAAAGTATCTCTATCAACAATGGTGTTGCAATTGATGAGTGTAGGGCCCACCCCCCCTCATTATCTGTCGGAAGGTAGGGGGTGCACTTAATAATGGCCATCAGTGTGGAATGGTGGCCACATGATGAAGGTAGAGTAGGGGAAAGTTGCAAGGAATTTAGTCACATATACAACAAAGTATGGACTCACACCCACCCCCCCATGGTTAACTGTTGAGAAGGGAAGGTGGTTTCATAATGAATATACATTGCTCATTTGTTGAAGCTCTGTCGTGGTGGTGGATAATTAGCAAGAGGTTTAATGTCATGTATTTTCTACATAAATACATATAACATGTATAACGTGGATATACATGATAAGGTCTAGTATGTTTATGTGTTGGCACTGACAAGGATATTCATGTTGGCTGATGGGGATTGCACCCTCCTTATGGTGCTTAGATCCAATGTGCCCTTCTTGGGTTTGGGTGAAATGGGGTTGTCATGTTGACAAGGGTAAGTGCACTTTGACATGGCATACGACATGGTAGCATCATGTATTCCACATATCAAGCCATGTGGAGGGTTGGTTGATGTTGCAAGATGATTAAAAGGTGAATCTTTAAATGGTTATAAATTTTGATTCGGGCATTGAATCACGACAAAATTCTCTCAAAAAAACCTAATTGAATGGAGGTATTAGATTTTTATTATGAGAACTTTTGAAATTTAAGGTTTTTATAACCTCATCTTCATAATGACACAATGGAATTGAAGTTAGGTAATTGAATGTGACACCTCCCATTCAACCTAGAAATCTCCAAGAGATTAGGAGCGAATGTTAGAAACAAATTGCATTATATATTTTTAAAAAGATTTTAATAACAAATATTGAAATCAATTGTTTCACCCCTGTCTTGACTATAAATTTTCCATTGACATAAGGATGCTCACCTACCAAAAATAAGTCTAAGGGTGTAATTTGATTTAGAGATAGAATACCAATACATCCAAGCGTGCAATTTGGTTTAGAAATAGAAGAAATTATGTGTGGGACTCACTTAGAGATTACATTGTGTCACAAACCACATGATTGCAAATAATAACAGGTTATCATGAACCACGTGATTGCAAAGAATAACAGGTTATCAGAACAAAATAATAGTAAATTCTACATTTACAACCAATGGGAAATACAATACAAACCTACTACAATAGGGCTTGGAGTATGCCCTAAAACTGCGTTTGCTTAGCTAAAAGCTTGTCTTCCTAAGACGTAAGGAAACAAGTTAATGGCCCAAGACCAAGAGGCATCTAACAAGAGTGAAATCCTGACCCCTTACGGATCACCAGTGAATTATTCCAGGTAGCATGGTTTTCCTTGAATAATGGTAATGAGTCAACCTACATTTGTAGATAACAACCAGAGATAGTTTTCATCACTACTTGTTTGAAAACTTAGTTATGATAGATTTTCCTACACTAAAAATAAATAAATAAATAAATATTCCCACTACAATTATGTCGGTGCTAACTATGCAATTATGTTGGTGCTAACTATGACTCAAGATTCCCAGCTCGTGATGTCAAGAGATCTAACCTGAATGTGTTATAAATTTAATTCCTATGGTATTTGTTTGAAATACCTAATTCATCTGCACATTAGGATGAGGAGGGGGTTGCACTCTCCCTAGTGCTTGCCGTAGAGGATGCCCACCAAGTTCATTACCTGCAAGCATCACCCATGGGGTCATGCCAGATCGTTGGCCATGATTTATTATATTTATTTTTAAATTCGTCTGACACCATAGGATGCTGAGTGGATGACACTCTCCATAGTGCTTGCCGTAGAGGATGCCCACCAAGTGTTGGCATTATGATACAAGTGTTGTCCTTGATGGCAACTCACAGAGATGATAGATCATATTGCAATAGGTCAATAGCAAAGAGTTGATGATCAGACTACAAAGAATGAAGAAAGAAGAGTATATACGTAGGTTCACTATATACCAAGTCATGTACATATGCAGGTTATACGCAGGTTCACTATGTACCAAGTCGCGTATATACGCAGGTTCGCTATATACCAAGTAGGGTATACACGCAGTTTCACTATATACAAAGGCGCGTATACATGCGGGATTGCTGATCAAAAGTAGCGTATGCGTATGCATACGATTTCATGCATGGAAAAGTGCATACATGTGGGAAAGCTTATTTTTGGGTTCATGGTATTTAGACCTATGGTTTTGGTCCTTGGTATTGCGTCCGAAGTGTTGAGCCCAGGTATTGGGTCCCTAGTATTGGTTCTCAATGGTTTTGGACCATGGTATTGAGTAAGGCCTAAGACTATAAAAGGAGAAGAAGATCACTAGGCAAATCTATTGAGAAAGTCTTGAATATCTGATGAAGTATGAGATCTAGTATGCAGGTTATGGGTTCATGATGCTTTGATCTAAGCTAAGAAGGAATCTCAACGGTTGATGGAGAACAAGATCTAAGGATAGATCATGATCTAATGGCTTGGAATGAATCATCTCTATATGGTTTGATCATGTTTATTATAGATCTATATACTGACACATGTAATGTTCTAATCTGGGTATAACTTAAGTTTGAAATAGCTGCAACTCATGAATGAATATTTATAGATGTATACGCTGGTTGACTATGATAGAAGCATGTACATACACAGGTTAGATATATCTAAGTAGCGTATACCATATGAGCTATGATGTTTGAAGTTATAGGTGTTTCTGGTTGTTGATGAGTTTTGATGACTGTTTACTGGTGTCAGTATTCTGCATAGTTGATTATGTTTAGCTTCAGCATTGATCGATGAGATCTATAATGGATCAGGATCAGAATGACTTACCTTTATGTGATCTGATGAACTAGATCTGGTTGCTAACATATGTATTATCCTTGTATATGTAATGATCTAGGTATGTCTGAAGTAAGGAAGTGCAGCGAAGTTATGAATAAGTAATTAATGACATATACGCTAGTTCGCTTTGGTGAAGTTGCGTATACACGCTAGTTCGGCACTTCCAAGTAGCGTATGCACTCTGATGCATGATTTTTGATGATACAGTTGGTTCTGAATATTGTTGCAGAGTTCAGTGTTCTGCTTTGTGTTCTGATGACTGCATTTTGTTGAGAGCGTTTCAGTGATTCAGTATTGGGTGATTCAGATATTGATGATGCTAGTGTGCTTCAATGATATTAATGGGTCCAGTATGAAAATTGGATGAAACATGGCCTTCAAATTATGGTGTTATGCTTTAGGAGTATCCAGTCTGAAAATTTATGAAACGTGGTACCTGGAGGAAGAAAGAGAAGGTTGCAGCCTTCTGTAGGTCGGAACCTATGTACTAGTACATCAGCTAATACAAGAGCTAAGGGGGTGGTAGCTCCCTTCATGTAGCAGCTGGAAAACGAGTAAAGGTTGGAGCATTTCAGTAGGTCGGCACCTACGTACTAGTAAATGGATCAGCTAGTACAAGAGCTAAGGGGGTTGTAGCTCCCTTCCAGGAGTGTCTGGAGAATGAGAGAAGGTTGTAGCCTTCTATAAGTAGAAGCTTGCGTACCGGTATAAGTCTGCACCAGTACAGAACCATTGTAAAAAGAAGTTTCTTATTAAAAAGAAGATTGAGATGACTTGTAATAGGTGGTTTTCACCCACATCGGGCTTCCACCTTACATCATGTTGTTCATGTGTGTTTCTTGTGTGTGATGATCTATTCTTTTTTACTACTCATGTTTACTGTTCATATGGTTAATAATGTTCTGATGCACTCATTCAGGATCAACTAACTGAATCATAAGTCTACTAGATATACGCTTGTTTCATTACACATAGTTGCGTATACACGCGGTTTTTCTTAACTGAAGCAACGTATATGAATCTTAATATGGAAATATAAAAAGTTATATTGATTTGATAATACTGACTCACCCCCCCCCCCCCCCCCCCCCACACCCCCCACAGTATTATTTCTAACAATTGGTATCAAAACAGGTCCTTTGGTAGAAGCTTGATCACTTGAAGGAGATCCATAGAACAATGGGAAAAAAACCTAAGAAGAAAGCGCCTAAGAAAAAAAAGACATCTCAGAAGAACTATGATAGTGGGAGAATCGATTGGGGCATATGTGGGAGAAGCACTTCAGATTCAGAATCACTTCAGAATGAAGATGAACTATCAGGTATGAATTTGTTATCCTTTGGTGACACACTTATCTATCCATTTGAAGATGATAAAAGTGATAGTGAAACAACTGAATTTTCTCTTATGGGTGAGCAAGAAAGATATCAAATTGAGGTAGAATTTAAAAGGCTCACAGACAAAATTAGAGATCAACAAGATCTATTGAAAAAAAGGGAATGCACCTTCAAAGAAGAAGCTACCAAACTAAAAGCTCAACTAGAGGAAGAAAACAAAGTAAGGAGGCTATTCAAGGAAAAGGAAGATCAATGTCAAAAGTTGTAGGATGAAGTGACATCATTAAGAAATGAAGTGAATGAAAGGAGCACAACAATCAAGAAACTCAGAGATAGATCTAGTTACTATGAATGTCTTGAAGATATGATTCTCTCAATAAAAGAAGATCTTGAAGAATCAAATAAGAAGAATAAAGAACTACTCCAAGCTCTTGAAAAACAAGAAAAAGAAGTTCTTGAACTAAGACATCAGTTGGAAGAAGGAATAAAAGCTGAAGAAAACATGAAGAAGCAGTATCATGAAAAGAAGGAGCAACATCAGATTGAGGTAAATATTCTAAAAGATAACTTAGAAGAAAAGGATAAGCTCTTACGATTTCAAGATAGTACTAAGATCTTGTATGATATTCTTAGTAGTCAAAGGTCTCATGCTATCAAAACTAGCCTTGGTGTTTATGAATCTGTTGAAGATTAATCTAGCTCACAAGGAGTGGCAAAGAATTCTAATGAGAAATCTAAAATAATCAACAAGGAGATGAGAGGAATATCCCATCAACAACCAAGGAAAGAAATTCTTCAAAGAAAATGTTTTACTCCTCTGATGAATAATGTTGAATGTTATGTATGTCATAATCTTGGAGATGTTATGAATGTATAACATCTTTTACATATATATGCAAAATTTAGTCATCATTTAATAATTAAAAAATTATCATTTGCAATAGTCATTTATCTTTTTTTGGAATTTTCATATTCATTGTATAAATGATTGATTTAGTAGTTTCTATTCATTTCATTTGTTCATGTTCATCATTAAGTAATGTAAACTACTAATTTAGTAGTTTTATATTGGTTTTATGTGTTTATTATTAATCACCATAAATTAATTAGTATGATTTTGTGACTAAATTTTAAGAAAATGTCATACAATGTGCATGTTTATCTAATATGATAACGAAAAGTTACATATGTTAATTACGGGACTAAATATTATCAAGTGTCAATAAAAATAATTTCAACCATATGAATTTTATTATATAAAATATCAAGTGTTACAATATGAGTTTCCAACTTAGTATGGTTTGGACTACAATTTACACATGAAATATTGTTTCATCATTTCAAAACATTATCACTATGGTGCCAAATCATTACAAGTGAATTCACCGACTCTGAAGGCTTGACCATCAATCTCTATGAGTGTGTCTTATCCAAGATATTGGCTCTAAGTGTATCACTAGACAATTCTCTTCCCTCTCTCAGTTTGTATTTGTCACTCCAGTGTTATTGTTCTTCTCTTTCTTCAATTGTTTCTTCTTACCATATATATTGAGTTCCTCTACTAAAAATGAGATAAGATACAATGTAGAATATAAGACATGAAAGATGATGAATACTTGAATATAAAATAAAGTAGACTATAAAATATTCATATGACATATACCTCAATGTTTGACAGTGACCACTATGTGGCTAGATGACTTGTATAAATAGAGAGAATAAAATGTCACCATAGAAAATGGAATTGGAGGGGGATTAATTATGCTTGCTAGGATTTTTTGTGTGTGCATGCATCATATTATTCACTTATAATTGTATAGAAAATAAAGAGTATGCACAATGACATGTAGTGACATATGGGTGTCTCTTTGACTCAATCATATGCTTGATTTTTTAACCCATTACAATCCTACCACAATGAAATTAAGAGAGACAGGGACATAAGAAGGGGTATCGATAAATGAAATTAGAGACTTTAGAATGCAACTCAATTGTACCTGAATGTAACGATAAGTATTTGTAGCTTCCTAGTCACCGATGAGCATCAAATCACACTGTGAAAAATTCTTTGCATTATGATAATTTGGTTTCACCTACACTAATCCTCTGTAGTAGTCCCTTAACTTGCCTATAAATATAATTTTAGAAACAATCCTACTCCTGCAATTCTTCCCTATGTGGATGATCTTTGTCCCCCCCTATTGATAGTTATTTTTCAAGGAAACAGAATAGAACTCTCCAATTGCATCATTGCCTTTGAAAACAATGCTTGAGTATTTCCAGGTGATTGTTGAACCAGTCTCTACTCAGGTCCATGAAATCCTTGATTTGTCTCCATCGCAAAAAAACTCTTTTTGTAATAAAATTATAAATCCCACATCTGCATTCCTTGTCCCTGACATACTAATTCTTTAAAGTGGAATACTTTATCATTGCTACCTTGGTGCAATAGAGATCCAAGACCGTGGCATGGAGATGATTGGTGTCATAAAATGGTATATTTCATCCTTCAATATATGTCATAGAACTCCTCTCACCTCATAGAACTCCTCTCATCTACAAAAATAAGAGTCCTCTAAAAATAACCTGGTCTCCATCTCATTCATCCTGAAATAAGTGGATATTTCCATGGGTGAAAAATTGTGGTTGGAGATTTAATAGAAGGATCTATCACTAAAAAAATAAAAATACAGTGTAGCATAATAGTTATCAGCAGGAGAAAAAACCCTACCAAGCTACTTCCTAACTAGATAAAGATACTCCTGACTTACCTCTTATAATGAACAAAAGATAACCTCAACTACCTATAGAGTCTATCGATGCATGGTAGCAATGAAAACATTGTTGAAAACAACATCTACAACAATGTTGGTCAATCTCTTCTTCTAGTCAAGGGCATGCCCAACTTTTGAAAAGTATCAAGCAAGTCAAGGTCCACCTCTACCAGGCTCCTCTTCTTCTTCTACTCTCTCTGTTTAGGTTCAGAATAATACCAAAGGTCTTCGAAATTGATGGGTGGGTAAAAGTTATCAAACCATTGAGTTCTTCCATTTTTAATCATTCTCTATAAGAATTAAATCTAAATTGCAAAAGTCGTTCAGGTTCCTTCTTTTTAGCTGAAATTAACCTAACCTTTGGAGAGTTGTAAGGTTTAATGAATCTAAGTATATTCTACTTAAAATATACTAACATGGTTTAAAACTGTAGGCATTGAGATCAGAATCTAATAATTAAACATAAAAGATTTTATGTTCACGATTATAAGAAATTTTAATTTCATGTAACAAAGTTTGAGGAAGGTCTAGCATTTGCATCCTACCATAAATTTTTCTTGCATCACTTGAGCCCTTTTAATTTGGGCATGGTAGAGTGCATTAAAAAAACAATCAACCACTAAAAAAAAGTTGAAAAGGAAATATAAAATTTCATGCATTCTGACCCTAGAAAAGTTAGGGACTAGCGAACTGATCTGTATAATAAGGACATGCAAAATTCATACTTTTCCATTGTCTTTTGATGAATTGTTGGCCACAATCAAGATCTGCATTATCATAATCATTAAACCCTTTGTACAATAAGGACATGCAAAATGCTTACTTGTGCATTGTCTATCATAATCATTAAACCCTTTGTACAATAATGACATGAAAAATGCTTACTTGTGCATTGTCTTTTGATGAATTGTTGTATGCAATCAAGATCTGCATTATCATAATCATTAAACTCTCAACTCTAGATAAAATTTATGAGATGATCATATAAACTCTCAAAATTATTTTCTCATGAGAACAAAAATCCTCTTTAGTAAAAAGGAAGAACAGAGTCCCAATTCATACCCATGTGCAAATTACCAAAATATCATAATCATTAAACCCTCAATTCTAAATAAAATTTATTCTTTGATCATATAAAGCCTCAAAATTATTTACCCATAAGAAAAAAAATCCTCTTTAGTAAAAATGAAGAACGGAGTCCAAATTCATACCCATGTACAAATTACCAAAATATTCATACCCAATGACGTTGCTCTTATAACAATCGTTAAACCGTCAACTCTAGATAAAACTTATGCTTTGATAATATAAACCCTCAAAATTATTTACCCATACAAACAAAATTCCTATTTAGTAAAAAGGAAGAACAAGGTCCAAATTCATATGCATGTACAAACTGCCAAAATATCCACACCAAGTGACCTTGCCCTTGCTCCATCTAATCATTGATGCGCTCTTAAGGTGTTTCCCATGCAAATTCTATTTGGGGTTTGAATCCCATGAAATCCATACATCACATTGATGGTCTTCCTTCTTCATGGTATTCCTTCTTTTGGAATTTCCACGTAGATATAGAGAAGGAAAAGAAAAACACAGTGCTACAATGTGATGTTCGAATATGTGAATATTTATTTGAACCCAACGCTAAACTAGAAATGAAAAAGAAAATAAATATTTATAATAGAAAAAATAAAATAAAAATTATAATATAAAATACAATATATAAATTGCAATTGGGTTAAATGATATATTTTTAATAAGAATTTGTTATTTTTTCATAAGATGCTAAATTAAAAAGAAGAAAAAGAAGTTAAAAATGATTTTGGGATGAGTGTAAACATTTAAATATGACGTCAATTAATAAAAAAAAAATTAAATTAATAAAAATAATAAAATTTAATTTGTTGTATTTTGATTTTGTTCTTAACTTGTGGATAGGCTTTGTTGTTGATGATGATGATGATGATGGTTAATGTCCACTGAGACCAAATGGTCTATCGGACCTAAAGAAACAAATTATTTTTTTTTATTTAAGATTTTATTCCTATGCTCAAAAAGCTTGGAGAGAAGCCTCTCGAGCTCACTGTAATTTTGACATTGTTACAACACCATGGGCCAATACCTAGGTTTATCAATAATACAAGTCCAAAAGCATAACTTATTTGACAACCAAAATATTTTACAACAATATGACAAGATTCTTAACCGTGGATATTCATCCCCACATTACCGTAGATATTATTAACTTGTAAAAAATAGCCTTTGTTACAATACCATGGATTATCAATACCACATGCGCAAAAAACATAAATTATTTCACAATCAAATATTTTATAACAATATGACAAGATTGTTAACCATGGATATTCACCCTCACCTTACCATGGATATTAACTTGTAAATCTGCTCTGTTACAATACCATGGGTCAATACCATGGCTTATCAATGCCACATGTCAAAAAACCATAACTTATTACACAATAAAAATGTTTTATTTTAATTTAATTTTACAACATTTTTTTAATTGAATCTAAAAGGGAAAATGTTAAAATTTGAGATATATCTAAATCCTCTATTCTCACGACTACTAAAAAAATTCCCATAGAAATTAAATTAAGGTTTTAATAAAATTAACCTAAGATGGATCTATGCCCTTTCTTTATATATATATATATATATATATATATATATATATATATATATATATATATATATAATCGACATAGATCCATCTTAGCTAAGGATCCAAGTGATGAGAGCAAGCAAATTGACTAATTATAATAGATTAAATATAGTGCATGGTTTTTTGAAAGTTTTTTATTATTTTATTTTCTTTGACATGATTGATCCAAAATATAGGTTTAATATTTTACAACCAATACCACGGGCCAATACCATGGATTATCAATACTACAAGTCAAAAAACCATAACTTATTTCAGAACTAAAATATTTTACAACAATATGACAAGATTTTTAACTGTTGATATTCACCCCCACATTACTGTAGATATTATTAACTTGTAAAAAAAAGCCTTTGTTACAATAGCATGAGACAATACAACGGATTATCAATACCACATGCCCAAAAAACATAAATTATTTCACAATCAAAATATTTTACATGCCCAAAAAACATAAGTTATTTCACAATCAAAAATTTTATAACAATATGACAATATTCCTAACCGTGGATATTCACCCTCACTTTACCATGGATATTAACTTGTAAATCCACTTTGTTACAATATCATGGGCCAATACCATGGCTTACCAATACCACTTGCCAAAAAACCATAACTTATTTCATAATAAAAGATTTTTATTTTAATTTAATTTTACAACATTTTTTAAATTGAATCTAAAAGGGAAATTGTTGCAATTTGAGATATATCTAAACCCTCTATCCTCACGACTACTAAAAATATTCACATAGAAATTAAAATAAGGTTTTAATAAAATTAAGCTAAGATTGATCTATGCCGGTTCTATATATATATATATATATATATAAAGAACCAACATCGATCCATCATAGCTAAGGATCCAAGGGATGAAAGCAAGCAAATTGACTAGTTATAATAGATTAAATATAGTGCATGATTTTTACATTTTTTTCATTATTTTATTTTCTTTGACATGATTGGTCCAAAATATAGGTTTAATTTTTTTACAACCAATTAAGTTTTTCTAGTTTAGATAATTTCTTAAACGCAATACAATGTGATAAAATTTAAGAGAAAGTTGGGGAGGGGGTGGAGAGAGGGAGTGAGATGGTGAAAAGGTTGGAGGATAGAGAGAGAGAAAGAGAGAGTGATGGGGGGAGAGAGAGTGAGGTGGGAGAGAGGGAGCGAGAGGAAGGAAGTGAGAGGAGAGAGGGAGAGAGATGGAGCTGGAGTGGGAGAGAGACAAAGGAAAGAACAAAGACATAGAGAGAGAGAGGAGTGAGAAGGGAGAGATGGAGAGAGAGTGACAGAGAGAGGAGAGAAGGGAAGAAAAAGAATAGGGGAGGATAGAGATAGGGAGAGAAGGGGAAGGGAGAGTGATGGAGACATAGATATGGATAAGTACAGGGAGAGGGGGAGATAGTGATAGTGTTGGACAGAAGAGAGAGAGAGAGAGAGAGAGAGAGAGAGAGAGAGAGAGAGAGAGAGAGGGAGAGTGATTTTGGGGGCAGGGATAGAGAGAGGTGGGAGATAAGGGATAGAGAGGAAGGAATATAGAGATGAGGAGAGAGAGATGGAATTGGAGGGGGTAGGAGAGGGAGGCAACAAGAAAAACATAGCGGTAGAAAGGTGGAGAGAGAGGGGGTGACAAGGGAGTCATGGACAGAGAGTGATGGAGAGAGGAGAGAAAGAGGGAATAGAGAGAAGGATATAGATAGAGAGGGAGAGAAGGGGAAGAGAGAGATAGGCAGAGATAGGGAAGAGAGGGAGAGAGAGTGTGTGTATGTTTGGGGGGTGAGATAGAGAGAGGGAATAACAAAGAGACACAAATACAAATATAGATATTATATAGTATTATACAACCCAACTAGATCCATATTAACCCTATAACTACCAAGTGCCGAGAGGGATCCAATCTCTTGAGGTGAAAACAATTCGTCAAGTTTTGCACTAGAAAGAAAAGTTTGCACCTCGAGAGTTTGGACCCCTCTCAATGCTTAATAGATTCGGGGTTAAGATGGGTGTAGGTCGGTTAATATGAAATAAAAGTAGTTTTTATTCGATATTATAATCTTAAAAATTAAAATTTCCCTTAATAAATCAATTTCAAATTAGAACTACATCCAATTAGATCCAATGAATAGATTTTTAAAAAATACATAAAATAAATTTTTTTATTAAAAAATATATTTTTAAAATTACAAATTATTAGAGATACATAGTGCAAAGTTGGCTCACCTATAGACCATGTGAGGATAAAGAAGTGTTTAAGGAAGGATAACTTTTCAATCAATCTTTAACAACCTTTCAATCCCTTATCACTTGTAAGTTTAGATTGCTTGAGACAATTAAGATGACTAACATAAAAAACTAATTCATATTATTGTAGTACTTGTTACGTAGTTGTATTTTTGTTCTTAGACTAAATTAGTCATTCATGTTAGTCATTTTTAGTTGTATTACTTATTAGCTAGTCACATATTTTAAACTGTGACTAAATTAGCAATTTATGTTAGTCATTTTTAGTTCGGTCACTTAAGATTTCCCATTTTTGGTAGTATTTCACTTGGAAAACCTGTGGTGACTAACTTTTTTGGTTCCTAGTCACTAATTTCTCATTTTCTACTGGTGTATATTAGTTGGGGTAGAAATATTCTTTTGTAGGCATATATCAGTTGGTTTAGAATCTAAATGTTTTATATTATGTTCCTTTTCCAAGTAGGATGAGAAATTACTAGTGATATCATTATTATTTATATTGTATATCTAAATATATAAATGGATCGAATATTTTGAAGCATTTAGATGGTATAAATTTAATAATTTATATTTATAATTTTAATAAAATTTGATCTTATTATAAGTAAAATTGATTGATTAATGATATGTGTAGAAAAACTAAAATTAAAAATGTTTAAATTATGTTATTAGCTAGGGTAGAGTTTAAACATTCTATATTTTGATCTTTTTGCACATTACATCTCAATTTTTAGTTGCTTAAATTGTATTTTTAAATGTATAAAAAGATTCAATGCTTTAGAAAACCTTGGAGGCATTTGGATTGTATAGACTCAAGAACTCAAATCTGTAATTTCAACAAATTCTAGCTAGATCTTTTATCAAACTCGATAAGAAAATATGTCTAGAAAATGCAAAATGTAAGGTATATAAACTACACAATTATTGATGAGATTGCAACTTTGTGTTACTTAAATTACATTTTTTAATACATAAATGGATTCAAAATCTTAAAAAACTATTTGGACACTTAAGTATTTAGGTTCAACAAGAAAAATATCATGAGTGAAAATAGGTGAAAGTAGGCTTTTTAGAGAAAGGGGAGTGTAAATTTTTTCTTTTATACCATTTTTCAGTAGAATCCAACTCTGTATGAGATAACAATTTTAGGTTTCTTTATAATTACATTTTTGAATGCATAAATGGAGGTCAAAAGATAAACTCTTTAGAAAACACTAATTGTTTGAGGGGTGTCTAAAATTTCTACTTTTATCGTTCTTCACTATAATTCAACTATGCAATTCTTTATGAAATTGGAATTTTAAGTTGCTTAAAAAATGTTCTTTTGAATACATAAATAGATTTTCTTGCAAAATCCCTAGGGAAATTTTACTATACACACTCAACAACTCAAATATGCAATTTCAACAAATTCTAGTTGGATTTCCAGTATAATTGATTGAAAAATATGCCCACCGAAACATGGATTGTTTACAAAATGATATTAGTTAGGATGAAGTCCACACATTTTACATTTTATCCTTTTACCATATAAGTTTGGCTAGATTTAGAGTAAAATTGATCAAGAAAATATGCTGGAAAAAATGGCAAAATGAAAAATGCGTATATTGCACTATGAGTTATGGTGGAGTTGAAATATTCTATACTTAGCCATTTTCCCTCAAATCCAAAGGTACAATTCTTGGTGTGGTCACAATTTTAAGTTTTCTAAATTGTATTTTTTAATGATAAATGAATTCAATGCCCTAAAAACTCTTTAGAGCACTCTATTTCTAGAAACTCAACAACTCAAATTTGTAATTCCAACAAATTCTAGCCAAATTTTTAGAGAAAATTGATCAAAAAAATATGCCCAAAAATAAGCCAAACTAAGAAAGTTTAGGCTAGGGTAGAGTCTAAAAATTCTGCATTTGTACCCTTTTCACTAGAGTTTGGTAATACAATTCTTAGGAAGATAACAATTTTCAAATTTTTAACTTGCATTTTTGAACAGGTGGATGGATTTAACAAACTAAAAATGTCGCAGGGTATTTAAATTATATAGACCCAACAACTCAATCTTGTGATTCCAAAAGATTATGGTTAGACTTTGAGTAAAATTCATTAGAAAATGTGTTGGAAAAAAAGGCCAAAATGTAGAACATTCAAACTAAGCTATGTGGTTTGAGGAAATGTCTAAACTAGATTTTTTTTTTTCTGTGGCTCAACCATTGAGCTTCTCTCCAAAAGTTTCAAGAGAATTGAGCATGTGACCTCTCAATATTAGAGTTACTTAAACAAGGGGACTCATCCAACTAAGCTAACCCTTGGAATTTTAAACCATTTTATTAATTAAGATAAACACTACATTTCAACATATTTCTATGAATCAATTATTTTGTATATCATAATTTTAAGTTTTCTCAGTCTCATTTTTAACCCATAAATGGATTCACTGTTTTGAAAACCCACACTGCGAAATTCAATAAGTTATTCAAATTTGCAATTCAAGCAAAATTTCACTGATTCATTGTTTTGAAAAACCACACTGCGACATTCAATAAGTTATTCAAATTTGCAATTCAAGCAAAATTTCACTATATTTGGAGAAAATTTGATAAAAAAATATGAAGGCCAAAATATGAAAGGTTTAAATTATGTTATTAAATAGGTGTAGTTTAAACCTTCTAAATTTTGGATTTTTTCTATAAGAATGTAATGATACAAGTCTCCGTGAGATCACACTTTTTAGTTACTTAAATTAACTTTTTGAAAGCATAAAAATGGATTGAATTCCTTTAAAAACCCTTGGAGCATTATGATGACTCAGTATTCCCAGTTCGTGATGTCAGGAGAGCCAACCTGGACGTGATATCAATTTAATTCTTGCAGTATTTGTTTGAAATACCTAATTCATCTGCACATGCATTCCAGAGACTCAGTCAGTGAGAAAAAGCAGCCGAGTCTTCCAAATTTTCTGTATTTTCTGAGGGAGCTGCACAAGATGAGGCCCAAGTCTTCTGAGTTTCTGTAATTTTTAAATTCGTCCGACACCATATGATGATGAGGGAGTTGCACTCTGCCTAGAATGTCCGCCAAGTTCATTACTTGCAAACGTCCCCCATGGGGTCATGCCGGAATGTGTTGGCCATGATTTATTATATTTATTCACTGTACAGAAAATTCTTTACAAACTGCATACATCCGTATTCATGCATCCATCCTTATTCATTCCATACCCCAGCTTGCGTTCTCATATCTGAATTATCATTTGCTGGTCATCGTCTCAGCAAATGATATTGAACATTGCAATGGAGCTGCAGCTCATAATAAATAAGGGAGCCACTGTCGTAGTGGTAGTCCCTGCCGGGGTTGAGAAACTCGCCACAATCCGCCACAATCCGCAAAGCTCGCTACTAATTCGACAACTATATTGCTACAATGAAGTGAGGCAAAGCTCGCTACTAATTCAACAGCTACATTGCTACAATGAAATGAATTTGACCGCAATATTGCTAGAATGAAGTGAATTTTCTGTGTTATTTCATGCATTCTATGCATTTTAGAGATAGTCAGAATGTTTAAAATAATAGAATGGATTTGGTAATTCCCTTATATGTATAAAAACATAAATATATAAATATTGCTTATTTCTTAACACAAAAGAACTGGATTGGGAATATATAATATTAATATTTGATGTTTACAATTTTCATGATTCAGATAAATTTTTATAAAATTTAAAACCATATTGCCACTACAATATATAATATTAATATTTTATGTTTACAGTTTTAATGATTTAGATAAATTTTTATAAAATTTAAAACTAAATTGCCACTTTTCCTTTACGCTTTTATACACATCAGGCCACCAAGTACATGCAATATTACTTAACCGTCACACCAAGATGGTGGAATATTGCTTGACATCTGGATATTACACCACACAATTTCCAAATGTAGTGACAGCACAAAATTCAAGTCAACAATAGATTGCTCACATTACCAACACCCAACTATCCATAATAATGTTTTAGAAAATTTAGTTAAATGTCACAATGAATTAATTTAGTGCATAGTCTTGTGTGCACCAAACATGCAACGGTGTGGGGATCGATCTGAACCATTCTTTGAATATTTATCTGACGGTTGAAGTTTGCAAGCAAGCTAACAATGAAACAGATGGCAACAATGCACAATTAAAAAAGCATTAGTCATCATAGCATTGAAGGTAAATAGTAAAAGAAATACACTGTGTTCAATTCGATACTGTTTTCATATCAGAATCCGCAACCGATGGCTGCGATCTCTATTTGTATGCACCACGATCGAAGTCCATCGTTGAATTTTCCAATCGGACGGCCTGCTGGATGCCTTGACACTTGGATGGGCTCATTCGCTTTCCTCCAGACAGAAAGAATTCTCAGAGGCTGAAAAATGCACAGAGACAATGAAAGAAATGAGGACTCGAGGCGGTTTTTACCTGGCCGCAGTCAGTAGGACTAAATAAGTTAAACTAGATATCCAAATTGCATCTCAAGTTTACTTCATAAACTCTGGCAACATCAAAAAAAAAAAATGAAATGTGAGGTTCATGTGCAATGGGAATGGGAAACTATATAAAATGTTATACATCAATGATGACAAATTGAAATTTTGACGTAAGAAAAACCACTCTAAATGGCAGAAGCATCTGGAAGTGGACTACTAGCACAAAATTGAATCATGGGTTTTCTTTCAGAAAGCACCAACTATTTTACTATTTTCCTAAAAGCAAAAAAGAAACCACCAATTGATTTATCCTTCCACAAATTAAAAGATAAAGAGCAAAAAAGAAACCACCCATTCATTTATCCTTCACTCCCATGGGTCTTCGTTCCCATGGGTTTTCTTTCAGCCAGCACCAACTATTTTCTTGAAAGAAAAAAAGAAACCACCCATTGATTTATCCTTCCTCTTCTTATTCTCTCCCTCACAAATCATCATGAAGCACATTTTGTGCAAATTATCATGAAGCACATTACAGATGAGCCTGCACAAACACAAATTATCATGAAGCACCTTACAGATTAATAGTAATTCAGAATTTGTTTGACTTTGTGTCAGGTCTTGAGTCTGTCTTGCTGCCAGAACCTTTCTAATAAGTTTGCAAGTCTGGGATGTGTCTTGCTGCCAGTACCTCTAAACCATTAGTCGAATCCATGAATGTCGCTTATACGCAATAACTTATTGCAGAAATCTCTATTCTACAAAGGAATTATATGCTTTTCATTATTTCATACCTTCTCTCTCATTCAAGTGCTCCAGGCATCATTACGAGAAGTCCGTTGCTCAGAACCAGGAGTTGACACAACGGCAACTTGAGCTCCCTGACGATTGATTAGAGGCTGACGGAGGTTGCTAGGCCTTGTAGCAATATATTCATCATCACTGTCATACTCTTCAGGACCTCTGTTTACTGCTTTAACCATCAAAGCTAAGATTACAGAAAAAAACCTGATAACAAGTATAAAATTCAATTTACAGTGTGCACTGCTTAGCTTATGCATTCCAACACTCATAGCAGTCATCTATTATTTTAGTTGTCTTTCAGCATTTTTCAGCAGCGTAAAATTCCCGAACAGAAGGCACGGAAAAAGGGCAGTGATGAGAGGAAAAGTTCGATGAATTGTTAAGACAAAGAATGATTTATTGTGTGGCAGGTGTAAGCAAGCTGTGTAAGATGTGTGGCGTGTGGCAAGTGTAAGTGTCAAGTGTTAGCAGTGGACAAATTCTCTCCTAAATAACATTTTATGGGGTGGGTGGAAACGAGCCATCCAAACTTTGGTCTAAAATTCCCAAAGCGAAACGAGCCATCCAAACTTTGGTTAAAAAAAAAAATTTGGAATTGGAAATTCACCAAAGCGGCAATAAGACATCCAATATAAAACTTTGGATAAAAAGCAAAAAAACATCAAAGCTCTAAAATAAAACTTTGGGTAAAAGCGAAAAACATCAATTAAATGCTCCGGTAAACTCAAATTAATAGGAAGTCAACGCCTGATCGAACGCTATTAGTCCTAGGCAAGGACTAATAATATTAGTCGGAATATATTAGTTGGGGCAAAAATATTCTTTAGTGGGCTTATATTAGTGGTTTTAGAATCTAAACGTTTTATATTCTGGTTTTTCCTGAAGTAGGATGATAAAGTATGAGTGAATCATTACTTAGATATTAATTTTGAATATATAAATGTCATGAATATTTTGAAGGATTTAGATTGTATAAATTTAATCATTTATATTTATAATTTTAATAAAAATTGATCTGATTATAAGTAAAATTGATTAATGATATGTAAAAAAACCAAAATTTAAAATGTTTAGACCATGCTAGATTATGTTATTAGTTAGGGTAGAGTTTAAACATTTTACATTTTGATTTTTTTAACATAATATAAGAATATAAATTTTGGTGAGATCCCAAATTGTAGTTGCTTGAATTGCATTTTTAAGTGTATAAGAAGGTTCAAGTCTTTAGAAAATTTTGGAGGCATTTGGATTGTAGAGACTCAAGAATTCAAATATGCAATTCCAACAAAATCTTGGAGGCATTTGGATTATATAGACTCAAGAGCTCAAATATGCAATTCCAACAAATTCTAGCCAGATGTTTTATCAAAACTGATAAGACAATATGCATAGAAAATGCAAAATGTAAGACATATAAGCTACACAATTATTGGTGAGGTTGCAACTTTGTATTGCTTAAATTACATTTTTTAATCCATAAATGGATTCAGCTACTTGAAAAAAGTGTTCAACACTTGAGTATATAGGTTGAAGAGGCCTAATCTATAATTCTAACAAATTATGAGTAAAAATGTAACACCTTTGTGAATATTTTATTAAGTTACTGCATTTACCTTTTTCTTACTTTTTATATTTTAAGTTTTACCTTACACACTTGTAGCTTGGTAAAAGGGTTAATGAAGTCTTGTGATGAAAAAGATAATTAAATGGAAGGAAATTAATTTCAAGAAATGATTTAGAAACCTCTAGAAACTTAGGGATGGTTATCAACTTCTCTCTTTCCCCAGAGAGGAGATAAGAAAAGCCTCTATCCCAGTGTGAAAAAAGATCAAAGGATAGCAGGAGAGCTAGAGGGTCGAGAGAGAAGTTTGAATTGGAACCTTGCACAGGACTCTGAAGGTGGATAGGACATTGCCAGACTAAGGTGTTCTTGAGTTGGGCTTAGAACCAGTGGAACTGTTGAATGAAACCTTGAGGGTTGAATTTTGAAAAGGACCAGTGTTGTCTTGGTGTTTAGAATTGCATAAATTAAGGCTAAATTCCTAAACAGTCTTGAAGGAAAGAGGCTCGACAGAGAGACTGAACATCATTGTCAGCCTCATGGTTATGTGTAGAGATCTTCTTGATATATTTCTTATGACAAAACAGATAAAAATAGATAAGTTCTTTATAACACCTTATTTAATTGTTACTAAATGATAAATCTTGTGTTGTTTTTGGAAAATTAGAGTTCTTTTATAAAATTGAATTATGTTACCAATGCGTGAAGAGATTTTCCTAAATTCTTAAATGGAAGTGTTCTGTAAAAGTTTGAGAGTCAATCATACTAATTATTCACTATTAACTAAGGGTGTAAGGCCAAAGTAAGTCAATCATATTGAGTTTAGACGCAGGACTAGTTGAAAGATATATTTGTAGAAAGAAAATGTTGGGTAAATGGGTTATAAACTGAAAATGGTAAACAAGGTATGGAAAAGTGAATTTAGACACTAAGGTAGAATGACAAACTAAACTCAAATTCCAAATTAGTCTCTAAGCAACCTATAATATTGGCATCAGACCCAAGAGAACATTTTGAGTTCGTCAATGCGATCATAGGAAGACCCAAGGTCCAGCTCATTGCCGACATAAGCAAAATGCCCAGAATATTAACGAAGAAAAGGAAAGAATTTTAAAGAAGAAATGTGGCTTACAATAAAAGGGAATCTTAACTGCGAATCATAGAGGAAATTTTCTAGCCATGCATAATATCCAAAGAAAGAAGAATAGATCTTATTTATTTGTTTCTCATAACCAAAAACCTCCCAAAAAAACTTGAATAATCATGAGGCTACAATCGGAAGCTATCAAACAAGGAAATTATGGTGAAAATATTATGGCTAGATACTAAGAAAACTCAAAAAATTATTTATCTTTATATGCTTGAATGATATAAACTCATACAATTCTTCGCCATAGCTTACAAAACAAAATTGGATAAAAACCTAGTGAGCAATTCTTTTGTAACTTAGGGAAAAGTAATTATCACCAGAGAACATATGAAGTTGTAGAATGACCTAGGTACTCCCTATAACAGATTCAATTTAAACCCTAGCCTATGTAAGGAAACCTAGAATAAAACCCACATTAGATTGGGGCAAAATGGTACATTCAATATGGGAGAGAAGATGAGTAAGTAATTTCTATGCAGCCATGGCCAATAACTCTTCAAGAAACGAAATTTTTTTGTAACAAAACTTAACCTGAAACAAGGTGAGGTGTTGTTGTCAGACATGGTTTTCAACTGGTAACAATATGAGTTACAAATGCAAGAGAGACCATTACCTTTTGTGTTCGATCTGGTATCGACACCTTGCATTTGAGCTTGTGTCATAATTACCCTCAGAATTACTACTAGAATCACTCCATTTCTTTCTTAAACAAAGACAAATGTAGAGGGTGTCTTCTACTGAATAATTTTTTTCAACTGTTAATATCTTTTGAATTTCTCTTGATTCTTTCTCCTCCTCTTTATAGTAGTTGGGCACCTCTGACACCGGGGATTACCTGCAAGGAAAAAAATTGGGAACAAATCAAGAAGAACTATGGGGAGAAACCAGAAGACAAATCTAAGAGAAGCTTATTGAACTTGTGTAAGGGATAGTTACCTATAGGCAGAAAGTAACCTCATGGTCAAGATCCTCCTTCACCATGAATCTAATTGTAGATACGTTGAAACCATGACACGAAGTGACTAAGCTAGTTAGTTACCTCAACCAAACCCCAATTTTTCTTAACCATCGGATCAGTCTTATACACATAAACGACGGGTATGGTTCCAGGCATCCAGGACAGGTGGTTCGTTCAAAGAACATGGAATACAATAATTTAATGAAACATATGTATTGAATGTTCAACTTGGGGTGAGATATTACATTCGTTGTCATGGGATTAAGCCTATTGCGATGGGTTCATATTCGACTCATAAATAATCTCGCCTTGAGTAATTAATCAAATCCATTAACTATTAAATTTTGGCAATATAATTCATTATTGGTATAACCCATGCGAGGTATGAACCTTAATATATTTCATATGTAGTAAGAGATAATTTATGTTATAAGCATGCATGGTGGTTAATTAAACAATTTTTTTTGTTTGGGGTGTTATACCCTTACAAGTGGTATCAGAGCCATGTTTCAACACTGTGGCTAAATGGGAAACTAAGAGTAACCAATATGTTAATGTACACAAAGTGAGACAAAATACGAAGAGGAACATGACCATCAACAAAACCAGAAGAACCTTATATAGGAACTAATTTGAAGACATGGGTGCAATTGGGGGAGGAATCGCATCAACCTAATGTAGCATTGTTGGGGACAGTTCAACATTTGCAAGCCAAAATGACTAACTTAAGAGTTTATAATGAAAGGTTGAGGCAAGAACATGAGAGAATCTTGAAGAGCTTGTCAGTCCAACAACGAAACCCAAGTGCCAGTAATGAGAACAGAACTGAAGCATTTCACCAAACGGAGGATAATGAAGAGTCCGTAGGAGGATGAAATGATGAGGAAGGAAGGCTTGATAACGTTTATGGTGACAAAGGGGCCAGTAGATAGAAATTCAAACTTCAAGGAGAATTTAAAAAGATAAAACGTCTGACATTTGATGGTGAATCAGAGGAGGCATCTGAGGCTTGGCTAATTAGCATGAATAAATATTTTCAAATCTATGAGTATGATAATAATTTAAAAGCCAGGTTGGAAATTTATCAATTGCAGCATAAAGACAATATGTGGTGGGAGGAAATCAAGACAATCTGGGGAATTGAGGAACGAGAGACAACCTAGAACAAATTTCAGAAACATTTTAAGGATAAATACCTGACTGAATAAATTTATGACAAGTAGGTGAAAGAGTTTCAGGACTTAAGACTCAGCCCACTGACTATGGACAAGTTTGTAACCAAGTTTACATCATTACTATGATATGTTACATATATTCGAGAGGAGAAGGCTAAAGTGCAACATTTTATCATTAGTTTACATACCTTTATGAATGAGAAGATGGAGTTCGATAATCTGAAAATAATGGATGAGGTTGTATGGAATGTCTGGATATGTTATCAACAAATGAAGCAGAGGGATGAAGGTGGCAATAATGGATTGAATAAGAAGGGAATGAAGGGTTTTTTCAATAATAAATGTGAAAAAGATTTTTGCGGGAAAAATGTGTACCAAAGGTAGCCCAATGAGTTTCTAGGAAAGAATTAGCAGAAATTCTGAACACAAAGTGAGACCAGACAAACAAAAGTAGAGGGTACTCGAGAAGTTATACAACAACAAAAATCTCCTTTGCAATGTTGGGGATGTGGGGAGCTTCATTATTACAAGAACTGCCCACATTGTGTACGAAATGAATAAGTTGACAACATACAAGAACCCTCTATAGTTGGCAAGGTGTCAAAGAGTATACCCATAATTAATGTAGCCTTGGATGATAATCATGCTGAATACCAACCTACAATGCTAGAATGTGAAGGTAAAAATTGCTAATCAATCTGTCTCTATTTTAATTGATCCAAGAGCAAGTTTGAGTTATGTCAACCTGAATATTATATAATTGTGCCATTTGTAAATTATTAAGTTCCAGAACCCTTGGTTAGTGTAATTGGCCATTGGTGCCAAAAGAAGAGTAACTCCCAAAACGAATAATTTTTCCATTGAAATAACAAGAAAAAAGATTAATGTGAGCTTAAACATGCTACCCTTAGGATCCTATGATGTGTTGATTGGAATGGGTTGGTTACAAAAGCATTGGTCCCTCATGAACTGTAAGGATAAAATTGTTAGCTTCCTTACTGAGGAAGGTGTTAGATAGGAAATACAAGGTATTAAAAAAGCCATTAAATTGTGACCTATTACTGCTAACCAGTTAGGAAAATGTATTCGAAAGGTTTTAAAATGTATGTTTTTCAAGTGGGTTATACTAACTCTAAGGATAAGGTAGTTCCTTAGAAAACTTGCAAGTCATTCGAGAATTCTTTAATGTATTTATGGAAGAAATACTCGGGCTGTCAGCGAAGCGGGATATAGATTTACCGTAGAATTAATTAAAAGATCAACCCCTATATCAAGGATTCCCTATCGCATGAGTATACCAAAATTAACATAACTTAAAATGCAACTCTAGGAGCTCCGTGATAAAGGCTATATCTGGCAAAGTGTGTCACGTAGGGGAGCCTTTGTACTATTTGTAAGAAAAAAGGATGGGACTCTATGGTTATGTATTGATTACAGGCAGTAGCATAAGATAACCATAAAAAATAAATACCCTTTACCAAGGATTGACAATCTATTTGATCAAGTTAGAGGGGCCATCATGTTCTTTAAAATTGATCTATGATCAGGATACCATCAAATACGAATTAAGGATGAAGATATTTTCAAAACATCTTTTTAAACTTGTTATGGACATTATGAGTTCGTGGTGCTGCCCTTTGGGCTCACCAATGCTCCTGCAACATTCATGAGCTTGATGAATGGTATATTTCAACCTTATCTAGACAAATTTGTGTTGATATTCATTGATGATATTCTAATTTAATTAAAGAACTTACAAAAGCATGAAAAGCATTTGAGATTAGTACTACAAACATTACATGATAGCCAGTTATATGATAAATATATTAATGTGATTTTTAAAAGAACCAGATCTAGTATTTGGGACACATCAATTCCTTAGAAGGCAAAGTTGTGGACTTCGAGAAGATCAAAACTATCATCGAATGGCTTGACCCCAAAAATGTTGTGGAAATCCGGTCCTTCATGCGGTTAGCAGGTGTTGTGTTGTACAACAACCCCCCACCATTTCATAAATTTTTTATATAAAATCATAATATGAAATGGGTCCCTTTTAAAATAAAACATAGATGTGTGAATAAATTGGTATTAACCCATCATAAGAAAAACCTTTATCAAAAGACTTAAGGTAGATGAACTATTGTTGAATAGAAATAAAGTGGGTCTTTAAAAATTATAAAATTCTTCGTTATTGCGATAAAGCAATCCCAAGATCGCATATTGCAATAACAAAGGAAGCTTGCACAAAGATACATTCATTTTCTCCGATCCGAAAAGCATATCGCAATCGGATATCGGGGAAGTCAAATGACAAAGCATGATGTAATAGAACCCCTTTAATTTCTCCGATGCGATAAAACGTATCGCCATCGGTAATTGGCAATAACAATCAACACATGATTAAAGGCACACTAGAATCCTACGATGCAATAAGGCATATCGCAATCAGTGATCGGTGAAATCACATTGGCACGGCAATAAAGCCCGAATCCATTCCCCGATTGTGATGCATTAATAAGGTGCATATCTCAAAAACATATTTAAAAGGCTTGCATGCATTGTATCACCTTTCAGTGATCGGAAGATGTTTAAGACAAATATTAAAGCCTTTCCTTTCACGTTACCGATCGCCGATTGCGATTTACTTCTGATTATCCGTCAAAGAAATCTAAGCCACGCTTCAATGAATCATTTGGCATATAAACGACATGATGGGCATTTAAAACCTCCTTTACCATGATTGATAGGTTAAATGACTAATCAATGAAGCAGTGAAGGGAAGATTTTCCTTTAGATTTTATTCCCGGCAATCTTACTCTAGTCCATTATCACCTGCTCATCGATGTAACTAGATTTCATTATCATATTGGTCTGTAGCAGCATTTCTCTGTATCACTGTTTTTCCAATCGCTTGTGTAGAATTCTGAGGAAATTAGGAATTTGAAACAAATGGGAAAAAGATCAAAGAAATTTGCAGCAGTAGCGGCTCCTACAGCAACAGTGTAGCCATCCAAGGATCTTGGACAAAGCAAAAAAGGGTTAATCTCAGACACTCCGTGCCTCGGTCTTGGAAATAAAAGTTGGGAAAGCATCTACAATCTAATAGAAGTAGAGGAGCCTGAAGAGATATCAGAAGAAGCCATAGCTGACTCAAGTAACAAATCAGAAGCGTCCCTCAAGGATTTAGCATGTTCATATTTTCACAGAATAGTAGCACGAGAAAAAATCCTCCCATATACCGATGTAGTGAGATGCGTGGTAGAGGAAATTCTAGTCTCAAACATAACATTTTGTACAATTGAAGGGAGTATATTTGGCTCATTTCAACCTGATGATCTAAGGAAAATGTATCACTTTCCTGAACCTAAAAAGCGATACAACAAAATCTTCCTTGAGAAATTTACAAATGAGAACGAGACAACATCGGCCCCAATTAGGCTGTGGAGACATTTTCCCCAGAATCACAAGCATGAATCATCAAGTAAGTACTCGGTGGACTCATTAGCTTCTCCTTACTATTATGTCGGTGCAATGATGCGTAGAATGTCGGGAATACATGACTCTACCAAGTTTACTATTGAAATGGTCCCACTGATGGAGGCATCCATCAACAGTTATGTGATGGATTGTGCATTTTGTCTAATGAATTAGCCACAACAATTCTCGAATTCAGGTCAAATTCACGAAAAACCACCAGGACCATTCCCCCTTTTTATTACAGTGCTTATGTTATGGATACTCTTTGCTTTAATGGAGATGGACTCCCAAAGACCCTTAGCCAATCCATATCTATCATCAAATATTATGGAAAGCTCACTACAAAGATCATTTGTACAAAATTTGTAATGGTTTTATGTTGCCTATCTACTATGCTATTTTTAATAAGCCTACCCCCAGGATTTCTGAGGAAGCAAGGATCGATTTTACTGCAGTAGGAAATTGGTTCAGAGAAGACAGATTCACTTATATAAGGCTTTTTGGTATCTTTACAAAACCGCATGTCCTTCCCCTGTATGTTCCCGATAAGCTGTTAGCTCGGGAATTGGCCTACCAGATAACAATGGAAGGGACATCCAAAACCCTTAAAAATTCCAAGAAACATGTATGGCCTACATTTTCTTTAAGATGAAGTGTTTACACTCTCCATGATTACAAACATGTAGAAAAGGAGATAGAAAAAATAAAAATGCTCAATCTTGCAACAATTCCCAACAGACAATATGATCCAAGAAACGTTGTCTATAATGTTCTTAAGCAGGCCAAACTTGCAAAATTTGATTATGAGAAGGATGACTTTGATGACCTATTTTCCTCAGTAGAATCGTTATTTCAGGTAAAAACATTGGCCAAGATTAAGTATCAAGATGAAGGGTTGGAAGTGTTTAATAAGCTTAGAGAAAAGAGGTTGCAAACTCTGCCTCTAGACTTATTAGTCACCACCTTGACAATCCAGTCAAGTTAGCCTGAACAACAAACTGTTGACAAATATCCTGCTGTGGAAAATATTCCTGAGAAAGGAAATGAGCCCGAACAAGAGAAGGAATAGGAGAAAGAATAGGGAAAAGGCAGTGAACACATGGATATAGATACTCAGATTGATCCCAAGCTCCTTAAAGAATGACAATAGTTTGATTCCATTATAGGCAATCCTAAGAGTTCATGGGGTTTCAACACGCCTGAAATGACAATTGGTCATAAGAAATCAACAAATATGGTTCCAACTAAAGGAACCAACGACCTACCTACGAGTAAAGATGTAGAGATAATTCCTAAGGATCCATTGGATGAATTTTTTTTTCATATAGAAGAGATACTACCTTTATATGTCTTCTACAACCCCAAGCATAGGGCTGTAGTAAAAAGACAAAGGAAAAAGAGAAGGATTGATCAATCCTCCCTTTTACCTGCACAAACAAAGATGGCTAATGTGGTGTGGAAAGAAGAATTCAATCATTTTGAGGATCTCACAAAAATCTCTCAATATACCAGAGCATATTCAATAGCCACTATGGATAAAGCATCATAAGTGAGCAATTTACTCAAGGAAAAAGATCAAAGAATTGTTTCATTGGAGGCACAGTTATCCGAAATACAACAAAAAATAGAGCAATTATAACAACAGTTAGCAGCAAAACAACAAGTAAACAATCAACTGAACGAGCAATTGCTCAAGGAAAAGCAAAGAATAGATCAGATTGCACTGCAAAAACAGAAGGAATTATCCATAGCATTGACCAACCTAAAGACAATGAATGAGAAAATGAGTAAAACAAAAGATGAACAAATCGCTCAACTATCACAATAGATAGAAAGGTTCAGAAGTTTTCCTCAACCAGCAAAGTTTAGGTCCGAAGCTGTCCAGATCAATAAGGCGTTGATTAAACAGTTAAATTTACTATGTCATAATATTTCCCTTGCCGATCCCCTCTGTGAAATTGCTTCATCAATGATTGACAAATCAGTTGATGCAAGGCAGAATTTGGAACAGGCTGATGAGACATTAACAAACTTTCTTGCCTGGCAAGAAACTAGTGAGGGGCAAGCTACAAATCTACCTAGAATTCTAGAATTGCACAAGGAAATTCTTTTCCTAGAATGGAAATCACAATTGATAAAAGCATAAAGGGAAACTTCAAGATGAAGATCAGCAACCAGTAATTTAATTGAGTTAATTAATGATACTCTTTATCTGTCTAATTTGATTTCACAGTGCATTCCAGGTAAATTGCCATCAGCCAAGGCATTGGAACAGACATGCAATCAAGAATTAGAAAATAAGGAGAGATTAATCGCAGGCATCCAAAGTTTAACCTGGGACACCTTTTGGTTCTTCCTAGTTAAACCATATAGTCAAAGGGAAGGACTCAAATGTTTAACCGATGCGATCGGTTATATGATTCCCGAAATTCATGATGCTACGTATTCAGCCTAACTGCATTATTGTTTGAGTCACCACCTAGAATTTCAACCAATGCTTGTTATCTGCCAGCTCAAACCAAAGGATGATCGGCCGGAAAAATGAATCATTCTACCGACTGCAAACAGGCCTATTTCAAGGATATTCTCATGATTTGGTTATACCACCTAATAGCTTTTTTATTTCATAATTAGTTAGCTTAGATAGTATTTAAAGACCCTTTCATGTCATTAGAAAGGGTCCTCAATTTTTGTATAAACTTGGATCAGGAATTCACGCTATTATGCATGTGATATAATTTTTATGAAAACTGGGCCTATATTTTGAATTTTAATGAAGAATTCTTTGATGAGATATGCACTACTATTATTTTGTGAGAGTATTTCTAAGTTAGAAGACAAAATCTAAATGCGATTGATATTGGGAAGGATCCAAATTACATATGGTTCTATTAACTGTCTTTGCTCTTTTCTTTTATATGAATCAGCATTTATTCAATCTTGCTATCGTTGGATATATGTATGTGTTTTGACAGCAGTCCTTATACTTTTCACTATTGAATGATTAAGGAATGTTATTCTTTCAATCATATTTATGTCAATGATATATGAAGAATAGTGTAATAATGTTTTAATGATTACTTTTTTTAACTAGTTGAACGAAGTAATGATCATATGAATGAATGTGTTTGTTTATCAATGGAGTCATCTATATGCCTATTTGTAAATTAAAGATCATCAAAAGTTACACTAAAGTGGAAATTCCCCAGGGTAGTTTAGTTGTCTATTATTTTTCATTTTAGAATATATCCTCCATCATTATCATTAGATAATAGGTAATCAACCACTTATCCATCCTATTTACAAACCATTGGGAAATTGGTCCCATGATATCCAGTCGGAACCACCATACCGAACGGAAAAGGAGCTTCCTTTAAGGTTCGGACCGGGTGGTTTTCCTCGATGTTGATGTAACGATTTTTGAGGCTTCAACTATTTTGACGCTAGAAGGAGGGAATGAACTGTGAATGGCGAGCAAACCCAAACCTACAACCCATTCTGAGAGTAAATCTCCCTCCACTTCACCTCCAACCTCTCCTTTGAAGGCTGGAACCCCAGTCTTCAAATGAGAAGAAAAGGAGACTACTACCACTGCTCAACCCCAACATACCCCAGAATGGTTAACTCTTGAGTCTCCTGAAGTACAGTCTCTTATCCATAAACTTCAAGGCTTTTCGATATCACCACAGAAATCTGAGGTATCTCAAGGCAGTGAGACTTCGCAATTCATTCCACCTCATCACCTCACCAGACTTCAGAGTGGAAAGCTTGGTATTGAACCTACTGAGTTGCCTTTACCGAAAAGGAAAAGGGCAAGAAAAACAACTGAAGGATCTGATAGTGAGACTTTCTCATCATCATCCTCCATTTCATCTTCTCCAGTGCGAAGTCAGCCATCCACTCCTCCATTACACATTGTTGTCCAACAGGGATCTGGAACTTCAACATCCCAACCACCTCAAACCTCAATATCATCTCCTTCCCAAACATCTGGAATTTCATCAGCAATATCATCTACTATTAGTTCTACAATGGCTCAGAATCCATGGAATAATCCTGGTGCAGTCACGATGCCTGCACCATTACATCCATTTCCAGCACATCCTGAAAAATGGTTGCCGAAATTTAATCCAGATGCTGGAATGTTATAGACATCTTTGGGCACTACAACCCCAATCATAAATGTCCAAAAACCAAGGGCTCTTAAGTCCCTAAAAGTTTTGTTCCAACCCCTAAAAGAACAAGGTCAGTTGATTACATCATCTCCCAGAAGTTCTCCATGAAAAACTACTCAGAACTGGTCAAAATTGGACCATCTCACCTGCTCCATGGTCAAAGTGCACTGCATCCCACCTAAATGCACACGGGAGGTGCGATGCATATTGAAAATCCCTTCTATGGGGTGCGATGGGCGAGAGTGGACAAATGGCAAGGTCAATCTGCAAGGTGGAGGATCATGGAATCTTCCAGAAACTTCTCCTGTGACACTTGCCCCTCTGCATTCGCCCAGGGATGAGTAAGAGATCATCAATCTTCAAGTGGAATCAAGAACTATTAGAGAGAGGACATTAATCAAATCTCAAAAGCTCACGGGCAAACATCTATATATGGATCCCTCATCCCAGAGATCCAGAGGCTAGAATTTTGTATCTTGTAAGGAAGTGTTGCTGGTTTCTTGGTGTAGCATCATAGTGTTGGGTGATCTAAACTTTTCATGAGGTTAAGAAGGGCTTTCTTTCTGAGAGGATGATGCTAGGTTAGAACAATTGGTTGTAATCCTCTTTGCTATTCTTGATTATTAATAAAGCTATTCAAGTTTTCCTCCACATTCTTGTATGATTGATGATATATGCATTTGTGTGGTCAATATATATCTGGTCCTATATTTTTTATGATAGTAGATCTCTGTTCTTGGATAGTGTTATGCTGCTTTGATTCTACAAGTGCTCTTTGAAGCTGGGTAAATGAGGAAGCAGGTGGCAAAGATCTATCAGAAGGGAGAGGAATCAAGCAAGGAACCAAGCGCAAGACAGAGGTTGGTATCCTTCTTTCCCCTCTTATTTACTTCTCATAAAGGAAAACGAAAGTGGTTTTATTTTGTTTGTTTCTAAGGTAGCTACCAGCCTTAGCGGGACTAGCAGCTCTGCATAGACACTAGATTTCCCGATAACAAGGAATACAAGCCGATGAGCATATTAATAATTTCATGTTGGCACTTAACATAAAAGGAGTGACAGAGGAAGATGTTGTTGTTAACCTTTTCCCTTATACCTTACAAGGATCAGTTGGGTCTTGGTATTTCTCCTTGCCCTTAGGATCCATTACAAGTTGGAACATTTTTCAAGAACAGTTCTTGACTAAATATGGTGATGACAGATCTCTAGCAATGTTAATCAATGATGTCTCAAATCTTAGGATATAATCTAAAGAACCTATAAAGGAGTTCAATTCACAGTTTAATAAACTCTTGAATAAGATTCCAACTGTCTCTAAACCAAGTGAGAAAATCATAAGCGAATGGTACATAACGACTTTACCTTCAAATATAGCTATTTTTGTAGATAGAGCCGCAAAACCAACTCTAGCTGAAAACATGAAAGAGGCACTTGCTGTAGAAAAACGCATTACTGCTTTAGAAAAGAAAGTTGTTCTTGAAGATAGAAAATCCATAAAAGTCTCTTTCAAAGATGATTCAAAAACGAAAATGCCTAAAGATCCATATGATATGGAGGGTCTCCAAAAATTTCTCAAGACTATGTCAAATGAAATGGTAGAAATCAAGAAGCAAGTGGCTAAGACTTCAACAAAAAGGCCATTTAGAAACTTTAAGAAACCTGAATCAAAACCACCAAATACTATATCCAATGCAGACTTAGACCTTGAAGAGGAAGAAGAGGAAGAAACAGTTTTATGACCTGAAGATCCTAAAGAAGAAGAAATTGTAGAATGTCATGGGATGTGGGACTTTATTTTGCCCAATTCCGATACAAAAAATGAACAGGAAGATTTCCCTGTGACTACCAGGAGCAAGGGTACTCCTGAACTTGTTCAAACAACCCAGAAGAAAAGGAATGTAGGTACTACTACTACCAAAGAAAAAATTACCACAAAGAAATCTACAACGATACCATCCCAAAATCAACCATCAACTTCAAATCCACCTTCAACATCTAAGACATTAGTAGTTACGGATTCTATGGACTACAAAATTATTGAAGACATGAAGAAAACAAAGGAAAATATCACTATGTTTGAGCTTAGTAAACTCAAACATCAACAAAATGTGCTTCTTAAAGAGTTAGGTGTTGTACCTTCTTCTCCTCTTCCCAATGTCGTATTGTCCAAAGCTGCTAATGAGTTAGGTAAGCCACCTCCTGGTAGAGTAGAAGCTATTGATGCTATTTTAATTGGGGATAGGTCCAATTCCCATACTCCTCCTTTTCTCTCAACCTACGAGATCTATAATAGAAATCTACAGAACTTTTTGATTGAATCTGGGGCTTCCTCTAATATAATGCTAGCTTCAGTTTGTTCTAAACTGAACATTGAACCTCAAAAGTTTACAATTCATATTGTACAGCTGGATAGAACTAAGGTCTAGGTTTTAGGAGAAATCAACTCAGTTACTATTAGGTTATCAGTTGATCTAAGAGTGGTTCAAAGAATTGATATTTTAATTGCTGATATAACTAAATTCTATGGCTTGATTTTGAGTAGAGATTAGTCTAAGAAACTTTATGGTTATATTTCCACTGATTGGTCTCATATGTGGCTACCTTATAAAGGAAAGTCAAATCAGATCAAGATTGATTGGGAGAAACACATGACCCATACTGTTACTGAATTTGAACAAGAAAATCAACCAATAGCATTCAATAACAACATTTCGGGCAATTACTCATCTGAATCATTCTTTGGCAATTTTACTGCTCAACCATCCCCTTTCTCAGTTAATAATCTCACATCTCAAATTGAAATTTTTTCACAAACAGATCCATCAAGATGTGCTAAAATTGTTGAGGATACTACAAATAAAACTGTAGATAAAACTTTGTTTTGGTCATTATATATTGATCGGTCTAAATCTAGTGAAGGTGCAGGAGCAGGATGTATTTTAGTTATAGTCCTGACAGGGAAAAGACCATGTTATCATGCAGGTTGGAATTTGAATGCACAAACAATACAGCTGAATATGATGCCTTGATTCAAGGACTCTATAAAACAATCGGTCTTAGAGTTCAATATTTGAAAGTGTTTGGTGATTCAGAAATTGTTATAAAACATGTCAAAAATACAATTCATTGCCTTTCTAGTCACCTTAAACACTATCAATCTTTGGTAGAGGATCCTATATCTCAATTTTTAGCATACAATATTTCTCCCATCCCTAGGTCCCAGAATGCAACAGTAGATTTACAAGCTAATGTTGCTTCCACGCTCCTTCCATCTAAAGATTACAGTCCAGACAAATTTTCAATAGAATTAATTTTTAGACCATCAATTCCTGACAATGTCAGTAATTGGCGATTGCTCAATCATGATGAAGACATTTTAAATTTCTTAACTTCTGATAAGACCTATGATGATAAAATCATTGATGAAAGTGATCATGACCTTCAAGTGAAGGAAAAGCAAGAAGAAAATTCAATACCTAAACCAGTGGTCAAGCTTGAAGATCTTTATGACATCAAAGACAGGTTTAAATGGGTGACCAATTCGAAGCTCTAGAGTTCTACTTTGAGATTTGAATTGATAAACCTAGGTACGGAGGATAATCCACAAAAAATTAATTTGAGATTAGGCCTTTCTTCAAAAGAAAGAATTGCATTAATTAGATTATTGTGTAAGTACAAAAATGTCTTTGCTTGGAAATATGATGATTTGAAAACATACGATACATCGATCATTCAACATACTATTCCAATGCTTTCTGAACAAAAACTAGTACAACAAAAGTTAAGGAAGATTCATCCTAACTTAGAGAGTTAAATAAACACTGAATTAAACAAACTCTTGAAAGCTAAGATAATTTTTCCTATCAGACATTCAAACTCAGTGTCCAACATGGTACTAGTAAGGAAGAAAAAAGGCGATATCAAAATTTGTATCGACTTCAGAAATCTTAACAAGGTAATCCAAAAGGATAATTTCCCTTTACCTACCATGGAGCAAACACTCCATTTAGTAGCTAGTTCTGAGATATGTCCTGTTTAGATGGTTTTTCAGGGTATAACCAAATTTTGGTCCATCCTGATGATAGACTTAAAACTATCTTTGGAACCAAGTGGGGAACTTATGCCTACCAAAAAATGCATTTCGAATTAATCAATGTCGGAGCCACATTCCAAAGAGCGATGGACATAGCATTCAAAGGATTAATCAATAAATCAATAGTTGTCTATTTGGACGATATATCTATATTTTGCAAGGAAAGATCAAATCATTTACATGATTTGAAACAAATCTTTGAACGTTGTAGAAGGTATGGTATCTCACTCAATCCAAAGAAATCCTTTTTTTCTCTTAATCAAGGAAAGCTCTTGGGATCCATTGTGTCAAAGGATGGTATTTATATTGACCCAGATAGAATCAAAGAGATTTCTGATATTCCATTCCCTCATAATAAAAAATCCATGCAGTCATTTTTAGGTCAAGAAAAACCATGATCAAGAAAAATTCAATGTTTAAATGGGGGCCTACAGAAAAAGAGGCATTTGATTCTATCAAACAATCAATCATAAATGCCCCTTCTTTAAGCACTCCTAATTTTTCAAATCATTTCATGTTATACACTCTTTCATCTAATTCATCTTATGTAGCAGTGCTAACACAAATTAACAATCAGAACTTGGAAGCACCAATCTCATTTTATAGTTCAAACTGTTGGGTTGTGTTATATTCTTTCCACGTAGTTAATAGGGGGTTTGAAGGGCACCCGTAACCCCACTTTATGGGGTCTGGGGCAGCGCCCCGGAAAATTTTGGTTTTGGACCATATGTTAGGTTGGGCGGACCCACCTATGGTTTGGTGCATGATTTTCGCACATGGTATTGGACGCGATGGTTTTCGGTCCATGGTATTGGATGCTTCAGCATGTATAAATATGTATTGTAACATTGAAAGGAACATAATGAAAAATCAAGCTGGTAGTCCCGGTTTTGGGATCCAGGGAAAAATCTTTGTGCATATGTGTTTTATGGGTTATGCTCTTGCATTGTTTATTTTCCTTGTCTAAGAATTCGTATGCAGGTAATTTTTGTACAGGGTTAAAACCTACATTTGGGACGCCTTTTTTGCTGAGGGGTTTCGCTCGGGCCTGTGGTAGACCCTGTTCAGTGGGAGATCTGCGAGATCGATTCTGGTGGTGAAAGAAGATGTCGAGCAGTGGAAAGATAGAGATTTAGAAGTTCAATGGTCAGAATTTTGAGTTGTGGAAACTCAAGATGGAGGATCTGTTGGTGGATAAAGATCAGTGAATCACGATAGATCCGGGTACTAAACCATCAGGAGTGATCGATGAAGAATGGAAGAAGTTGGATTGGAAGGCAAAGAGCACAATATGATTGTGTGTCTTGGATTTAGTATTGCTGAATGTATCAGGGGAAGCTACGACAAAGGCTTTGTGGGTCAAGTTAGGGACTTTGTACCAATCTAAGTCTCTGGTGAATAAACTGTTCCTGCGGAAAAAGCTGTATAACCTGAGGATGAAAGATGGAGACTCGGTGACAGAGTATATGAATGCGTTTAGTACTGTGGTAAGTCAGTTATTATCTGTTGATATTAAAATTTCAGATGAAGATAAGTGCATCAGTCTGTTGTGTTCTCTACCAGATTCGTGGGATACTCTGGTTATTGCAATAGGTAGCAATGCAATTGCTTTGCAGTTTGATGAAATAGTCTCAGCCTTGCTGACGGAGGAGATGAGATGGAAAAATATGGACAACCTGAATGGTGATGCCTTGTCTATACGAGGACGGTCCCAGAACAGAAACAAAAATAAGTCATCGAGTGGGAGATCTAAATCTAGAGGGAGATCTAAATCTCCAGGAAAACCTACAAAGGTGGTGTGCTGGAAATGCGGAAAGGAAGGGCACTTCAGAAGGGATTGTAAATCTAAAGCTCCTGATAAAGGAAAGGGATCTAATGATGCTCCTTCTACAAAGGCAAAAACCACCTCAGATGAAGGTGGGGATGTGTACTTGGCTTATTCAAGTGCACATGTAGATCATGAGGCATGGTTGATTGACTCAGGTGCATCCTTTCACTTCACTCCCCATAGAGAGTGGTTTTGCGAGTATGAGAAATACGATGGTGGTGATGTCTTCTTAGGAGATGATAGGAAGGCTAGAATCATTGGTTGGGGAAAAGTAAAGTTGAAGTTGCAAGGTGGAAGGGTTAGAACACTTCCGGGTGTTCTACATATTCGTGCATTGGCCAGAAATATGATTTATGTAAGCAAGTTGGATGATGCAGGTGTAAAGACGGTGTTCGAAAAAGATACCTGCAAGATGGTTCGACGAGCACTGATATTAATGCGGGGAGTTCGGATTGGAACTCTGTACAAGCTGCAAGGTAGCACTGTTGTTGATGGGTGCAATAGTTCTATGGTTCCTGAAAATGGAGTAGAGAATCTAGTGGTCTCTGGAGAGAAGACCATGTTGTGGCATCAAAGGCTTGGACATATTGGAGAGAAGGGCCTTCGAATGCTTCATGGTAAAGGTATGGTAGAAGGTATGAATAATAGCTCTCTGGATTTTGATTTCTGTGAAAATTGTGTATATGGGAAGCAGAATCGGGTGAGTTTCCCCTCTGGTGGTAAGAGGACGAAATAGATATTCGAGCTTGTGCACAGTGATGTGTTTGGACCTGTGAAGGTTCCATCACTGGGTAAGTCTGTGTACTATGTATCATTCATAGATGACTTCTCAAGGAATACATGGATATATTTTCTTAAGAAGAAATCTGAAGCCTTTGACAGGTTTAAAGAATTTAAGGCTCTGGTGGAAAATCAGACAGAGAAGAAGATAAAGGTGTTGAGGACAGATAATGGTGGAGAATTTTGCAGCAAGGAATTTGAAGAATTTTGTAAGAAGTGTGGTATAGCACGGCAGAAGACTACTCCATATACACCTCAGCAAAATGGATTCGCAGAAAGAATGAACAAGACGTTGATGGAAAGGGCAAGAAGCATGCTCAGTGGTGTCGGGTTAGGATAGGAATTCTGGGCAGAGGCAGTGGATACTACATGTTACCTGATCAAGAGATCACCTTCATCAGCGTTGGAGGATAAGACTCCACAAGAAGTATGGACTGGTGAGAAACTCTCTCTTTAACATCTAAGGGTATTTGGATGGGATGCATATGTACATGTTCCAAAGGAGAAACGAACCAAGTTGGATAGTAAATCTGAAAAGTGCATCTTTATTGGGTATAAGGATGGTTTAAAGGGTTATAAGATTTGGAACCTAGTCACACGGAAGGTTGCGTACAACCGAGATGTGTTGTTCAGAGAGGTAAAAGATGTTATTCAACATGAAGTCCAACCAAAGGAACCTGAGAATATAGAGTTTGAGCCAAAGGAGGAAGAATCAGACTCTGCAGCAGAGGAGGAATCAGAAGATGAAGAGCCACAAACTCCGGCTATGAGAAGATCAGTTCGAGAAAGAAGGCAGCCAGAAAGGTATAGTCCATCGGCTTTCAGTTCAAATTTCTCTTTGTTTGTTACTGATAATGATCCCAGAACTGTGAAGGAAGCAGTGGATTCAGAGGATGGAAAACTCTGGAAAGAGGCCATGGTCAATGAAATGGCATCTTTGCACAAAAATGAGGCTTGGGATCTGGTGGAGTTGCCGGCTGGAAGGAAACCCATTGGCAGCAAATGGGTGTTCAAGAAGAAGACAAATGCAGAAGGAAAGGTGGAGAAATACAAAGCTCGGTTGGTAGCGAAAGGTTATTCCCAGGTGCCGGGAATTGATTTTGGTGATATTTTTTCTCCTGTTGCCAAGGTAACATCTATTAGATTACTTTTATCTGTTGCTGCTGCTTTTGATTTTGAGGTAGAACAGATGGATGTGAAGACAACATTTCTTCACGGGGATTTGGAAGAGGAAATCTACATGAAGCAACCTGAAGGTTTTGCGGTGAAGGGTAAGAAAGAACTGGTATGCAAGTTAAATAAGTCTCTGTATGGGTTAAAACAGTCACCAAGGATGTGGTATCAGAAATTTGATACATTTATATGGGGACTTGGCTTCACCAGAAGCAAAGCAGATCATTGGGTGTATTTTAAATTAATTGGTGACCGTGTTATTTATCTGGTCTTGTATGTGGATGATATGTTGTTGGTTGGAAATGACAAAGAAATTATCCAGGATTTGAAGACCCAATTGTCCTCCAAATTCGACATGAAAGATCTTGGTGCTGCAAACTATATTTTGGGCATGGAAATTAAAAGAGATCGGTCAAAGAGGAAGCTCTGGTTAAACCAGAGGAAGTATGTTGAGACAATACTGGAGAGGTTTAATATGCAGGATAGTAAACCGGTGAAGGTTCCTATTCCTGTAGGTGTGAGGTTATCTGCTGAACAGTGTCCCAAGACACAAGAAGAGGAAGAGGACATGTCCCGTGTTCCATATGCAAGTGAAGTGGGTAGCCTAATGTATGCAATGGTCTGTACTAGACCAGACGTTGCACATGTAGTGGTAGTATTGAGCAGGTTTATGTCAAAACCTGGGAAGGAGCACTGGACAGCAGTGAAGCGGGTTTTCAGGTATTTGCGTGGCACTAGTGATTATGGTTTGTGCTACCAAGGAAGACTAGGATTGGACAGAGTGTTGGATATTCATGGCTTTGTTGATGCAGACTGGGCTGGAGATCTGGATCAGAGAAGATCTACAAGTGGGTATGTGTTTAACCTATTTGGAGGTGCAGTCAGTTGGATTAGTAAGAAACAATCTGTAGTGGCACTATCAACTACAGAGGCAGAATACATGGCAGCCACTCATGCAAGAAAGGAAGCAATTTGGTTGCAGAGATTGTGTTCAAGTATGGGGTTAGTACAGGGAGCTATAAGAATAGACTGTGACAGCCAAAGTGCAATTTTCTTGGCAAAGAAACCTGCTTATCATTCAAAGACAAAGCACATTGATGTTCAATATCACTTTGTGAGGGATATGATAGAAGACAGAAAGGTGTTGCTGGTAAAGGTGGACACTTTGAAGAATACTGCAGATGCATTGACAAAATCTGTGAGCTCTGAGAAGTTCTCTTGGTGTAGAGAAGTAATGGGAACCTCAGGGCTGAAAAAAATGACTAAGCTCTCTTGTGGCCCCCTGTGGAAAGAAAAAAACAAGTGGGAGATTGTTGGGTTGTGTTATATTCTTTCCACGTAGTTAATAGGGGGTTTGAAGGGCACCCGTAACCCCACTTTATGGGGTCCGAGGCAGCGCCTCGGAAAATTTTGGTTTTGGACCATATGTTAGGTTGGGCAGACCCACCTATGGTTTTGTGCATGATTTTCGCACATGGTATTGGACGCGATGGTTTTCAGTCCATGGTATTGGATGCTTTGGCATGTATAAATATCTATTGTAACATTGAAAGGAACATAATGAAAAATCAAGCTGGTAGTCACATGATGGACCAACAGGAGGAAATTTTGGAACTGATACAACACCTCACAAAATCATTCATGCTGGATATTGTTGGCCCACCTTGTTTAGAGATTATCATGAATATGTAAGGAAATGCCAAAGTTGTCAAAACACTAGCGGAAGACAAAGGAAGCTAGCTTTCCCTTTGCAATTAGTCAACATTGAACAATCTTTTGAACAATGGGGATTGGACATCATTGGGGAAATCACTCCACATTCATCCAAACAGCATAGGTATATCCTTACAACCACCGATTACTTTACTAAGTGGGTTGAAACAATTCTTTTGAAGACAACAAACTCTGAAGAAATTATTGAATTCATAAATCAGTTCATTATTACCAGGTTTGGTGTCCCAAACACCCTTATTTTTTATAATGCATCTTATTTCTCTGGAAATTCTATATTTGAGTTTTCCATCAAAAGGGGATTTAAATTGAAGTATTTTGTGAACTACTACCCTTAGGGTAATGGTTTAGCAGAATCCACCAATAAAAATCTTAATAAAATCATTAAGGGAACTATTGAGCAGAATCATAAAAACTGGCATAAATATTTAATATTTGCACTATGGGCTGATCCAACAACACATAAAGCCTCCATAGGCACTTCTCCATTTAATGTAGTATATGGAAAAGAAGTTGTCATAGCAACAAATCTAGTACTTCCATCACTAGCTTTAGTGTAGTTTATTGAAGAAAGCCCCTCACCTTCTATTCAACTTAGACATGATCAAATTTTGAAACTAGAAGAAGAAAGGGAGAAAGCATGAATTATACATGCAAAACATCAGCAGATTATTAAGACATCTTTCGATGCAACTTCAACCAGTTCAAAACACTTACAAGTTGGTGATCTAGTTTTGAAGTGGGACAAAGCCCATGAGGATAAAGAAAAACATACTATGTTTCAGAAAATGTGGCTTGGAGCATTCCAAATCAGTGAGAAGATAGGCCCTTTTACATTCATATTGCAAGATCTATCAGGAAAGAGAGATTCTCTTCCTGTTAATGGCCTTATCTTGAAAAAGTTCTTCAATTGAGGAGGTAACTCCTTCTCCCTTTGTAAATATTCAATTTTCAGCAGAATTTGTGTGCATAACTTATTTTGTTTAGAATCTTATGAAAATAAAGTTGTAAAATGCCTCCCATTGGTCTTTGCTATATTTAAAAAAGTTACTCAAAAGAAATAGTTTTGATATTTACTTTTAAGAAATGGAAGCCTTAAAAAAGAAAAAATAAATTTTTAGGAAATTAGGTATAATTATATTTTGAAAATCCAAATCTTCTCAAAACATAGAAATACTGTAAATCATTTTAAAATTTTAGTAGCCAGAAAAAGGTTATCAATACAAAACAGAGACTGATTCAGTCTTAGCATCTTCAACTCCCACGCTGTCATCCATATTCTCTTAAGGAGAAAATTGTTCATCCCATCCATCAAAGTTTATAATTACTCAGAGTGTAATTCTAAAATATATTTGATATAAAAGATAAGAGGTCTTATTACAAGCCTACTTATCATGATCATGGGGGAATAGCTCAACTGACATTACCAACACTGGATACCAAAACAGAGTAATGGCTTATAATTATAAGATAAGGGGTCTCATCACGAGCTAGCTTGTTCAGTTAAATTACAACCAGTGAATGGCATTGTCAACGACTGGCCACCAAACCAGGACAATGGATTTTTATCTTACAAAATAAGGAAAAAAGGAAAAAGTAATACAAAAATATGGAAACATATGGGAACATATCTTTTGGATTCATTCTTTTTAATAATATTCTGAAATGGATAGAATATTGAATGATCAAATGGTTAAAAGGTAACCCTGTTGAGACTATAAACGTTTGCTAGCAGGAGAGGCTCTACCTATGACAAAGGAGTCACTATAAAAGCTAAGTTGGAAATGTCTTTTGTTTTATCAATATCAACTAATTAAGGCTGATTTAAAACTTAGAATGTATTTAATTTTAACAAGAGAAGGAAATAGCAAAAATAGTTAACATTACTTTCAAAATCTATGATTATCTAGTTATATTAGATTTTCTCTATCATCTAAGCTTTCCAGATTAAGAAAGTTTAAGTATTTTAATTAATTTTCTCAAAGATAATTGTTTCTCCCAATGAATTGCCAATTGTTGTGCTGTACAAAAACCCCCCACCATTTCATAAAATTTTTATATAAAATAATAATATGAAATGGGTCCCTTTTATAATAAAACTTAGATGCATGAATAAATGGGTATTAACCCATCATAAGAAAAATCTTTATCAAAAGATTTAAGGTAGATGAACTATTGTTGAATAGAAATAAAGTGGGTCTTTAAAAAAATATAAAATTCTTCGTTATTGCAATAAACTGATTGCAAGATTGCATATCACAATAAAAAGGGAAGCTTGCACAAAGATACATTCATTTTCTCCGATCCGAAAAGAATATCACAATCGGATATTGGGGAAGTCAAATGACAAAGCACGATGTAATAGAACCCCTTTAATTTCTCTGATGCAATAAAACATATCGCCATCGACAATCGGCAATAACAGTCAACACATGATTAAAGGCACACTCAAATCCTCTGATGCGATAAGGCATATCGCAATCGGCAATCAGCGAAATCACATTGGAATGACAATAAATCCCGAATCCATTCCACGATTGTGATGCATTAATAAGGCGCATATCTCGAAAACATATTGAAAAGGCTTGCATGCATTGTATCATCTTTCAGGGATCGAAAGATGTTTAAGACAAATATTAAAGCCTTTCCTTTCACGTTACCAATCACTGATTGCGATTTAATTCTGATTATCCGTAAAAGAAATCTAAGCCATGCTTCAATGAATCATTTGGCATATAAATGACACGATGGGCATTTAAAACCTCCTTTACCATGACTGACAGGTTAAATGGCTAATCAATGAAGCAGTTAAGGGAATATTTTCCTTTAGATTTTATTCGTGGAAATCTTACTCTAGTCCATTATCACTTGCTCATCGATGTAACTATTTCATTATCATATTGGTTTGTAGCAGCATTTCTCTGTATCACTATTTTTCCAATCGCTTGTGCAGAATTCCGAGGAAATTAGGAATTTGAAGCAATTGGGAAAAAGATCAAAGAAATCTGTAGCAACAACAACTCCTACAGCAACAGTGCAGCCAGCCAAGGATCCTGGACAAAGAAAAAAAGGGTTAATCTCAAACACTACGTGTCTCGGTCTTGGAAATACAAGCTAGGAAAGCATCTACAATCTAATAGAAGTAGAGGAGCTTGAGGAGATATCAGAAGAAGCCACAGCTGACTCGAGTAACAAATCAGAAGCATCCCTCAAGGATTTAGCATGTTCATATTTGCACAGAATAGTAGCACGAGAAAAAATCCTCCCATATACTGATGTAGTGAGATGGGTGGTAGATGAAATTCCAGTCTCAAACAGAACATTTTGGACAATTGACAGGAGGATATTTGGCTCATTTCAACCTGATGATCTAAGGAAAATGTATCACTTTCCTGAACTTGAAAAGCGGTACAACAAAGCCTTCCTTGAGAAATTTGCAAATGAAAACGAGACAACATTGGCCCCAATTAGGCAGTGGAGACATTTTTCCGAGAAGCACAAGCATGAATCATCAGGTAAGTACTCGGTGGACTCATTAGCTTCTCCTTACTGTTATGTCGTAGCAATGATGTGTAGAATGTGGGGAATACATTACTCTGCCAGGTTTACTATTGAAATGGTCCCTCTGATGGAGGCAACCATCTACAGTTATGTGATGGATTGGGCAAAAATTTTGTCCAATAAATTAGCCACAACAATTTTCGAATTCAGATCAAATTCACGAAAAGCCACCAAGACCATTCCCCCTTTTTATTACATTTCTTATATTATGGACATTCTTTGCTTTAATTCAGAATATCCGATACTCGGATGGAGATGGACTCCAAAATACCCTAAGCCAATCCATATCTATCATTAAATATTATGGAAAGCTCACTACAAAGATCATTTGTACAAAACTTGTAATGGTTTTATGTTGCCTGTCTACTATGCTATTTTTTATAAGCTTGCCCCCAGGATTTCTGAGGAAGCAAGGATCGATTTGACTTCATTAGGAAATTGGTTTTAGTAGCCTTACAAAATCCATGTCCTTCCCCTGTATGTGCCCAATAAGTGGTTAGCTAGGGAATTGGCCTTACTAGCTAACAACGGAAGGGATATCCAAAACCCCTAAAAATTCCAAAAAACAGGTATGGCTTATATTTCCTTTAAGATGCAGTGTTTACACTCTCTATGATTACAAGCATGCAAAAAATGAGACAGAAAAAATAAAAATGTTCAATATTGCAACAATTCCCAACAGACAATATGATCCAAGAAAAGTTGTCTATAATATTCTTGAGTAGGCCAAACTTGCAAAGTTTGATCATGAGAAGGATTACTTTGATGACCTATTTTCCTCAGCAGAACCATTATTTCAGGTAAAAACATTGGCCAAGATCAGGTATCAAAATGAAGGGTTGGAAGTGTTTAATAGGCTTAGAGAACAGAGGTTGTAAACTCTGCCTCTAGACTTATTAGTCACTACCCCGGCAATCTAGTCAAGCGAGCCTGAACAACAATCTGTTGACAAATTTGCTACTATGGAAAAAATTCCTAGGAAAGGAAAAGTGCTAGAACAAGAGAAAGAACAGGAGAAAGAATAGGGAAAATGTAGTAAACACATGGATATAGATACTCAGATTGATCCCAAGCTCCTTAAAGAATGGCAACAGTTCGATTCCATTATAAGCAATCCTGAGGGTTCATGGGCTTTCAACACGCCTGAAGTGACAATTGGTCACAAGGCATCAACAAATACGGTTCCAACTGAAGGAACTAGCAGCTTACCTATGAGTAAGTATGTAGAGATAATTCCTAAGAATCCATCGGATGAAATTGTTTTTCATATAGAAGAGATACCGCCTTTAGATGTCTTCTACAACCCCAAGCATAGGGCTGTAGTAAAAAGACAAAGGAAAAAGAGAAGACTTGATCAATCTTCCCTTTTACCTGCACAAATAGAGATGGCTAATGTGGTGTGGAAAGAAGAATTCAATCCTTCTGAGGATCTCACAAAACTCTCTCAATATGCCGGAGCATATTCAACAGCCACTATGGATAAAGCATCAGAAATGAGCAATTTACTCAAGGAAAAAGATCAAACAATTGTTTCATTGGAGGCACAATTATCCGAAAGGCAACAAAAAATAGAGCAATTAGAACAACAGTTAGCAGCACAACAATAAGTAAACAGTCAACTGAATGAGAAATTTCTCAAGGAAAAGCAAAGAATAGATAAGAGTGCAGTGCAAAAATAGAAGGAATTATCCTTAGCATTGACCAAGCTAAAGACAATGAATGAACAAATGAGTAAAACAAAATATGAGAAAATCGCTCAACTATCACAATGGATAGAAAGGTTCAGAATTTTTCCTCAACCAACATAGTTCAGGTTCGAAGCTCTGCAGATCAATAAGGCATTAATTAAATAGTTAAATTTACTATGTCATAATATTTCCCTTGCCGAGCCCCTCTGAGAAATTTCTTCATTGATGATTGACAAATCAGTTGATGCAAGGCAGAATTTGGAACAAGCCAATAAGACATTAACAAAATTTTTTGCCTCGCAAGAAACTAGTGAGGGGCAAGCTGCAGATCTGCCTAGAATTCTAGAATTGCATAAGGAAATTCTTTTCTTAGAATGGAAATCACAATTGATGAAAGCGGAAAGGGAAACTTCAAGATGTAGATCAGCAACTAGTAATTTAACTGAGTTAATTAATGATACTGTTTATCTGTCTAATTTGATGTCACAGTGCACTCCAGGCAAATTGTCATCAGCCAAGGCATTGGAACAGACATGCAATCAAGAATTAGAAAATAAGGAGAGACTAATCGCAGGCATCCAAAGTTTAACCTGGGACACCTTTTAGTTCTTCCTAGTTAAACCATACAATCAAAGGGTAGCACTCAAATGTTTAACCGATGCGATCAGTTATATGATTCCTGAAATTGATGATGCTACGTATTCAGCCCAACTACATTCTCATCTGAGTCACCCCCCATAATTGCAACCAATGCTTGCAATCTGCCAGCTCAAACCAAAAGATGATCGGCTGAAATAGTGAATCATTCTACTGACTTCAAACAGGCCCATTTCAAGGAGATTCTCATGATTTGGTTATACCACCTAATAGCTTTTTTCATAATTAGTTAGCTTAGATAGTATTTAAAGACCCTTTCATGTCTTTAGAAAGGGTCCTTAATTTTTCTATAAACTTGGATCAAGAAGTCACACTATTATGCTTCTGATATATTTTGTATGAAGAATGGGCCTATATTCTGATTTTTCATGAAGAATTCTTGGATGAAATATGCACTATTGTTATTTTGTGAGAGTATTTCTATGCTAGAAGATAGAATCTGAATGCGATTGATATCGGGAAGGATCCAAATTACATACGGTACTATTATCTATGTCTTTGCTCTTTTATTTTATATAAATCAACATTTATTCAATCTTGCTATCATTGGATATATGTATGTGTTTTGACAACAGTCCTTATACTTTTCACTATTGAATGTTTAAGGAATGTTATTCTTTCAATCATATTTATGTCAATGATATATGAAGAATAGTGTAATAATTTTTTAATGATTACTTCATTTAACTATTTGAAAAAAGTAATGATCATATGAATGAATGTGTTTGTTTATCAATGGAGTCATCTATATGCCTATTTGTAAATTAAAGATCATCAAAAGTTACACTAAAGTGGAAATTTCCTGGGGTAGTTTAGTTGTTTATTATTTTTAATTTTAGAATAAATCCTCCATCATTATCATTAGATAATAGGTAATCAACCACTTATCCATCCTATTTACAAACCATTGGGAAACTGGTCCCATGATATCCAGTCGGAGCCACCATACCAAACGGAAAAGGAGTTACCTTTAAGGTCCGGACCGGGTGGTTTTCCCGATGTTGATGCAACGAGTTTCAAGGCTTCAGTCGCTGGATATTATCGTCGATTTATAGAAGTCTTTTCAAAACTTTCTGACCCTATAACTCCCCTACAAAATAAAGGGAAGTCTTTTAGGTGGAACCCAGAGTGTCAATAGAATTTTGAACATTTAAAATACTTGTTGACCACTGCACCTATTTTGAAGGTGGTATATCTAGAGAAAGAATTTATAGTTTGTATTGATGCTTTCAAGGAAGGTGTTGGAAGGGTGTTGATGCAAGAAGGTAGAGTCGTAACATACAAATCCCGCAAATTGAAGGATCATTGACAATAATACTCTACCTATTACTTGGAGTTGACCGCAGTAGTCAATGCCTTAAAAATATGGTGAATTTATTTATTGGGAAATAAATTCCTATTAATGAATTATCATATTATCTTAACAAGCTTCTTTAGTCAGCCTAATTTGAATTCCCACCAAGCTAGGTTGACAACTTTCTAGAGTGAGTTTGATTTTGACATAATGTACCTTAAAGGGAGAGAGAATCAGGTTGTTTATGCACTAAGCATGATACTGCATTTTTTGTATGAAATACATTATAGCCGAGTATAATCATTTTTTCTGAAAAGATTAAAGAAGATTCTCATAAAGATCCTAAATATAACTTATTGTGGCAGCAAGTTAGTCAGACACAGAACCTTAGGGAAAAGTCTGATTATGGCCTGAATCATGACAATATTGAATTTTAAAGGTTGTATTTGTATTCCTAACCAGATCTCTATAAAGAAGTTCATGTTAGATGAATTTCACAGAAATATGTATGTTGCCTACCCTGGATACCAAAAGTTGTTTTTTGCAATAGAAATAAAAATAAATAACTTTTGCGAGGGGTGAGAAAATACATTACTGAGTATTTGACTAAATGCTTGGAGTGCCAGCAAGTTAAGGTAGAACACCAACATCCTACTGGGTTGTTCCATCCACTGTCTATCCCTGAACAAAATGGGACACAATTATCTTAGATTTTATTACATGTTTTCCTTATTCTAAAAATTAGAACGATTATATCATGGTAGTGGCAGATAAATTGAGAAAAATAAGCCATTTTATACTAGTTAAATCCACATACAAAACAATTAAAATTGTTGATATATTTATGAAAGAAATATTCTGGTTACATGGTATACCCAAGGTGGTGATTTCTGATAGAGACATAATATTTACATCAACATTTTGGAAAGCCATTCTCATAGGATTGGGCACACAAATTTAGCTAGCATTGTATATAACCCCTAAATGGATGGGCAGAATGATCGAGTAAAGTAGTTGTTGGAGGACATATTAAGGATGTTTGTGATATGACAACCAAGTAAGTGGGTGGAATATCTCCACTTAGTGATATTCACATATAACAATATCTAGCATGAATCATTGGGAATGAGTCCATTTGAAGTGTTGTATGGGAAGAAATGCAAAATACCCATTGACTAGAACAACCCTGAAGACAAATTGGTGTTAGGACCTGATATGTTAGCTTACATGGAACAGATAGTAAAGAAAGTTCATCAAAATTTAAAATCCACTCAAGATAGGAAACAAGTTTATGCATATAGAGAAAGAACCTGCCGTGAATTCCATGTAGGAGATCATGTGCACCTATGAGTCAATACTAGGAAAATCACCTCATGGTGGGGTGGATGTGCTAAATTAGCACCTCAACAAAATCATTCATGCTGGATATTGTTGGCCCACCTTGTTCAGAGATTATCATGAATATGTAAGGAAATGCCAAAGTTGTCAAAACACTAGCGGAAGACAAAGGAAGCTAGCTTTCCCTTTGCAATTAGTCAACATTGAACAATCTTTTGAACAATGGGGATTGGACATCATTGGGGAAATCACTCCACATTCATCCAAACAGCATAGGTATATCCTTACAACCACCGATTACTTTACTAAGTGGGTTGAAACAATTCTTTTGAAGACAACAAACTCTGAAGAAATTATTGAATTCATAAATCAGTTCATTATTACCAGGTTTGGTGTCCCAAACACCCTTATTTTTTATAATGCATCTTATTTCTCTGGAAATTCTATATTTGAGTTTTCCATCAAAAGGGGATTTAAATTGAAGTATTTTGTGAACTACTACCCTTAGGGTAATGGTTTAGCAGAATCCACCAATAAAAATCTTAATAAAATCATTAAGGGAACTATTGAGCAGAAACATAAAAACTGGCATAAATATTTAATATTTGCACTATGGGCTGATCCAACAACACATAAAGCCTCCATAGGCACTTCTCCATTTAATGTAGTATATGGAAAAGAAGTTGTCATAGCAACAAATCTAGTACTTCCATCACTAGCTTTAGTGTAGTTTATTGAAGAAAGCCCCTCATCTTCTATTCAACTTAGACATGATCAAATTTTGAAACTAGAAGAAGAAAGGGAGAAAGCCTGAATTATACATGCAAAACATCAGCAGATTATTAAGACATCTTTCGATGCAACTTCAACCAGTTCAAAACACTTACAAGTTGGTGATCTAGTTTTGAAGTGGGACAAAGCCCATGAGGATAAAGGAAAACATACTAAGTTTCAGAAAATGTGGCTTGGACCATTCCAAATCAGTGAGAAGATAGGCCCTTCTACATTCATATTGCAAGATCTATCAGGAAAGAGAGATTCTCTTCGTGTTAATGGCCTTATCTTGAAAAAGTTCTTCAATTGAGGAGGTAACTCCTTCTCCCTTTGTAAATATTCAATTTTCAGCAGAATTTGTGTGCATAACTTATTTTGTTTAGAATCTTATGAAAATAAAGTTGTAAAATGCCTCCCATTGGTCTTTGCTATATTTAAAAAAGTTACTCAAAAGAAACAGTTTTGATATTTACTTTTAAGAAATGGAAGCCTTAAAAAAGAAAAAATAAATTTTTAGGAAATTAGGTATAATTATATTTTGAAAATCCAAATCTTCTCAAAACATAGAAATACTGTAAATCATTTTAAAATTTTAGTAGCCAGAAAAAGGTTATCAATACAAAACAGATACTGATTTAGTCTTAGCATCTTCAACTCCCACGCTGTCATCCATGTTCTCTTAAGGAGAAAATTGTTCATCCCATCCATCAAAGTTTATAATTACTCAGAGTGTAATTCTAAAATATATTTGATATAAAAGATAAGAGGTCTTATTACAAGCCTACTTATCATGATCATGGGGGAATAGCTCAACTGACATTACCAACACTGGATACCAAAACAGAGTAATGGCTTATAATTATAAGATAAGGGGTCTCATCACGAGCTAGCTTGTTCAGTTAAATTACAACCAGTGAATGGCATTGTCGACGACTGGCCACCAAACCAGGACAATGGATTTTTATCTTACAAAATAAGGAAAAAAGGAAAAAGTAATACAAAAATATGGAAACATATCTTTTGGATTCATTCTTTTTAATTATATTCTGAAATGGATAGAATATTGAATGATCAAATGGTTAAAAGGTAACCCTGTTGAGACTATAAATGTTTGCTAGCAGCAGAGGCTCTACCTATGACAAAGGAGTCATTATAAAAGCTAAGTTGGAAATGTCTTTTGTTTTATCATTATCAACCAATTAAGGCTGATTTAAAACTTAGAATGTATTTAATTTTAACAAGAGAAGGAAATAGCAAAAATAGTTAACATTACTTTCAGAATCTATGATTATCTAGTTATATTAGATTTTCTCTATCATCTAAGCTTTCCAGATTAAGAAAGTTTAAGTATTTTAATTAATTTCTCAGAGATAATTGTTTCTCCCAATGAATTGCCAATTGTTGTGCTGTACAACAACCCCCCACCATTTCATAAAATTTTTATATAAAATCATAATATGAAATGGGTCCCTTTTATAATAAAACTTAGATGCGTGAATAAATGGGTATTAACCCATCATAAGAAAAATCTTTATCAAAAGATTTAAGGTAGATGAACTATTGTTGAATAGAAATAAAGTGGGTCTTTAAAAATTATAAAATTCTTCGTTATTGCAATAAAGTGATTGCAAGATTGCATATCACAATAAAAAAGGAAGCTTGCACAAAGATACATTCATTTTCTCCGATCCGAAAAGCATATCACAATCGGATATTGGGGAAGTCAAATGACAAAGCACGATGTAATAGAACCCCTTTAATTTCTCCGATGCAATAAAGCATATCGCCATCGACAATCGGCAATAACAGTCAACACATGATTAAAGGCACACTCGAATCCTCTGATGCGATAAGGCATATCGCAATCGGCAATCAGCGAAATCACATTGGCATGACAATAAATCCCGAATCCATTCCACGATTGTGATGCATTAATAAGGCGCATATCTCGAAAACATATTGAAAAGGCTTGCATGCATTGTATCATCTTTCAGGGATCGAAAGATGTTTAAGACAAATATTAAAGCCTTTCCTTTCACGTTACCAATCACTGATTGCGATTTAATTCTGATTATCTGTAAAAGAAATCTAAGCCATGCTTCAATGAATCATTTGGCATATAAATGACATGATGGGCATTTAAAACCTCCTTTACCATGACTGACAGGTTAAATGGCTAATCAATGAAGCAGTTAAGGGAATATTTTCCTTTAGATTTTATTCGTGGAAATCTTACTCTAGTCCATTATCACTTGCTCATCGACGTAACTATTTCATTATCATATTGGTTTGTAGCAGCATTTCTCTGTATCACTATTTTTCCAATCGCTTGTGCAGAATTCCGAGGAAATTAGGAATTTGAAGCAATTGGGAAAAAGATCAAAGAAATCTGTAGCAACAGCAACTCCTACAGCAACAGTGCAGCCAGCCAAGGATCCTGGACAAAGAAAAAAAGGGTTAATCTCAAACACTACGTGTCTCGATCTTGGAAATACAAGCTAGGAAAGCATCTACAATCTAATAGAAGTAGAGGAGCTTGAGGAGATATCAGAAGAAGCCACAGCTGACTCGAGTAACAAATCAGAAGCATCCCTCAAGGATTTAGCATGTTCATATTTGCACAGAATAGCAGCACGAGAAAAAATCCTCCCATATACTGATGTAGTGAGATGGGTGGTAGATGAAATTCCAGTCTCAAACAGAACATTTTGGACAATTGACAGGAGGATATTTGGCTCATTTCAACCTGATGATCTAAGGAAAATGTATCACTTTCCTGAACTTGAAAAGCGGTACAACAAAGCCTTCCTTGAGAAATTTGCAAATGAAAACGAGACAACATTGGCCCCAATTAGGCAGTGGAGACATTTTTCCGAGAAGCACAAGCATGAATCATCAGGTAAGTACTCGGTGGACTCATTAGCTTCTCCTTACTGTTATGTCGTAGCAATGATGTGTAGAATGTGGGGAATACATTACTCTGCCAGGTTTACTATTGAAATGGTCCCTCTGATGGAGGCAACCATCTACAGTTATGTGATGGATTGGGCAAAAATTTTGTCCAATAAATTAGCCACAACAATTTTCGAATTCAGATCAAATTCACGAAAAGCCACCAAGACCATTCCCCCTTTTTATTACATTTCTTATATTATGGACATTCTTTGCTTTAATTTAGAATATCTGATACTCGGATGGAGATGGACTCCAAAAGACCCTAAGCCAATCCATATCTATCATTAAATATTATGGAAAGCTCACTACAAAGATCATTTGTACAAAACTTGTAATGGTTTTATGTTGCCTGTCTACTATGCTATTTTTTATAAGCTTTCCCCCAGGATTTCTGAGGAAGCAAGGATCGATTTGACTTCATTAGGAAATTGGTTTTAGTAGCCTTACAAAATCCATGTCCTTCCCCTGTATGTGCCCAATAAGTGGTTAGCTAGGGAATTGGCCTTACTAGCTAACAACGGAAGGGATATCCAAAACCCCTAAAAATTCCAAAAAACAGGTATGGCTTATATTTCCTTTAAGATGCAGTGTTTACACTCTCTATGATTACAAGCATGCAAAAAATGAGACAGAAAAAATAAAAATGTTCAATATTGCAACAATTCCCAACAGACAATATGATCCAAGAAAAGTTGTCTATAATATTCTTGAGTAGGCCAAACTTGCAAAGTTTGATCATGAGAAGGATTACTTTGATGACCTATTTTCCTCAGCAGAACCATTATTTCAGGTAAAAACATTGGCCAAGATCAGGTATCAAAATGAAGGGTTGGAAGTGTTTAATAGGCTTAGAGAACAGAGGTTGTAAACTCTGCCTCTAGACTTATTAGTCACTACCCCAGCAATCTAGTCAAGCGAGCCTGAACAACAATCTGTTGACAAATTTGCTACTATGGAAAAAATTCCTAGGAAAGGAAAAGTGCTAGAACAAGAGAAAGAACAGGAGAAAGAATAGGGAAAATGTAGTAAACACATGGATATAGATACTCAGATTGATCCCAAGCTCCTTAAAGAATGGCAACAGTTCGATTCCATTATAAGCAATCCTGAGGGTTCATGGGCTTTCAACACGCCTGAAGTGACAATTGATCACAAGGCATCAACAAATACGGTTCCAACTGAAGGAACTAGCATCTTACCTATGAGTAAGTATGTAGAGATAATTCCTAAGAATCCATCGGATGAAATTGTTTTTCATATAGAAGAGATATCGCCTTTAGATGTCTTCTACAACCCCAAGCATAGGGCTGTAGTAAAAAGACAAAGGAAAAAGAGAAGGCTTGATCAATCTTCCCTTTTACCTGCACAAATAGAGATGGCTAATGTGGTGTGGAAATAAGAATTCAATCCTTTTGAGGATCTCACAAAACTCTCTCAATATGCCGGAGCATATTCAACAGCCACTATGGATAAAGCATCAGAAATGAGCAATTTACTCAAGGAAAAAGATCAAACAATTGTTTCATTGGAGGCACAATAATCCGAAAGGCAACAAAAAATAGAGCAATTAGAACAACAGTTAGCAGCACAACAATAAGTAAACAATCAACTGAATGAGAAATTGCTCAAGGAAAAGCAAAGAATAGATAAGAGTGCATTGCAAAAATAGAAGGAATTATCCTTAGCATTGACCAAGCTAAAGACAATGAATGAACAAATGAGGAAAACAAAATATGAGAAAATCGCTCAACTATCACAATGGATAGAAAGGTTCAGAATTTTTCCTCAACCAACATAGTTCAGGTTCGAAGCTCTGCAGATCAATAAGGCATTAATTAAATAGTTAAATTTACTATGTCATAATATTTCCCTTGCCGAGCCCCTCTGAGAAATTTCTTCATTGATGATTGACAAATCAGTTGATGCAAGGCAGAATTTGGAACAGGCCAATAAGACATTAACAAAATTTTTTGCCTCGCAAGAAACTAGTGAGGGGCAAGCTGCAGATCTGCCTAGAATTCTAGAATTGCATAAGGAAATTCTTTTCTTAGAATGGAAATCACAATTGATGAAAGCAGAAAGGGAAACTTCAAGATGTAGATCAGCAACCAGTAATTTAACTGAGTTAATTAATGATACTGTTTATCTGTCTAATTTGATGTCACAGTGCACTCCAGGCAAATTGTCATTAGCCAAGGCATTGGAACAGACATGCAATCAAGAATTAGAAAATAAGGAGAGACTAATCGCAGGCATCCAAAGTTTAACCTGGGACACCTTTTAGTTCTTCCTAGTTAAACCATACAATCAAAGGGTAGCACTCAAATGTTTAACCGATGGGATCAGTTATATGATTCCTGAAATTGATGATGCTACGTATTCAGCCCAACTACATTCTCATCTGAGTCACCCCCCATAATTGCAACCAATGCTTGCAATCTGCCAGCTCAAACCAAAAGATGATCGGCTGAAATAGTGAATCATTCTACTGACTTCAAACAGGCCCATTTCAAGGAGATTCTCATGATTTGGTTATACCACCTAATAGCTTTTTTCATAATTAGTTAGCTTAGATAGTATTTAAAGACCCTTTCATGTCTTTAGAAAGGGTCCTTAATTTTTGTATAAACTTGGATCAAGAAGTCACACTATTATGCTTCTGATATATTTTGTATGAAGACTGGGCCTATATTCTGATTTTTCATGAAGAATTCTTGGATGAAATATGCACTACTGTTATTTTGTGAGAGTATTTCTATGCTAGAAGATAGAATCTGAATGCGATTGATATCGGGAAGGATCCAAATTACATACGGTACTATTATCTATGTCTTTGCTCTTTTATTTTATATAAATCAACATTTATTCAATCTTGCTATCATTGGATATATGTATGTGTTTTGACAACAGTCCTTATACTTTTCACTATTGAATGTTTAAGGAATGTTATTCTTTCAATCATATTTATGTCAATGATATATGAAGAATAGTGTAATAATTTTTTAATGATTACTTCATTTAACTATTTGAAAAAAGTAATGATCATATGAATGAATGTGTTTGTTTATCAATGGAGTCATCTATATGCCTATTTGTAAATTAAAGATCATCAAAAGTTACACTAAAGTGGAAATTTCCTGGGGTAGTTTAGTTGTTTATTATTTTTAATTTTAGAATAAATCCTCCATCATTATCATTAGATAATAGGTAATCAACCACTTATCCATCCTATTTACAAACCATTGGGAAACTGGTCCCATGATATCCAGTCGGAGCCACCATACCAAACGGAAAAGGAGCTGCCTTTAAGGTCCGGACCGGGTGGTTTTCCCGATGTTGATGCAACGAGTTTCAAGGCTTCAGTCGCTGGATATTATCCTCGATTTATAGAAGTCTTTTCAAAACTTTCTGACCCTATAACTCCCCTACAAAATAAAGGGAAGTCTTTTAGGTGGAACCCAGAGTGTCAATAGAATTTTGAACATTTAAAATACTTGTTGACCACTGCACCTATTTTGAAGGTGGTATATCTAGAGAAAGAATTTATAGTTTGTATTGATGCTTTCAAGGAAGGCGTTGGAAGGGTGTTGATGCAAGAAGGTAGAGTCGTAACATACAAATCCCGCAAATTGAAGGATCATTGACAATAATACTCTGCCTATTACTTGGAGTTGACCGCAGTAGTCAATGCCTTAAAAATATGGCGAATTTATTTATTGGGAAATAAATTCCTATTAATGAATTATCATATTATCTTAACAAGCTTCTTTAGTCAGCCTAATTTGAATTCCCACCAAGCTAGGTTGACAACTTTCTAGAGTGAGTTTGATTTTGACATAATGTACCTTAAAGGGAGAGAGAATCAGGTTGTTTATGCACTAAGCATGATACTGCATTTTTTGTATGAAATACATTATAGCCGAGTATAATCATTTTTTCTGAAAAGATTAAAGAAAATTCTCATAAAGATCCTAAATATAACTTATTGTGGCAGCAAGGTAGTCAGACACAAAACCTTAGGGAAAAGTCTGATTATGGCCTGAATCATGACAATATTGAATTTTAAAGGTTGTATTTGTATTCCTAACCAGATCTCTATAAAGAAGTTCATGTTAGATGAATTTCACAGAAATATGTATGCTGCCTACCCTGGATACCAAAAGTTGTTTTTTGCAATAGAAATAAAAATAAATAACTTTTGCCAGGGGTGAGAAAATACATTACTGAGTATTTGACTAAATGCTTGGAGTGCCAGCAAGTTAAGGTAGAACACCAACATCCTACTGGGTTGTTCCATCCACTGTCTATCCCTGAACAAAATGGGACACAATTATCTTAGATTTTATTACATGTTTTCCTTATTCTAAAAATTAGAACGATTATATCATGGTAGTGGCAGATAAATTGAGAAAAATAAGCCATTTTATACTAGTTAAATCCACATACAAAACAATTAAAATTGTTGATATATTTATGAAAGAAATATTCTGGTTACATGGTATACCCAAGGTGGTGATTTCTGATAGAGACATAATATTTACATCAACATTTTGGAAAGCCATTCTCATAGGATTGGGCACACAAATTTAGCTAGCATTGTATATCACCCCTAAATGGATGGGCAGAATGATCGAGTAAAGTAGTTGTTGGAGGACATATTAAGGATGTTTGTGATATGACAACCAAGTAAGTGGGTGGAATATCTCCACTTAGTGATATTCACATATAACAATATCTAGCATGAATCATTGGGAATGAGTCCATTTGAAGTGTTGTATGGGAGGAAATGCAAAATACCCATTGACTAGAACAACCCTGAAGACAAATTGGTGTTAGGACCTGATATGTTAGCTTACATGGAACAGATAGTAAAGAAAGTTCATCAAAATTTAAAATCCACTCAAGATAGGAAACAAGTTTATGCATATAGAGAAAGAACCTGCCGTGAATTCCATGTAGGAGATCATGTGCACCTATGAGTCAATACTAGGAAAATCACCTCATGGTGGGGTGGATGTGCTAAATTAGCACCTCAACAAAATCATTCATGCTGGATATTGTTGGCCCACCTTGTTCAGAGATTATCATGAATATGTAAGGAAATGCCAAAGTTGTCAAAACACTAGCGGAAGACAAAGGAAGCTAGCTTTCCCTTTGCAATTAGTCAACATTGAACAATCTTTTGAACAATGGGGATTGGACATCATTGGGGAAATCACTCCACATTCATCCAAACAGCATAGGTATATCCTTACAACCACCGATTACTTTACTAAGTGGGTTGAAACAATTCTTTTGAAGACAACAAACTCTGAAGAAATTATTGAATTCATAAATCAGTTCATTATTACCAGGTTTGGTGTCCCAAACACCCTTATTTTTTATAATGCATCTTATTTCTCTGGAAATTCTATATTTGAGTTTTCCATCAAAAGGGGATTTAAATTGAAGTATTTTGTGAACTACTACCCTTAGGGTAATGGTTTAGCAGAATCCACCAATAAAAATCTTAATAAAATCATTAAGGGAACTATTGAGCAGAAACATAAAAACTGGCATAAATATTTAATATTTGCACTATGGGCTGATCCAACAACACATAAAGCCTCCATAGGCACTTCTCCATTTAATGTAGTATATGGAAAAGAAGTTGTCATAGCAACAAATCTAGTACTTCCATCACTAGCTTTAGTGTAGTTTATTGAAGAAAGCCCCTCATCTTCTATTCAACTTAGACATGATCAAATTTTGAAACTAGAAGAAGAAAGGGAGAAAGCTTGAATTTTACATGCAAAACATCAGCAGATTATTAAGACATCTTTCGATGCAACTTCAACCAGTTCAAAACACTTACAAGTTGGTGATCTAGTTTTGAAGTGGGACAAAGCCCATGAGGATAAAGAAAAACATACTAAGTTTCAGAAAATGTGGCTTGGACCATTCCAAATCAGTGAGAAGATAGGCCCTTCTACATTCATATTGCAAGATCTATCAGGAAAGAGAGATTCTCTTCCTGTTAATGGCCTTATCTTGAAAAAGTTCTTCAATTGAGGAGGTAACCCCTTCTCCCTTTGTAAATATTCAATTTTCAGCAGAATTTGTGTGCATAACTTATTTTGTTTAGAATCTTATGAAAATAAAGTTGTAAAATGCCTCCCATTGGTCTTTGCTATATTTAAAAAAGTTACTCAAAAGAAATAGTTTTGATATTTACTTTTAAGAAATGGAACCCTTAAAAAAGAAAAAATAAATTTTTAGGAAATTAGGTATAATTATATTTTGAAAATCCAAATCTTCTCAAAACATAGAAATACTGTAAATCATTTTAAAATTTTAGTAGCCAGAAAAAGGTTATCAATACAAAACAGATACTGATTTAGTCTTAGCATCTTCAACTCCCACGCTGTCATCCATGTTCTCTTAAGGAGAAAATTGTTCATCCCATCCATCAAAGTTTATAATTACTCAGAGTGTAATTCTAAAATATATTTGATATAAAAGATAAGAGGTCTTATTACAAGCCTACTTATCATGATCATGGGGGAATAGCTCAACTGACATTACCAACACTGGATACCAAAACAGAGTAATGGCTTATAATTATAAGATAAGGGGTCTCATCATGAGCTAGCTTGTTCAGTTAAATTACAACCAGTGAATGGCATTGTCGATGACTGGCCACCAAACCAGGACAATGGATTTTTATCTTACAAAATAAGGAAAAAAGGAAAAATTAATACAAAAATATGGAAACATATGGGAACATATCTTTTGGATTCATTCGTTTTAATAATATTCTGAAATGGATAGAATATTGAATGATCAAATGGTTAAAAGGTAACCCTGTTGAGACTATAAACGTTTGCTAGCAGGAGAGGCTCTACCTATGACAAAGGAGTCACTATAAAAGCTAAGTTGGAAATGTCTTTTGTTTTATCAATATCAACTAATTAAGGCTGATTTAAAACTTAGAATGTATTTAATTTTAACAAGAGAAGGAAATAGCAAAAATAGTTAACATTACTTTCAAAATCTATGATTATCTAGTTATATTAGATTTTCTCTATCATCTAAGCTTTCCAGATTAAGAAAGTTTAAGTATTTTAATTAATTTTCTCAGAGATAATTGTTTCTCCCAATGAATTGCCAATTGTTGTGCTGTACAAAAACCCCCCACCATTTCATAAAATTTTTATATAAAATAATAATATGAAATGGGTCCCTTTTATAATAAAACTTAGATGCGTGAATAAATGGGTATTAACCCATCATAAGAAAAATCTTTATCAAAAGATTTAAGGTAGATGAACTATTGTTGAATAGAAATAAAGTGGGTCTTTAAAAAATTATAAAATTCTTCGTTATTGCAATAAACTGATTGCAAGATTGCATATCACAATAAAAAAGGAAGCTTGCACAAAGATACATTCATTCTCTCCGATCCAAAAAGCATATCACAATCGGATATTGGGGAAGTCAAATGACAAAGCACGATGTAATAGAACCCCTTTAATTTCTCCGATGCGATAAAACTTATCGCCATCGGCAATCGGCAATAACAGTCAACACATGATTAAAGGCACACTCAAATCCTCTGATGCGATAAGGCATATCGCAATCGGCGATCAGCGAAATCACAGTGGCATGGCAATAAAGCCCGAATCCATTCCCCGATTGCGATGCATTAATAAGGCGCATATCTCGAAAACATATTTAAAAGGCTTGCATGCATTGTATCACCTTTCAGTGATCGAAAGATGTTTAAGACAAATATTAAAGCCTTTCCTTTCACGTTACCAATCACTGATTGCGATTTAATTCTGATTATCTGTAAAAGAAATCTAAGCCATGCTTCAATGAATCATTTGGCATATAAATGACATGATGGGCATTTAAAACCTCCTTTACCATGACTGACAGGTTAAATGGCTAATCAATGAAGCAGTTAAGGGAATATTTTCCTTTAGATTTTATTCGTGGAAATCTTACTCTAGTCCATTATCACTTGCTCATCGACATAACTATTTCATTATCATATTGGTTTGTAGCAGCATTTCTCTGTATCACTATTTTTCCAATCGCTTGTGCAGAATTCCGAGGAAATTAGGAATTTGAAGCAATTGGGAAAAAGATCAAAGAAATCTGTAGCAACAGCAACTCCTACAACAACAGTGCAGCCAGCCAAGGATCCTGGACAAAGAAAAAAAGGGTTAATCTCAAACACTACGTGTCTCGATCTTGGAAATACAAGCTAGGAAAGCATCTACAATCTAATAGAAGTAGAGGAGCTTGAGGAGATATCAGAAGAAGCCACAGCTGACTCGAGTAACAAATCAGAAGCATCCCTCAAGGATTTAGCATGTTCATATTTGCACAGAATAGCAGCACGAGAAAAAATCCTCCCATATACTGATGTAGTGAGATGGGTGGTAGATGAAATTCCAGTCTCAAACAGAACATTTTGGACAATTGACAGGAGGATATTTGGCTCATTTCAACCTGATGATCTAAGGAAAATGTATCACTTTCCTGAACTTGAAAAGCGGTACAACAAAGCCTTCCTTGAGAAATTTGCAAATGAAAACGAGACAACATTGGCCCCAATTAGGCAGTGGAGACATTTTTCCGAGAAGCACAAGCATGAATCATCAGGTAAGTACTCGGTGGACTCATTAGCTTCTCCTTACTGTTATGTCGTAGCAATGATGTGTAGAATGTGGGGAATACATTACTCTGCCAGGTTTACTATTGAAATGGTCCCTCTGATGGAGGCAACCATCTACAGTTATGTGATGGATTGGGCAAAAATTTTGTCCAATAAATTAGCCACAACAATTTTCGAATTCAGATCAAATTCACGAAAAGCCACCAAGACCATTCCCCCTTTTTATTACATTTCTTATATTATGGACATTCTTTGCTTTAATTTAGAATATCTGATACTCGGATGGAGATGGACTCCAAAAGACCCTAAGCCAATCCATATCTATCATTAAATATTATGGAAAGCTCACTACAAAGATCATTTGTACAAAACTTGTAATGGTTTTATGTTGCCTGTCTACTATGCTATTTTTTATAAGCTTTCCCCCAGGATTTCTGAGGAAGCAAGGATCGATTTGACTTCATTAGGAAATTGGTTTTAGTAGCCTTACAAAATCCATGTCCTTCCCCTGTATGTGCCCAATAAGTGGTTAGCTAGGGAATTGGCCTTACTAGCTAACAACGGAAGGGATATCCAAAACCCCTAAAAATTCCAAAAAACAGGTATGGCTTATATTTCCTTTAAGATGCAGTGTTTACACTCTCTATGATTACAAGCATGCAAAAAATGAGACAGAAAAAATAAAAATGTTCAATATTGCAACAATTCCCAACAGACAATATGATCCAAGAAAAGTTGTCTATAATATTCTTGAGTAGGCCAAACTTGCAAAGTTTGATCATGAGAAGGATTACTTTGATGACCTATTTTCCTCAGCAGAACCATTATTTCAGGTAAAAACATTGGCCAAGATCAGGTATCAAAATGAAGGGTTGGAAGTGTTTAATAGGCTTAGAGAACAGAGGTTGTAAACTCTGCCTCTAGACTTATTAGTCACTACCCCGGCAATCTAGTCAAGCGAGCCTGAACAACAATCTGTTGACAAATTTGCTACTATGGAAAACATTCCTAGGAAAGGAAAAGTGCTAGAACAAGAGAAAGAACAGGAGAAAGAATAGGGAAAATGTAGTAAACACATGGATATAGATACTCAGATTGATCCCAAGCTCCTTAAAGAATGGCAACAGTTCGATTCCATTATAAGCAATCCTGAGGGTTCATGGGCTTTCAACACGCCTGAAGTGACAATTGGTCACAAGGCATCAACAAATACGGTTCCAACTGAAGGAACTAGCAGCTTACCTATGAGTAAGTATGTAGAGATAATTCCTAAGAATCCATCGGATGAAATTGTTTTTCATATAGAAGAGATAACGCCTTTAGATGTCTTCTACAACCCCAAGCATAGGGCTGTAGTAAAAAGACAAAGGAAAAAGAGAAGGCTTGATCAATCTTCCCTTTTACCTGCACAAATAGAGATGGCTAATGTGGTGTGGAAAGAAGAATTCAATCCTTTTGAGGATCTCACAAAACTCTCTCAATATGCCGGAGCATATTCAACAGCCACTATGGATAAAGCATCAGAAATGAGCAATTTACTCAAGGAAAAAGATCAAACAATTGTTTCATTGGAGGCACAATTATCCGAAAGGCAACAAAAAATAGAGCAATTAGAACAACAGTTAGCAGCACAACAATAAGTAAACAGTCAACTGAATGAGAAATTGCTCAAGGAAAAGCAAAGAATAGATAAGAGTGCAGTGCAAAAATAGAAGGAATTATCCTTAGCATTGACCAAGCTAAAGACAATGAATGAACAAATGAGTAAAACAAAATATGAGAAAATCGCTCAACTATCACAATGGATAGAAAGGTTCAGAATTTTTCCTCAACCAACATAGTTCAGGTTCGAAGCTCTGCAGATCAATAAGGCATTAATTAAATAGTTAAATTTACTATGTCATAATATTTCCCTTGCCGAGCCCCTCTGAGAAATTTCTTCATTGATGATTGACAAATCAGTTGATGCAAGGCAGAATTTGGAACAGGCCAATAAGACATTAACAAAAATTTTTGCCTCGCAAGAAACTAGTGAGGGGCAAGCTGCAGATCTGCCTAGAATTCTAGAATTGCATAAGGAAATTCTTTTCTTAGAATGGAAATCACAATTGATGAAAGCAGAAAGGGAAACTTCAAGATGTAGATCAGCAACCAGTAATTTAACTGAGTTAATTAATGATACTGTTTATCTGTCTAATTTGATGTCACAGTGCACTCCAGGCAAATTGTCATCAGCCAAGGCATTGGAACAGACATGCAATCAAGAATTAGAAAATAAGGAGAGACTAATCGCAGGCATCCAAAGTTTAACCTGGGACACCTTTTAGTTCTTCCTAGTTAAACCATACAATCAAAGGGTAGCACTCAAATGTTTAACCGATGCGATCAGTTATATGATTCCTGAAATTGATGATGCTACGTATTCAGCCCAACTACATTCTCATCTGAGTCACCCCCCATAATTGCAACCAATGCTTGCAATCTGCCAGCTCAAACCAAAAGATGATCGGCTGAAATAGTGAATCATTCTACTGACTTCAAACATGCCCATTTCAAGGAGATTCTCATGATTTGGTTATACCACCTAATAGCTTTTTTCATAATTAGTTAGCTTAGATAGTATTTAAAGACCCTTTCATGTCTTTAGAAAGGGTCCTTAATTTTTGTATAAACTTGGATCAAGAAGTCACACTATTATGCTTCTGATATATTTTGTATGAAGACTGGGCCTATATTCTGATTTTTCATGAAGAATTCTTGGATGAAATATGCACTACTGTTATTTTGTGAGAGTATTTCTATGCTAGAAGATAGAATTTGAATGCGATTGATATCGGGAAGGATCCAAATTACATACGGTACTATTATCTATGTCTTTGCTCTTTTATTTTATATAAATCAACATTTATTCAATCTTGCTATCATTGGATATATGTATGTGTTTTGACAACAGTCCTTATACTTTTCACTATTGAATGTTTAAGGAATGTTATTCTTTCAATCATATTTATGTCAATGATATATGAAGAATAGTGTAATAATTTTTTAATGATTACTTCATTTAACTATTTGAAAAAAGTAATGATCATATGAATGAATGTGTTTGTTTATCAATGGAGTCATCTATATGCCTATTTGTAAATTAAAGATCATCAAAAGTTACACTAAAGTGGAAATTTCCTGGGGTAGTTTAGTTGTTTATTATTTTTAATTTTAGAATAAATCCTCCATCATTATCATTATATAATAGGTAATCAACCACTTATCCATCCTATTTACAAACCATTGGGAAACTGGTCCCATGATATCCAGTCGGAGCCACCATACCAAACGGAAAAGGAGCTGCCTTTAAGGTCCGGACCGGGTGGTTTTCCCGATGTTGATGCAACGAGTTTCAAGGCTTCAGTCGCTGGATATTATCGTCGATTTATAGAAGTCTTTTCAAAACTTTCTGACCCTATAACTCCCCTACAAAATAAAGGGAAGTCTTTTAGGTGGAACCCAGAGTGTCAATAGAATTTTGAACATTTAAAATACTTGTTGACCACTGCACCTATTTTGAAGGTGGTATATCTAGAGAAAGAATTTATAGTTTGTATTGATGCTTTCAAGGAAGGCGTTGGAAGGGTGTTGATGCAAGAAGGTAGAGTCGTAACATACAAATCCCGCAAATTGAAGGATCATTGACAATAATACTCTGCCTATTACTTGGAGTTGACCGCAGTAGTCAATGCCTTAAAAATATGGCGAATTTATTTATTGGGAAATAAATTCCTATTAATGAATTATCATATTATCTTAACAAGCTTCTTTAGTCAGCCTAATTTGAATTCCCACCAAGCTAGGTTGACAACTTTCTAGAGTGAGTTTGATTTTGACATAATGTACCTTAAAGGGAGAGAGAATCAGGTTGTTTATGCACTAAGCATGATACTGCATTTTTTGTATGAAATACATTATAGCCGAGTATAATCATTTTTTCTGAAAAGATTAAAGAAGATTCTCATAAAGATCCTAAATATAACTTATTGTGGCAGCAAGTTAGTCAGACACAGAACCTTAGGGAAAAGTCTGATTATGGCCTGAATCATGACAATATTGAATTTTAAAGGTTGTATTTGTATTCCTAACCAGATCTCTATAAAGAAGTTCATGTTAGATGAATTTCACATTAATATGTATGCTGCCTACCCTGGATACAAAAAGTTGTTTTTTGCAATAGAAATAAAAATAAATAACTTTTGCCAGGGGTGAGAAAATACATTACTGAGTATTTGACTAAATGCTTGGAGTGCCAGCAAGTTAAGGTAGAACACCAACATCCTACTAGGTTGTTCCATCCACTGTCTATCCCTGAACAAAATGGGACACAATTATCTTAGATTTTATTACATGTTTTCCTTATTCTAAAAATTAGAACGATTATATCATGGTAGTGGCAGATAAATTGAGAAAAATAAGCCATTTTATACTAGTTAAATCCACATACAAAACAATTAAAATTGTTGATATATTTATGAAAGAAATATTCTGGTTACATGGTATACCCAAGGTGGTGATTTATGATAGAGACATAATATTTACATCAACATTTTGGAAAGCCATTCTCATAGGATTGGGCACACAAATTTAGCTAGCATTGTATATCACCCCTAAATGGATGGGAAGAATGATCGAGTAAAGTAGTTGTTGGAGGACATATTAAGGATGTTTGTGATATGACAACCAAGTAAGTGGGTGGAATATCTCCACTTAGTGATATTCACATATAACAATATCTAGCATGAATCATTGGGAATGAGTCCATTTGAAGTGTTGTATGGGAGGAAATGCAAAATACCCATTGACTAGAACAACCCTGAAGACAAATTGGTGTTAGGACCTGATATGTTAGCTTACATGGAACAGATAGTAAAGAAAGTTCATCAAAATTTAAAATCCACTCAAGATAGGAAACAAGTTTATGCATATAGAGAAAGAACCTGCCGTGAATTCCATGTAGGAGATCATGTGCACCTATGAGTCAATACTAGGAAAATCACCTCATGGTGGGGTGGATGTGCTAAATTAGCACCTCAATATTGCAAACCTTTCCAAATTCTGGAAATAATTAGACCAATGGCATACAAACTTTCAATACGAGGTCATATCCAGGTCAATAATGGATTTCATGTTTCATTATTGAAGAAAGATGTGTATGATCCTAGGCATGTGATTGATTGGAAAAATGTGCAAGCAAAATTTAATCTTGTAGTTGCTTGTGTGAATATATAATTAGCATGAGCTAATGGAAAGTTATGGGCATGTATAGGTCGAACCAGACAAAGAGTTCCTGGTAGATCCTATGCATATTCTCGAGCAGAGAGAAACAATGTTACACTGGCGAGCTATCAGGCAGACTAATGTGCAATGGAAGCAATTTAGCTCTGAAGAGGCTACCTGGGAGGATGAGGACTTTATGGGTAAGGCTTACCCTGATTTATTTCAGTAGATTGAGCTAAAAAATAATGATGGTGTTTCACACAAGGGAGGAGAGATGTAACGCCCTTGTGAATATTTTATTAAGTTACTGTTGTTACTTTTTTTTTATAAGTTTTACCTTACAGAATCAAAGACTCATGGCTTGGTAAAAGGTCTAATGAAGTCTTATGATGGAAAAGATAATTAAATGGAAGGAAATTAATTTCAAGAAATGATTTTTTTTAAAGAAACCTCTATACAGTTATGGATGGTTATCATCTTCTCTCTTTCCCTAGAGAGGAGGTAAGATAAACATTCATCTCAGTGGGAAAAAATATACAAGGATAGTAGGAGAGCTAGAGGGTCAAAAGAGAGAAATTTGAAATGGAACCTTGCACAAGACTGTGAAAGTGGGCAAGATGCTACCAGACTAAGGTGCTCTTGAGCTAGGCTTAGAACTAGTGGAACGCTTGGATGAACCCTTGATGGTTGAATTTTGAATTGGACCAATTTTGTCTTGAGGTTTAGAATTTGCCTAAATTAAGGTTGAATTCCTAAATTGTCTTGAAGGGAAGAGGCTTGGGGGGGATACTGGATGTCATTTCTAGTCTCACGACTGGGTGGAGAGATCTTCTTGAATGAATTCCTCTGGCAGAATAGAAAAAAATAGATAAGTTCTTTATAACACCGTATTTAATTGTTATTGAATGATAAATCTTGTGTTGTTTTTGGAAAATTAAATTTCTTTTATAAAATTGAATTTTGTTACCAATGATTGAGGAGTTTTTCCTAAATTATGTAAAAGTTTAAGTCAATCTGTAAAAAAAAATTCTACCTTGATTTGAAATTATCGACTATTAGCTAAGGCCGTAAGGCTAAAGTAAGTCAATCATACCGATTTTAGATGCAGGACTAGTTGAATTATAGATGGGTAGAAATAAAATGTTGGGTAAATAGGTGATAAAATAATAAGGATAAACAAGGTATGAAAAAGTTAATTTAGACATTCAAGTTGAATGACAACCTAGTTCTCAACTAAGACTGGAAAAATCCAGTGGTTAAACTCAAATTCCAACTTAGTCTCTAAGTAGTCTAGATCATTGACATTAGACTCAAGATAGTGTTTTGAGTTCGGCAATGTGGGCCCAGGAACACCCATGGTCCAGCTCGCTGTTGGCATAAGAAAGACCCTCAAAATATTAATGAAGAAAAGAAAAGAATTTTAAAGAAGAAATGTGGCTTGCAAGAAAAGGGAATCCTAACTATGAGTCATTGAGGAACTTTTCTAACCATGTACATTATCAAGAGGAATAAGAATATACCTTATTAAATTGTGACATAGAACCAAAACTCTCTCACAGAAACCTGAATAATGATGATCCTACAGTCGGAAGCTAACAAACAAGGAAATTATGGCAAAAATATTATGGATAGATACTCAGAAAACTAAGAAAATTATTCATCTTTATATGCTTGAATAATAGAAACTCATACAAGTCTTGGCCATATCTTACGAAACCAAAATGAAGTAAAACCCAATAAACAATTCGTTTGTAACTTAGGGAAAAGTGATTCCTTAAAGTAAACACTTCAAGATTTATAATAAAGAAAGATAGTTGTTCCAATTGTACGACTGTATTATCAATTACAACAACAGTATACATAAAAGAGAAAGCACATAATTAAAATCCGACCACTCTATCCCAAAAGAAAAGGGAAATGGGAATTATGACTTCATCTAATTTAATGGAAGTTGATCCACTGGAGAACATACGAAGCTGCTGAATGACTTAGGTACTCTCTGTAAGAGAGTCAAACTGAACCCTAGCCTATGTAATAAAACATGGAATGAAACCCATATTAGATTGGGGCGAAATGGAACCTAGAATGGGAGAGAAGACCAATAAGTAATTTGTATGTAGTCGTGGCCAATAACTCTTCAAGAAATGGAAAATTGTTGTAACAAAACTTAACTTGCAACAAGGTGAGAAGTTGTTGTCAGAGAGGGTTTTCAATAAGTAACAATCAAAGTTACAAATGCATGAGAGATCATTACCTTTTGTGCTCAAGCTAGTCCCAACGCCTTGCATTTCAACCTATGTTGTAATTACCCTCCTAATTACTAATAGACTCATTCCATGTCTTTCTTAAATAAAGACAAATGTAGTGTGTGTCTTCTATGGAAGAATTTTTTTCCACTGTTAATACCTATCGAGTTACTCTTGGTTCTTTCTCCTCCTCTTCCTAGTAGTTGGGCACATGTAACACCAAGGGTTACCTGCAAAGAAACAATTTGGGAACAAATCAAGAAGAATCATGGGGAGAACCAAAAAGGAGAATCTAAGAGAAACTTAATGAACTACTGTAAGGGATAGTTACCTGTAGGTGGAAAGTAACATCAGAGTCAAGATCCTTCTTCACCATGAAGCTAGTCATGGAGAGCTTGAAACCCTAACACGAAGTGACCGAATGAGTGTTAGCATCGAAGTTGAGGAAAGGGATTAGGTACTTCAACCAAACCCTGGTTTTCCTCGAAGGTCAGATCAACCTTAGACAGATGGACGATGGGTATGGCTCCAGGAGTCTAGGATAAGTGGTCCATTTGAAGAACACGTTACATAATACTTTAATGCACCATATGTTTTGAATGTTCAACTTGGGATGAGATATTGTACGTGCCATGGGATTAATCCTATTTCTATGGTCTCATATTGGACTCATAGATAATCTCACCTTGAGTAGTTAACCAAATCCATTAACTGTTAAAGTTTGGTAATATAATTCATTATCGATATAACCCATGCAAGGTTTGAATCTTAATATATTTCATATGTGAAGTAAGAGATAATCTGTGTTATAAGCATGCATGGTGGTTAATTAAACACAAATCTTTTTGGGCGTTATACTTGGTATAGAAAATGGGTCAAAAGTATGCCTTTTACAAAAAAGGGAATATAAACGTTTTCTTTGATATCATCTTTCACTAGAATCTAGCCATAAAATTCTTTATGAGATAGTAATTTTAGGTTGCTTAAAAAATGCATTTTTGAATGCATAAATGGAGGTCAAAAGAGAGACTCTTTCGAATGCACTATTTGTTTGAGGGGAGTCTAAAATTTCTACTTTTTATCACTTTTCACTATAATTCAACTATACAATTCTTTATGAAATTGAGATTTTAAGTTTCTTAAAAAATGTTCTTTTGAATGCATAAATGAATCCACTTGAAAATCCCTAGGGCACTTTTACTATACACACTCAACAACTCAAATATGTAATTTCAACAAACTCTAGTTGTATTTACAGTAAAATTGATTGAAAAAAATGCCCAGAAATAGAACAAAACATGGATTTTTTACAAAATGATATTAGATAGGATGGAGTCTAAACATTGTACATTTTCTCCTTTTACAATATAAGTTTGGCTAGATTTAGAGTAAAATTGATCAAGAAAATATGCTGGAAAAATGGGCAAAATGTAGAATGCTTATATTGCACTTTGAGTTAGGGTGGAGTTGAAATATTCTATTCTTAGCCATTTTCCCTCAAATCCAAAGGTATAATTCTTGGCGTGGTCACAATTTTAAGTCTTTTAAATTGTATTTTTGAATGATGAATGAATTCAACACCCTAAAAACTCCTTAGAGCACTCTATTTCTAGAAACTCAACAACTCAATTATGTAATTCCAACAAATTATGGCCAAATTTGAGAGAAAATTGATAAAAAAAAATGTGCCCAAAAATAGGCCAAAATAAGAAAGTTTAGGCTAGGTTAGGGTCTTAAAAGTCTACATTTGTACCTTTTTCACTAGAGCTTTGGTGATACAATTCTGAGTAAGATAACAATTTTCAAATTTCTTAACTTGCATTTTTGAAGGCATGGATGGATTTAACACACTAAAATGTCCTAGAGCGCTAAAATTATATAGACCCAACAACTCAATCATGTGATTCAAAAATATTATGGTTGGATTTTGGTGTAGGGCTAAACACCCGCACATACCCACCGTATGCATTTAACACAATAATCCATCCACAACTATCCTAGGTGTCTGACTCTACAATGGAGTCAAACCTTTAGACCATAAATGGTCATGACCCATTCATCAGTTCCTGTGTATAGGAACCCAATCACCCCACCTTTATCTTCCTATCGGGATTATTAAACCCTTCTAAGCCTTTTCAATCCTTTAATCCATGCATATATAACCTTCCCTTTTAAATTCTTGTTTACGTGTGGATTAACACACAAAACACGCCATCAACACTTTTCTCTTTGATAATCCTTTTATAAAGGAAAGCCCATTTACGAAGGGAAATACTCCCAAAACAAATTTCCACCCTTGGTATCACTTCTACACATCTTTTGAGGCTACCTTGATCGTTATCAACATTCGCTCTTCACCCTGTCGCAGTTATTGTTAACACAGGCCTACTCAGCTCCGATATGCGATTAACGCAATACCAAATTTCAATCCATATACAATTGCGTCTATATTAATATTAGTTCCACCCTTACCATCCACTTCTTATCGTTGATAAGTCCCGACGTCGATCACTGATATATCTCTATCGTGATATCGCAACTCCACCAATCGCTCTTTTACACCTCCAATCGTCGATATGCGATTAAATCATGACCATTGATCTAGCCACAATCCAACAGTCCACGATAAATCATTGTTTGCTATTCAAAATTCTCCAAGGATCATTTCGATCTCTTTAAAAAGGTCTTCACCGATGCGACACGATCTAGGCCGTTGATCTTAAGAGATCTAACGGTACCTGTGTCTCACTCCTCGTTCCTTCGTTCTTCCTTTTTCTTAGAAATTACACTAAGTCTTAAGTATTTCCTCTGTGACATAGTTTCTTCAAAGGGTTCTGGACCTTTGCTATTTCACTGTGCACTATCTCTTCTGAGCTTATACTTGCACGCTCAACTTGCTATCTCTCCTGATCTTCGCTTTGTGGTTTCGATTGGACTTGATGGTCCATTTCGATTCTTCTGAATCAATCTACTCTCTCTCTCTCTCTCTCTCTCTCTCTCTCTCTCTCTCTCTGCATCCTTCATAATTCTTCTTGTACCTGTACAGAGCCTACAAATTCACAAGTAATTCATTTATGAAATACCCTTTAACACATATTGACACAGATAGGAACTGATCTTGCATATATTAATATAAAAGCATAGATTACATTTGAGACACCTTGGTCTCACATACACAAGACTGATTCTACTATTAGTGGTCTCTTCCTTCTACCCATAGGCTTACATACATTTATATGGAAACAAAGGATTGGATTACTATGAAGGACCTGATCCCATCCTTTAACAAAGGCCCTAAATCTCTCTACATGCATACCTATGTGGCAGATAAGTCTCCTTGAGAATTTATCCATTCCATCTTTTCCTCTGTCTTAAAACAGAAAAGCCCCCTATTTTGCTCAATGGTCCACATCTATTCTCCCTTTTATGCCTAAAATCTCTACCTTGCTCCTAGGATCATGGAACTACTCATGTTCTCATTTTTTTTTTTTGAGAGCATCTAATTATATCACACTTAAGGGCTAAATGTTGCATTAAATTGATACTTAGGAAAACTATTTCCTAAAATGCATGACCCCCCTATGTCTACTATTTACAATGATTTTCCTTGGGCTGAATTCTTCTCCATCGGACTCCCAAAGTAGAAAATATTCATGATCTCCTGATCATGTGCCTTTTGATCTTTGTCTTCCTGGATCCCACACTTTGTTCTGTAATTGTCCAGATGTCATGTGCCTTTGTTATTGTTGTATGTCTGTTGTCTTTTGCTCCATTCTCTTCCTATCAATCAAGTTTAATTTTTTATTGATCTTACTTGCTACTACTACCATTTTCCTCCATTTGTATTGCTTCATCATCAGCTGCCATATTTATTCAATTTCTATGTCCAACATATCTTTGAACTGGTCCATTTTCTATTTTGTATTTTTGTCTCTTTCTCTTTGTTTCAGGTTACTGTTGCTATCTTCTATGCCGACTCTTCCTTTTCTTGCTTCAAATTTTGGTTTTCTTTCTCTTGCTTCAACTTTTGGTTTACTTGCTACCTATCTTCCTTACCCTCTTTCTTGATTGAATCATGACTGTTCAGCATTCTTTCTAGTAAATTAACTTCTCTATTCCATGGATTGAGTTCTTCCACAAAATTCTCTACTTTCACCTTTATTTGGCTTAACTACGCCAAATCTTCTCCAGCATTTCCAACAAAACCTGCATTCATAAAACACTTGTTAAAATTAAAAACATAAGGCTATTGTGCCTTATCTTCCTTTGGAAACATTTTAGTTTGCTGCACTATTTTCTCCTTCTCCTCTGACATCAGTATGCTGATTTGAATTCTCAATAGAATTCATGAGACTGTCAGTTAGTCTCTTTTCTACACCATATGTTCTACTGATGTCTTCCTGCTTGGGTTCACAGTAGTCAACTTCTCCTCCCTTAACCTGTTGCTACTTATCTTCGCTCTAAAATTGTTTGATTCCTACTACCTCTTTACCATCTTCAAACAATCTCTACTCAATCTCTTTGATCACATACTCATACTCATTCACGCTTTTTAATGAACCTGCAAACAAGTTATTACATCTTCCTTTCTCCATGGCTACTTGAGATACATCTTCTTCTTTAGAAACTATAACTTCAGCTTTTATTCTACCTTCAGGTTCTCTCATCAGTTTCTCGAGAAGTTTAATTTCCTCTTCACACTTAGCAAGCACTTCATCACAATGCTCTCTTCTTCCAACTTCATCCTTCACATGCTGAGTTACGGTATTAAAACATTATCTTCCTTTGACACTTGTACTCTCAAGGTCTTTCTCTTGTAGCAAATAACTACTTCCCTCATTCAAGAGGTCTTCTCCATTATGCTCTATTCTCCTAGAATACTCCTCCAGACTTTTGACATCTTCAAAAGACTATCCATCCTCTTCAAAGCACTCCTTTGTTAGTGTTCCTTTTCCCAAGGTTAAGTCCTTTGCATAGGGTTCCTCCTTCTTAACATCTTTCAATAGATGTCCTTCTTCTCTACTATCTATCTCAACAGTTTCCATGGTTATCTCCACTGTGCCTATCATCATAGTGAATTGATGATCCTTTACTATGTTTTCAGCTAACATAGTCTCTTCCTCAAGTTTTCCTTCAGTCTCTTGTTGTTTTTCTTCTCTAAAGATATCTTCAAATGGCCACTTTTCTCCTGCAATATCTGCCATCATACACAAACTATTAGTTTTGAAAATATAAGACCCTATGGTCTCACTTGATGGTTCAGCCATCATATCTTCTTGCTGTTCTAAATCATTCATATGATTTAGAAATTATTTGATAGTTTCTTCTTCAATCTCTTCAAGCCCTTCACTTAGTTGCTTGAAATCTTTCTCTAGATGTATATAAGATCTATCTATCTCATCTTTTTCAAAAATAGAATTTTGATTCTGTTGGTCTTCTTCCTTCTGTATGACAATATCAGCCAATTTTCCTTCACCTCCAAACATACACAAATTGTCAGATTTAAAATCATCAGATCTTTTTTTCTCACTTGAAGTTTCAGCCTTCAAGTCTTCATCTTTAGTTTCTCCCAAAAATTCTTCTTGTTCTCGTTCACAAATGGACTCTTCCATTTCCATTTCCAACTCAGCTTCCTTGAGTTTTTCCATCAGTGACTTCACTTGCTTTTTCTGTGGCCTTCTCTGTATTTCATGCCATTCCACTGGCTTCTTCCTCAAGACCCAACCTAGTCTCTGGCTTTCCTCAAGCATTCTCCTTAATGCATTGAGTTATTCTTTTAATTCAACAACCTTTTCGTCAATATCTTCTTGATTCATCCTCTTGCCATTTGCTTTGGCATCCTCTTTCTTATATCCTTTGTTGTGGCTTCTCTTTGAATCTATGCTATGACTATCAGTAGTCATCTTATTCTCTTATTTCTTCATGAGCTCCTTTGCAACAAGCCTCTGCAATAGCTAGTCCTCCTCACTACAATCTTACCTCACTAAGCTCTCCTCCCTTAGCCTTCTTGTAAGCATAGGTCCTTTGTCTAGAACTTCTTCTTTTGAGCAACACCATTGCTCCTTCTAGGATTCTGCAATCTCTCACTTCCTCTTGAGAACACTTCAACTGTCCTCTCTGTCCAATCTCTTGTTGGATTCTTCAGGTTCACTTCCACTTCTCCTTCAGAGTATTTCCATTACTCTATCTTTAAGAACTCACCTGGTTCTTCTCTCATAGCTTCTCTTGCTATCACCTCTGCATTAGTATAAAAACACAAATTCTTAATTGGAAACAGAACATATTACCTCACCTTCAAGATCTCATCATGATATTGTTTCACCCATTCTTCTGCACTTTGAATGGATTGTCCTCTGGTTGGTTTCCAAGTACCCTTTCCTTCAGAAATTGCACTAAGGAATATTTCTTTTTCTTTCCTTTAAGGAATTCTCTATTCCTGTTTACTCCAAGCCTCTGCTGGAACTGCTATAGTCTTCCAAGAACTTCAAAAGTTCTCCTTTTATGGATTACAAATTTTCTCTGATACCACTAATTTCTTCTTTGATACCACTAATGATGCAGGGCTAAACACCTGCACATACCCACAGTATGCATTTAACACAATAATGCATCCACAATTGTCCCAGGTGTCTGACTCTACAATGGAGTCAAACCTTTAGGCCATAAATGGTCATGACCCATTCATCAGCTCCTGTGTATAGGAACCCAATCACCCCACCTTTATCTTCCTATTAGGATTATTAAACCTTTTGGAGCCTTTTAAATCCTTTAATCCATGAATATATAACCTTACCTTTTAAATTATTAGTTACGTGTGGATTAACACACAAAACACACCATCAACGCTTTTCTCTTTGATAATCCTTTTATAAAGGAAAACCCATTTACGAAGGGAAATACTCCAAAAACGCATTTCTGCCCTTAGTACAGCTTCTACACATCTTTTGAGGCTACCTTGATCGCTATCGGCATTTGCTCTTCGCCTTGTCGCGATTATTTTTAACACAGGCCTCCTCTGCTCCGATATGCTATTAACGTAATACCAGATTTCAAGCCATATACAATTGTGTCTATATTAATATTTGTTCCACCCTTACCATCCACTTTCGATCCTCGATAAGCCCTGACGCCGATTGTCGATATATCACTATCACGATATCGCAACTCCACCAATCACTCCTTTGCACCTTCGATCACTGATATGATATTAAGTCGTGATCGTTGATCTAGCCATGATCTAATGGTCCACGATTAATTGTTGTTCACTATTCACAATTCTCCAAGACTCATTCTGGTCCCTTTAAAAGGGTCTTCGCCGATGTGACACGATTTGAACTGTTTATCTTAAGAGATCTAAGAGTACCTGTGTCTCACTCCTCGTTCCTCCATTCTTCCTTTTTCTTAGAAATTATGCTAAGTCTTCAGTATTTCCTCTGTGACATGGTTTCTTCAAAAGGGTTCTGGACCTTTTCTATTTCACTGCGCACTATCTCTTCTGAGCTTAGACTTGCACACTCAACTTGCTATCTCTCTTGAGCTTTGCTTTGTGGTTTTGATTGGACTCGATGGTCCATTTCGATTCTTCTGAATTGATATCCGCTCTCCCTCTCTCTCTCTCTCTCTCTCTCTCTCTGCATCCTTCAGAATTCTGCCTATACCTGTACAAAGCCTACGAATTCACAATTAATTCATTTATGAAATACTCTCTAACACATATTAACATAGATAGGAACCAATCATGCATATATTAATATAAAAGCACAAATTACATTCGAGACACCTCGGTCTCGCACACACACACAAGCTTGATTCTACTATTGGTGGCCTTTTCCTTCTACCCATAGGCTTACATACATTTATATGGAAACAAAGGATTGGATTACTATGAAGGACCTGATCCCATCCTTTAACAAAAGCCCTATATCTCTCTACATGCATACCTATGTGGTAGATAAGTCTCCTTTAGACTTTATCCATTCCATCTTTTCATCTGTGTTAAAACAGAAAAGCCCCCTGTTTTGCTCAATGGTCGACATCTATTCTCCCTTTTATGCTTAAAAGCTCTCCCTTGCTCCTAGGATCATGGAACTACTCATGTTCTCATTTATTTGTTTTGAGAGCATCTAATTAAATCACACTTAAGGCCTAAATGTTGCATTAACTTGATACTTAGGAAAACTATTTCCTAAAATGCATGACCCCCCTATGTCTACTATTTACAATGATTTTCCTTGGGCTGAATGCTCCTATATTTGTTCAACACCTATATGTAGATGTTTTGTTATTGCCAGTGGTACATATAAATGGCGTGACCTCAAAGCACAATGCACATTTAATAATCACAAATATAATTCAACAGACACATAATTCAACACGTATTATCAAATTGAGGGACATAGAAATCAACGTAGCACTTGAATCAACGTTAAATGTTGAATCATGTATGAATCAATGCATATATATATATATATATATATATATATATATATATATATATATATATATATATATATATATATATATATATATATATATATATATATATATATATATATATGCACTTTATAGAGAGCTTAATGTGCCATATGTAGTGGTTAATATAACAAGGCACCAAATAAAGTATATGCCATCACTACACGACCATCACTACACAGACTTATCAACATGAAACTCAACACAACAGTTAAAAGTCATAGTCTTCAAATAGTGACCTCTGTTGATAACAATATAGAAGTTTATAATATCTGTACGCAGCATTCAAACCAACACAAGTCATCCATAGGATTTGAATACACATCTGCCAACATTCAATAGGGAGTGCATGACATCAACGCATTTCTCAAGACTTCAAATAAAATCGCAGAATACATACCAGAATCAAAGAACCCATAGATTCAACGGTCACCGATATTTCACTTTCTACAACCTGTTGGTGTTAATGTAGCCACGAATCAAGTCTTTGTAGATGCTGAACAACTTCCTTTTATGAAGACTTTTACTCTCTTCACGTCGTTTCCTCGAAAGAGTGGAGTCACTCCGCGCTCACACTGATGTTTACATCTACTTCAGTTTCAAATTAAATGTGCACTCGTGCATAACTAACACTGTGCATTCTTATACTAGGAAGTCGCTTTTAGAAATTGGGTCATGCAAAACTACAAATCACAGAAATGGATGAGCCCTATGACTAGATTATATGAGTGGTATGACTAGGATGGAGCGATATTGTATGAGTGGATTATATGAGTGGTATGGAATGGTATGGAGCGGGATTGTATGAGAAATATGGAGCGATATTGTCAAGAAATGGTGCAGTGGAAGGTGTTGTATGACTGTAAAACTTGGGATAGTGTATAATATAGAGATGAATATGGAGAGGAGTTTTGGTAGGGGCCGAAAGGTGGAAAGGCTGAGGGACCGGTGCGGACTGGGACTGTAGAATCACATAACCTCAATTGGTCACAACATTGATGCATTTATTGTGTAACCCATGCACAAATTCAATGGCAGCATACCTCCAATACAACACATAAAAGAATCAAGGTGCAATATAAAGAAACTGATTGCTTTGGCTTGGCATATATATGTCCAGTCTCCAATATAGTGTTAATCTCCAATGTATACCGATCTTGGATAGTAGAATATAAAATGAACCATCTCAACACACATGCAATTATTACATGGTCTTCAAAATGAAGCTCATCTTGTAGAATAACACTTAAATACCAAGAGAGAATGCAACAGGAACCTTATAATGAAAGGAATGGAGCTGTGAATATATTCGAAGTAGCAAATAAAATGTGAAGATGAACTTAAACTCGCACAAAAAATACCAGTTCACACACTGGAGCACCTTTATCAATTAATTGTATTTCTGCATGAACGCACAATGACTAATAAAGAACGACCAGGTCAACAGATGCATTAGGTAGTCTGAAAATAGAAAATGCCCATACCAGAGCCATAATAATAGCATTTATACCTTATAAAGGTTGTTTCTAACCATTTATTTTTATATTACTGAGGATAGGTATCACTGACCTGTTTTGGGCGCCCAAGAATTTATGTGCTATCCTTACTGAATTGTAGGCACAATAGGTAATGAAGACCAGACCAATGTTATTCAAGGAAACTCAAACCAGCTTCGCAGGGAATAACAACATGTCGTTTTTTTCTTTTCTACCTAAGGCATAGATAGTGAGGATGAAGACTACAAAAGCCACAAATCATGACTCTGATACCATGTTAAGCACATAGATGGCGGAGGCAATATGAAATATAAACATTAGATTACATTTTTTATTCACAATGATACATATTTATAATACATAGGAATGACCCTTGGTTTCATATTCGAAGTGGTCCCTTGGAGTCCCTTTGGTTGTTCAACTTCCACACCAAGCCTTAGACGATTAGGTGTCCAACATATTATATTAGTTAGGGTAAACATTCTACATTTTAGCATTCTTTTTGTGATATAACTATTTTCGATATCATAATTTTAAGTTTCTTAAGTTACATTTTTAATCCATAAATGAATTCATTGTTTTGAAAACCCATTGGAACACTCTGATTGCATATTCAATTAGTTATCCAAATTTTCAATTCAAGCAAAATTTCACTATATTTTGAGAAAACTTGATAAAATATTATCGAGGCCAAAACATGGAATGTTTAAATTATGTTATTAATTAGGGTGTAGTTTAAACGTTCAAGGTATTGGCCTTTTTCATAAGAATCTAATAATATAAGTATTAGTATTGGTGAGGTAGCAATTTTTAATTGCTTAAATTATGTTTTTAAATGCATAAAAATGGATTAAATTCCTTAAGAACCCTTGGAGCACTCTGGTTGTATAGTAGCAACAACTCAAATCTACCATTCACACAATTTTTATTGATATTTCTATAAAAATGACTAAAGAATATGCTTAGGAAAAATTCAAACTGTGAAACAAAAAAGGGAGTCTTATGCATTAAATTGATGTTCAGCTTAGTAACCTTAAAAATATGTTATTATTATTAATTTGGGTGAGGAAAAAAGAAATTGTATTTTAGCCTTTTTTCATTTGAATCTAGTGATAAAAAATATGAGTAAGATTACAATTTTCAGTTACTTAAATTGCATTTTTTAATGCATAAATAAATTCAAGTCCCTAAAAAAAACCTTGGACATTCAAATTCTATAGGTTTAACAACTTAAATATGTAATTACAACAAATTCTAATATGAATCAAACAAAATTAATAAAAAAATATGTTGAAGAAATGGTCAAAATGTAGAACAAGTACACTACACCATTAGTTAACGAGTAATCTACACATTCTTTGTTTGGGATTTTTTCACCTAAATTAGTGATACAATTCTTCTTGAGATCGCAATTCAGCTTCTTAAATTATATTTTTGAATGCATAAATGAAGTCAATGCCTTAAAGAACTATTTGACACTTAAAATCCAAGAACTCTTGAATTGTATAAACTTAGCCATTCAAATTTACAATTCTAACAATTTCTAGTTAGATTTCTAATGATAATTAATTGAAAAATATGTATAAAAAGAGAACAAAATGAAAACATTTAAACATTTTTAGATTTTTAACTAAATTTATTAATATAATTCATAATAAAATTATGACTACAATTTCAATTTCAATTGTACATTTTAGATTAAGATATGCTACGTGAACACACACATACTTCTTAAGATGTGTGAAAATTTGCAAGGAAAATCATTTCATTTAATGGAAAAATGACATATTATAAGAAAATAAATATTTTTTGCAAAAAATATCATTAGGGCAACAATGTAATTCTCCACAATTTATCTTTTTACTCCGAATCAAAATTCTCAGTGCTAAGAAAAATGATCTCTTCCAGGAAAAGTTGGTCTTGGAAGGGACCTATTTGACCTCCTGGATATGTATATATAAAGAGCTGTTTGACTACATTTGGTCACTACTTGAAAAATTTGATTTCTATGCAAGAAAATGCAAGGAAGCAAACAAAATTCAAAGAGGAAAGAGAAAAAACCTAAGGAGAGAGAGTGAAGATTTAAGAAGGCATCAGAGGAAATTTCTGCATAAAAGTCTCCATGATATTTTTCATGTAATTTCCATGTCATAATATGTAAACGAATCAAAATCCTTTAAATTTAAAAAGAAGTATATGTCCTAAATAATTTTATGTAATTTCTATATCATAATATGTAAACCAATCAAAATCCTTTAAATTTAAACATGTCCTAAATAATTTTAAATTGTTCAATTTGGGTATCCATGAAATATTTTATTATTAATTTAGATATCGTTGAAATATTTTATTATTAATTTGGGTATTCATGAAATATTTTATTAATGTTATTTACCTAACTTAGCTATATGAATTAGAATATCAAAAAAATATTAATGCAATGTCAATCTTGATATTATTGAAAAAATATAAATTAAAAATGTAGGTCCATTTGACATTAATAACCATGCACAAAAAAAATAAAAATAAAAATAGCTATATATAAAATATAAATATAGATAGATATAGTTAAATAGTTAAAAATAAAATATAATTATAGTTCAATATAAAATAATTAAATAATAGTTAAATATAAAAATAAAATAGTTAAAAAAACATATTCCGAAAATGACAAACTACCGAATTTCGACCAAACATATAGAATATACAGTTGAATATAAAACAGTTAAAAAGTGTATTCCAAAAAGGACAAATTATCAGACTGTGTCCAAAAATATGTAATATATAGATAAATATGAAATAGTTAAATCGTTCAAAACGCCGACTTATAGTTTCTTTATGTGATTTTTATTGAAAGATATTTTAACATTCATAATATAAAATAGTTAAAAAAAATGTGTTCGGGAAAGGACAAATTATCGGATTTTGGCCAAAAATATTATTTCGGGCAAATTTGTTGGAGTTCGTAGACAATATTGTTAAAAGAAACACCAAAAATTTTTGTTAAATATAAAATATATACACATAGTCAAATATAAAATATCAATATAGACAGTTAAATTTAAATAGACAAAATATATATACAATTATTTTAATAAAAGTGTCTTATATTAAGGGATTTCGATAAAAGTAAAAAATTTAGAAAGAATATAACAATTTTTTTAATTAAATCTCGTGCTAATAAATATTGTGGAACATAGATAAAAGTAAAATGATATTAAAAAATTGTCTACATAACATTTTTTTTTTATTAATTTCTTGATTTTTCCTTAAAAGAGCACTTTTAGGGTGAAATTTCCTATAATGATTAACAATAAAACTTCTATCCATCATTTTTCACATGTGCAAAGTGTTGGGGAAAATCTGTGAGCTAAAGGTCTAATAAAAGTTGTTTATGCGAAGGTGCTAGGGCAACTATGCGAAGTTGTAGGACTGAAGTTCTAACTGGATGAATCTTTGACCTTCGTTGACTTGATTGCACTTGACTTGGTTGAGGAAGGCTTAAAGGAGGGATGACTTGGGTCTTGTGGAAGGTATTTGTATTGGTTTTTGGTCTTGGTTGCTATGAAGCCAGCTCACAAAAAGATAGAAAAGATAGATCAACACCTTAGAAATAGCACCTCTTCAAGGGGGCAACCTCCTTTACATTACACAAATGAACAATTCTTGGATGACACAAGTGACAAGACCTCCTTTCTATATATAGGAGTCTAATGGGTCATAATATAATCAAAGCTGACATAACAATAATAATGTAAGGGCACAATAATAACAATAGTGGGCTTCTATGGGGCACAGTAATAACAATATGGGGACTACATGGGTACAACAATATAATAAGGGGGTTGTACTAATAACAGTAAGGGGTTAAAATAGTAGAATAGGGGCCTAACATGCCCCTCTCCTTCAAAAAGTGTTGTCCTCAACGCCTGAGTAGTTCTTGAAGCTTCTGTATAAAATTCTTGTCCTCCCATGTGGGATATTCAGTGGGTAAGTTCTTCCACTTGATGAGATACTTTGAAATTGATCGATTTCATAGATGTCGGGTTCTTGTTTCTGTGACTACTCCAAGTTCCAATATGATTTTTCATTCCTCTTCAAGTTTTGGCAATATTGTTTGAATTGGGATATTCTGCAACTTTTGAATGAGTGGCCACACTTCTTTGTCCTTCTTCCATTCATCCCTTGCTTTGTTTATCCAATCTGGTTGGATAATAGAAAAAACACAAAACAATGTTTCCACATCATCATCCTTTCTTGAGAGTGCATCTGTAACAAAATTTTTCTTACCTTTTTTGTAGATGATGTCAATGTCATAGCCCAACATATTTGTGACCCATTTTTTTATTCTTCTAAAGATAATATTTGTTCTAAAAAGTATTTAAGACTATCATGATCCATTTTTACCTTGAAGTGTCTTCCCATTGGGTAAGGTCACCATTTCTTAAGTGCATGTAGTATTGCCAACATTTCCTTCTCATAAACAGCTTGCTTGAGATGTAGCCATAAAAATACCCAATCACCTACATCAAAAAAAATTTCACTGTGATGATGATCTACCTGTTGTTTCATTTGATTCTGCACCAAAGTGGCATTATCCTTTAAAAGCTAGAGAACTTGTTGTTGATGCTCGATGTGATCTTTCACTGCTTGAACATTTTTCTTCTTGATATGTCCTTCTACCTTGAGAGTTTGAGGAGTGGTAATTTCTTCCAATGCTTTACAAGATATGGTCGGATTCATTTCTTGATGCTCGATGTGATCTTTCACTTCTTGAACATTTTTCTTCTTGATATGTTCTTCTATCTTGATAGTTTGAGGAGTGGTAATTCTGGCCAATGCATTACAAGATATGGCTGGATTCATTTCTTCTTTTTCAATGTGATCTTTCACTTCTTGAACCTTTTTCTTCTTGATATGTCCTTCTATCTTGAGAATTTGAGGAGTGGTAATTCTTGCCAATGCTTTACAAGATATGGTAAGATTCATTTCTTCCTTCTCTGGGGTTGGGTCTTGGCATATATCATCTTCTTTTGATGTTTCTTGATCCTTTTCTTCCTCCTCTTCATACTCTATGTAAAATAATTTCTTCTCAGCACACTTATGACCTTTAATGCATTTGCTATCACAATTGTAACAAAGCCCTTTTTGTCTTTTTTCTTCCAATTGTTGTGGTGTAAACCTTGTAGGTTGTGGAAGGCTAGGAGAAGAGACACTTCCATAATTATAGTCGTGAGTGGTGGGATTCCTTGTTTCCGTAATTTCGCGTTCAATTTTTCTTTCCCACCTGAATGCCTTCTCCAATGAATCAAGTTCCCAAAGACGAACCTCATGTTGAATGTTATCCTTTAAAGTACCTATGAAGACATCAATCCTTTGCTTCTCTGGAATATCATTTACCCTTATATTCAATCTTTGAAGGTCTTTAATGTGCTCTACCATTGAACACTTTTGCTTTAGATTTATCAATTGGGTAAAGAACGTGTTTCTCCTCGTATCCCCATAATGTGTTATCATTTCCTCCGTGGAAATTGACCACGTGACAAGTTGTTTACAAGAACAAAACCCTTTATACCATAAAAACTGATTTGGTTCTAAATAATTAGATGCAATACATACCTTTTGTAATAGTGGTACACCATGTAGATCAAAATATTTGTCCATCTGTCATATCCAACTTACCGAATCCTTGCCATCAAACTTGCTCATATCGCCTTTTCTAGATTTTAGGAGCTCAATATTGAAACGAATATAAATCTGCAATTTCGGCTCTTCGAATTCTGAAATTGAAACCTGTAGTAGCCCCTTGTGTCCTCTTTCCAATTCCATCAGTTTGATCAAAATTGGATTCTCCAAGGAATAGCTATGCACAATCTCCCAAGATGACTTGATTATATACCTTTACAAAAGATCAAACTTATATGAAGTTCCAAGTCTCATTGTTTTGATCTTAGGATCTGAAAAATATACATAGGAAACTACAGTCCATCCTCTTTCTGTAACATCTTACAAATTTTAGTCTGATGCTTAAAACAAAAGTTATGACGATTTTCCCTAGGTCACCTGTTTGGAATGTAATTTAGGAGTCTACAAATAGTCCAACTTCCTCAGACCATATCTCTGCAAATGTAGTGCGCGAAGCTCTGAAATTCGAACCTGTGGTTCAGAAAGATTTCATCCCAGATGGGTTTTCTTCTAGAGTCTGAAACATCACAGAAAAAATTGATAGCAAAAATGCCATAATGACCTCTTTGGAGCAGCGAAACCCTAGAATCCAAAGCTCTGATACCAAATGTTATGAAACCAACTCACAAAAAGATAGGAAAGATAGATCAAGACCTTAGAAATAAGCGTCTTCGAGGGGGGAACCTCCTTTACATTACACAAATGAACAATTACTGGATGATACAAATGACAAGACCTCCTTTCTATATATAGGAGTCTAAGGGGTCATAATATAATCAGAGTCAACATAACAATAATAATGTAAGGGCACAATAATAACAATAGTGGGCGTCTATGGGGCACAGTAATAACAATATGGGGACTAGATGGGTACAACAATATAATAAGGGGGTTGTACTAATAACAATAAGGGGTTACACTAGTAGTATAGGGGCCTAACATTGGTTTTCCCCCTTGTCAGTTTTTGCCTTGGCTTGGAACCTATATCTTGTGTTCATTGTCTTTTTTTGGTGTTCATGTTTATACTTTGGTAATTGTTTGATGAAGAAAATATTGTAAAAATAATAAGAAACTAACATATATTCACAAGAAATTATCAAGTAAGATAAATCTACCATAATTGGCCACCCTAATGATTTCTCAATAGAATGCACATGAAAAAAGGTGTGGATTGCTAAAGGAGAAATATTTTTGAAGAAAGAAGAAGAACAGGTGGCATAACTAAAGAGTGTTATAGACTCATGTGTTCATGATCTAGTGGATATTTAACTCTCTAGAATTCTCGAGTGAGATTTAATAGGTGGAGCCTTGAATAGTTCTCTAGATTTTTGTGTGTTGTTTAATAGGTGGAGGCCAAGATCTTTGGATTCCCATGGAAGCCTATTAGGTGGAGTCATAGTGTTCTCTGGATTCTGTAGGAGATATATGGAGGCACTATGGGCTCTGGAATCCTGAAGTGTGAAGTAGGTGGAAATGCTTTGGAATTCTAGATTCATGTATTTTTTGAATAGGTGGAGCACCGAATGTTATGGATTCCCTATAGTGTTGTTTGGGTGGAGCCACTATGTATTATGGAATTTTGAATATTAAGTGGAGGCATTTTGTGCTTTGGATACCCATATGATTGTTCACTTTACTGATATTGATTTTATCCTTGAGCTCTTCACTCCTTCAGCTTTGAATTCGGATCAGGGGTTAACTACAATAAATAGCAATAATACATTTTGCCTATAATTGGGAGGAGAGTTGAAGTCCCTCTCTTAGTTTTCAATCATCCCATTATTAAGATAAATGACTTATATTATTGTGCATATTTGGTTGCAATGCGAATATTGATTAATGTTGTCATATAATAATGGTTCATTGACACTTAAGGAGGAATTTGTATTCATGTATGTTGTAATAAGATGGTTGTGTGAATGATCATCTAGATTTTGAAGGACTTGAAAACCTTTATGTTGCTAATATAAGCTCTAAATTATGATACTATTTATATGTATAGTCATGAATGGTGGTTTACATGTTTTGTTCATTATCATTTTGGATTATTATCAATGTCGAATATATTGTCTATATCATAAACTCCTTATGGTTTGAATGTCTGAATCAATGAGTCCATTTCACTTAAATGGATATGTTGAATGTCTAGATTTAAAGGAATTGGAATGTGGGCTTTTTATCATACAGGAGGACAATGTAGATTTATAGTTGAACATAGAAATGTTCAACGAGATTAGAAGACTTACAAGCCTATCAAAGTGGGATTTCAAGCTTATAATTTGGCAAGGGAAGCTTTGCCCAAATCCATAGACGCATTGTGGAAAGATTTACAAAATAATAGTGGGAACTGTGTATTAATTTAATTGTGAGGCTTAGCATGCTAAGTAATTCATTAATCCAAGGATTATTGACTAATCCCACACTAAACCATTGTAACCACCTCTCCCACATTTACCTAATTAAGCAGTCTGCCAGGGTAAACATGAGACAAAGAGTTACTGTGGCATGACCTGGCCTCCTATTTCCAATTTAGGAAGTGTGTTCGACAAACATACCACATATTGACATCATATAGTCTCTACAGGTCACTCAAAGGTTGAACAACTACCCCATATGACCATATCCTAAGTTGGAACCCTTTCTCTCTACTTTGGCCCCACAAACACACCCACAACAAGGCATGCATGCACAACACTGCATCCATGTGGTTATAAACCAATTTCTTTAGTTTTGAGCATGAGGTCCTATGATATGTGCCACGTTTTTAGGCCTTACTCCATACCATTGCCCAAAATTTCTTAAGACTTTCTAGAATCATAAATGACATAATGACAAAAAAATTCAATCAAACTCGACCTAGACTGCCTAATCCATAATAGCCATTTCATCAAACACATGGAAAATATGTAAGCTGCATGTAATGAATGCATATTAGATGATATTAATCTGAGATTCATATGAGATTCACCGAGAAGGCTCTATGCCCTTTATACATCGCTGCAATAGCACTTATTAGTCCATACATTTATCAACCAATCAATGACTAAACAATTCATGACAAGAGTCATAAATCATACATAGTATATAATTAACATATATCCAGAAAATAACCAGCATAGGAACCATGGTAACTCAACCATAATGTCACTAACATAATCACTACAAGTATACATGAATAATAGTATAAGAATAATTCTTATTAATATGTGAAAATACCAACTCAGCTAAGGACTTCTATGTATCACTTGACCATAGATTGGGCTGAACCAAATCTCTCTTTCATCCAATCACCCCTGCGCCACATTCCAAGAATGAATGTGGGATCTCATGGAATAAAGCAAGAAAAAACCAACCAAGGATTCCAGAGGCCAAACCACCTCAACCCTCAAATACAGTGCTTCCACCTCTATGAATGGACATCACTAACATCAACCAAATCAGTGTCTACTCAAATCTTCTAGGGTTCCAAGAACTAGTAACTCAATCCACAGTTGTCGCGGTGCTTGAGTGCGTTTATCCCAACCTAGGATCTACGACAAGTAACTCAACCCACGTTGTTTCAGGGATTCCAGAGTGTTTGTTCCAACCTGAAACCATAAGAAACATGAGCCCCAATCAGAAAACAATCAAGTGGAAAAACCCACATCACAATGGCTATCTAGGAAATGGAAAGGCAATGCTCAAACTATTGTTAATCTAATCAATCCTCCATGCCAATGACAACACATAACTAGGTAATCACATGCATATATCACGCATTAAAAAATCAACAAGGAGATTATACATGTAACCTCTTACCTAAAAATCAATCTAGATGTAGTTGTTGATCTCATTGTCTCCTTGTGATTCCTTTCTCTCCTTTCACTATTTTCTCAATCCAAGTGAAAACTAGAGTGCTCCAAACATGCTCTTAGTGTGAAAGAGTATGAGAAAGAATGAGATAATGAAATGAGGGCTCCAAAACTGAAATTACTAAATTTAAACCAGCTAATGTTGTGAACTGATCCTTAGAAGCCTTTTTATCATTGAGACCTCTATTTTCTCTTCAGTTTCCTCGTCATGCAAATTTGTGACCCTTCACCTTTATTTTCTTCTATTTTACTTTATTTCATAAATGAAATGTCAATTATTGTCACTTTTCCTTTGCTAATGCCTTTACCAATTTCCATAAACATTAATTAATCTCAAGAGATACCCATCACTATGTTTTTCCCAACATTCAACTTGGAATACGTGTCTCATGACCTTGGTCTTATTTTATTTACATAAAAAATCAACCAAGGGTTGTTACAACCCTTTTTTGTGTAGTGACTTCATAAGGGAATGGTGATATTAGCATAAGGTACGTAACATAACTCTTTTCATCACATGATGGGAAGTTTGTTGTCACACCATGCCTAGTTTGGGTAATAGGCTCTTCTACGTGATGGTGCAATTGGGATAGATGCATTGACGTGGATGCATGGTAAGAGAGGTTTCTCCTTGAAACCCTAAAATTTAATATAACAGTAAAGTGTTGATTTGTGTTAAGGCATGCCACATGTACTCCTTGTGGATGTGGATTTATGATGTGGCGTGATCCCTAACATGGCACATTGATGGTGTGATAAGTGGTAGAAAGAATTGGCCTCATTGGATGGACATATGACTAAATTATAGGTGACACATGGCACCCTCATAGGATGCCACATAGGACAATATCATCATCATGACATCAACGAGATGTGACTTGTGTGGTTTGGTGCAAACTAACATGTGATGCAATGTTAAAATTTAAGGTCCATTGACGGAGAAATTTCCAACGCGCCATGTCTAACACCAAGATTTGTTGTGAGGTTCTGAAGGAAGAGGCACACTAGATAGAGAGGGCATGACAAAAAAAATTCAATCAACAAAGGTGTTGCCATTGATGTGTGTAGAGCTCGCCCATCATTATTTTTCGGACAGTATGGGGAGCACACTCAATATAGGCCATCAGTGTGGAATGTTGACCACATGATGAAGGTAGAGTAGGGGAAAGTTGCAAGGAATTTAGTCACATATGCAACAAAGTATTGACTGACACCCTCCCCTCTCATGGTTAACTGTTGAGAAGGGAAGGGGGTTGCGTAATGAATATAGACTGCTCATCTATTGAAGCTCTATCGTGGTGGTGGATAGTTAGCATGAGGTTTAACCCCATGTATTTTCTAAAGAAATGCATATGACATGTATAACATGGATATACATGATAAGATCTAGTATCTTTATGCTTTGGCAATGACGAGGATATTCATGTTGGATGATGGGGCTCATGCCTTCCTTATGATGCTTAGATCCAATGTGCCCTTCTTGGGTTTGGGCGTAATGGTGTTGGCACGTTGACAAGGATAAGTGCACTTTGACATGTCATATGACATGGTAACATCATGTATGCCACATAGCAAGCCATGTGGAGGGTTGGTTGATGTTGCAAGATGATTAAAAGGTGAATCTTTAAATGGTAATAAAATTTGATTCGTGCATCGAATCATGACAAAATTCTCTAATAAAAACTAATCGAGTATTAGAATTTGATTATAAGAACTTTTGAAATTTAATGTTTTTATAACCTCATCGTCATAATCACACAATGGAATGGAAGTTAGGGTAATTGAATGTGACACCTCCCATTCAACCTAGAAAACTCCGAGAGAGTAGGAGGGAATGTTACAAACAAATCACATTATGTATTTTTTTAAAGATTTTAATAAAAAATATTGAAATCAATTGTTTCACCCCTTGTATAAAATTTCCATTGACATAAGGATCCTCGTCTGCCAAAAATACCTCTAAGGGTGCAATTTGATTTAGTGATAGAAGACAAATCCGTCCAAGGGTGCAATTTGGTTGAGCGATAGAAGACATTGTGCTTGGGACTCACTTAGAGATTATACTCTGTCACGAAGCTTGTGATTGAAAAGAATAATAGGTTATCTGAACAAAATAATAGTAAATTCTAAATTTACAACCAATGGGCGATACAATACAAACTCAAGACAATAGGGCTTGGAGTATGCCTTAAAACTGCTTTTGTTTGGCTAGAGCTTGTCTTCCTTTGATGTAAGGAAACAGGTTAACGGCCCAAGACCTAGAGGCATCTAGCAGGGTGAAATCCTGCTCTCTTACAGACCTCTCTTACAGACCACTAGCGGATTATTCTAGGTGACCTAGTTTTCTTTGAATAACGGTGATGAGTCAGTCTGCATTAGCGGATAGCAGCCAGAGATAATTGTCCTCACTGCCGGTTTGACCACTGAGTTATGATAGATTTTCCGACTATACAAAAAAACAAACTTAAAATATTCCTAGTGCAATTATGTCGATGCTAACTATGACTCAAATTCCCAGTTCGTGATGATCCAACCTGGACGTCTTATCAATTCAATTCGTGCAGTATTTGTTAGAAATATCTAATTCATATCCACATGCATCGAGTCTTCCGATTTTTCTGTCTTTTCTAAACTAGTCAGACATCACGGGATGATGAGGGAGCAGCACAAGATGAGGCCCAAGCCTTCCGAGTTTAGGTAATTTTTAAATTCGTCCGACAGCATAGGATGATGACGGGGCTGCACTCTCCCTAGAGCTTGCCGCAGAGGATGTCGTTCGTTACCTGCAAACGTCACTCATGGGGTCATGCCGGAACGTTGGCCATGGCTCTATTGACGGTAAATAAATTTCTTTACAAACTGCATACATCCTTGTTCATTCCATACCCCATCTTGCGTTGTCGTATCCGAATTATCATTTACTGGTCATCGTCTCAGCAAATCATATTCAACATTGCAATGGAGTTGCAGCTTATAAAAAAAAAAATTAGTTGGAATATATTAGTTGGGGTAGAAATATTCCTTTGTAGGCATATATCAGTGGGTTTATAATCTAAACGTTTTATATTCTGTGTTTTTCCAAGTAGGATGATAAAGTACCAGTGATATCATTATTATTTATATTGTATTTATAAATGGATTGAATATTTTCGAGCATTTAGATTGTATAATATAATAATTCATATTTATAATTTTAATAAAATTTGATTTTATTATAAGTTAAATTGAATGCTGATATGTCTGGCAAAAACTAAAATTTAAAATCTTTAGATTAGCTAGAGTAGAGTTTAAACATTCTATATTTTAATCTTTTTCATATGATTTAAGGATATAGTTGTTTTTTTTACATGATTTAAGGATATAGTTGTTGGTAAGATATCAATTTTTAGTTGTATAAATTATATTTAAAAATGTATAAAAAGATTCAATGTCATAGAAGACTTTGGAGAGATTTGGATTGTATAGACTCAAGAACTCAAATCTGATTTCAGCAAATTCTAGCTAGATATTTTATCAAACTTATAAGAAAATATGCCTAGAAAATGAAAAATGTAACACATAAACTACACAATTATTGGTCAGATTGCAACTTTCTATTGCTTAAATTACATTTTTTAATGTATAAATGGATTCAGCATCTTAAAAAACTAATTGGACACTTGAGTGTATAGGTTCATCAAGAAAAATCTATAATTCCAACAAATTATGAGTAAAAATAGGTGAAAGTAGGCTTTTTAGAGAAAGGGGAGTGTAAATTTTTTCTTTATATCATTTTTCAGTAGAATCCAGCTGTACAATTCTTTATGAGATAACAATTTTAGGTTGCTTTAAATTGCATTTTTGAATGCATAAATGGAGGTCAAAAGATAGACTCTTTAAAAAACACTATTTGTTTGAGGGGTGTCTAAAATTTCTACTTTTTATCCTTCTTCACTATAATTCAACTATACAATTCCTTAGGAAATTGCAATTTTAAGTTGTTTAAAAAATATTCTTGTGAATACATAAATAAATTTGCTTGCGAAATCCCTAGGGCACTTTTACTATACGCACCTCAAATATGCAAATTCAACAAATTCTAGTTGGATTTCCTGTAAAATTGATTGAAAAATATTCCCAAAAATAGACCAAAACATGGATTGTTTGCAAAATGATATTAGTTACGATGGAGTCCAAACATTTTACATTTTATCCTTTTACAATATATATTTGGATAGATTTAGAGTAAAATTGATCAAGAAAATATGCTATAAAAAATGGCAAAATGAAGAATGCTTATATTGCACTATGAGTTAGGGTAGAGTTGAAATATTCTATGTTTAGCCATTTTCCCTCAAATCCAAAGGTAAAATTCTTCTTGTGGTCACAATTTTAAGTTTTCTAAATTGTGTTTTTGAATGATATATGAATTCAACAGCTTACAAAACTTTTTAAAGCACTCTGTTTCTAGAAACTCAACAACTCAAATTTGTAATTCCAACAAATTCTTGCCTAATTTTAAGAGAAAATTGATCAAAACAATATGCCCATAAATAAGCCAAAATAAGAAAGTCTAGGCTAGGGTAGAGTCTAAAAATTCAACATTTGTACCTTTTTCACTGAGTTTGGTAATACACTTCTTAGGAAGATAACAATTTTCAATTTCTTAACTTGCATTTTTCAATGGTAAAAATGTCCCAGGGCATTTAAATTATCTAGACCCAACAACTCAATCATGTGATTCAAAAGATTATGGTTAGATTTTGAGTAAAATTCATTAAAAAATATGTTGGAAAAACAATCCAAAATGTAGAACATTCAAACTAAGCTATGTGGTGTGAGGAAATGTATTTTTTTCTATGTGGCTTAATCATTGAGCCTGACTCCAAAAGTTTCAAGAGAATTGAGCATGTGACCTCTCAATATTAGAAGTACTTAAACAAAAGGGACTCATCCAACTAAACTAACCTTTGAGAATTTAAACCATTTTATTAGTTAAAATAAACACTCTACATTTCAGCATTTTTCTGTAACACAATTATTTTGTATTTCATAATTTTAAGTTTTTTAAGTCACATTTTTAATCTATAAAAGGATTCATGTGTTTGAAAACCTTTAGAACACTGCGAGATTTAATAAGTTATTCGAACTTGCCATTCAAGCAAAATTTCGCTATATTTTGAGAAAATTTAATAAAATATCGAGGCCTAAATTATGTTATTAATTAGCTTTAATCTAAACTTCTAAATTTTGGCTTTTTTTATAAGAATGTAATGATACAAGTCTCGGTGAGATTACACTTTCTTTCTACTTAAATTAACTTTTTGAAATCATAAAAATGGATTGAATTCCTTTAAAAACCCTTGGATCACTATGATGACTCAGTATTCCCAGCTCGTGATGTCAGGAGAGCCAACGTGGACGTGGTATCAATTTAATTCTTGCAGTATTTGTTTGAAATAGCTAATTCATCTGCACATGCATTCCAGAGACTCAGTCAAGAAGAAAAAAAGGCCGAGTCTTCCGATTTTTCTGTATTTTCTGATCTCGTCAGACGTCACGGGATGCTGAGGGAGCTGCACAAGATGAGGCCCAAGTCTTACGAGTTTCGATAATGATGACGAGGGGGCTGTCCTCTCCCTAGTGCTTGCGGCAGAGTATGCCCGCCAAGCATAGTTACCAAATACCCCCGAATCACGGTCAAAAATACGAAAATTCGCCCGTACGATTCGAATACCGAATAGTCCGATAAAATTCGATCCGGTTAGTAGTGTAGGTGTTTAACGATTTGGGGGCATTTATGGTTCATTCTCTGGCATAGTTAATGGTCGCAGATAGTTTATTCGCTAAAGCACAAATAGGTTGCTGCCGTATGGCACGCTGCATAGAAAAACAAAAATTGTTGCAGTATGGCATGCTGCATAGTAAAACAAAAGTTGTTACAGTATGGAATGCACAAGAGAAAAACAAAAATAGTTGTCATATGGCATCAGAGAAAGACAAAAGATTCCTCCAGTAGATTGTTTATTGGCTAAACACAAATAGATTGCTGCTGTATGGCATGCATGCATAGAAAAGTAGAAATTATTGCCGTATATCATGCACTCAGCTAAAAACATAAAAATTAGGAAATTTATGGGTTACTTAGATTTTACAAGTTAAATGAGTAATAACAGTTATGATCAAAATTCCCAATCTCAAAGGTAAGCTGTAGAGTTATGAGCATTGATGCTATTAAATCTTATTTTCTGGTTAGATTTTTCCCACTCACAAAGAAGGAAATGGAAGTATTTATATTAAAAAATTTCTTTTTCCAAAAACAAGAGGTTACTTTTTTTTATAAAATAAATTGAATATTAATTTTCTAAGTATTGAAGGATTTTACATTAATAAATTTTTGAAATCAAAGAAAGAATATAGGTTTTTGAAAAGAGCATATGGTTTGGAGGGAAATGTATAGAAGGATATTTTCTGGTTAGATTTTTCCCATTCATAGAGAAAGAAATGGAATTGTTTAAATCAGAAAATTTCTATAAAATCAATTTGAATATTAATTTTCTAAATAGAGAAGGATTTTACATTAATAAATTTTTGAAATCAAAGAAACAATATAGGTTTTGGAAAAGAGTATATGGTTTGGAGGGAAATGCAAGGAAAGAAATGGAAACCTAAATTAGAAAATTTCATTTTTTTAAACAAGACATAAATTTCTTTATAAATAAATTTGAATATTAATTTTTTAAATAAATAAATATTTTATATAAATAAATTTTTGAAATCAAGAAAAGAACATAAGTTTTTTTAAAGAAGTATATAGTTTGGAGGGAAGAGGTGAGAGTAATTTTTTTTAGTGGATTTGGTTCTAAAGTTTTTTTATTATATACACTTATATAAAATTCAAAATAAATTAAAAAGAAAATAGCTAAAAATATTTTTAAAATATATTGTTTAAAAAATATTTAAGCAGTGTATTATCGAATTTTTTTTGAATTGAAAATTTTTCATTCGAATTTTTATAATATCGAATTTAAATTCAAATTTGATAACTATGTCAAGTTCATTACCTACACACGTCACCCATGGGTCATGCCGGAACGTGTTGGCCATGATTTATTATATTTATTCACTGTACAGAAAACTCTTTACAAACTGCATACATCCTTGTTCATTCTATACCCCATCTTGCGTTCACGTATCTGAATTATCATTTACTGGTCATCGTCTCAGCAAATCATATTTAACATTGCAATGGAGCTGCGGCTCATAATAAATATTATTTAGTGGAAATATATTAGTTGGGGCAGAAATATTCTTTAGTAGGCTTAAATTAGTGGGTTTAGAATCTTAACGTTTTATATTCTGTTTTTTTTCCAAGAAGAATGATAAAGTAGTAGTGACATCATTATTTATATTGTAATTTTGAATATATAAATGTGCACATTTTGAAGCATTTAGATCGTATAAATTTAATCATTTATAATTTTAAACAAAAATATTTCTTTATCAGTAAAGTTGATTAATGATATGTTTAAAAAAACCAAAATTTACTATACTAGATTATATTATTAGCTAGAATAAAGTTTAAACATTTTACATTTTGATTTTTTGACATAATATAAAGATATGAGATCCCAATTTTTAATTAACTAGAGTAAAGTTTAAACATTTTACATTTTGATTTTTTGACATAATATAAAGATATGAGATCCCAATTTTTAATTGTAAAAAAAAAATTAAGATTTTAGAAAATCTTGGAGACATTTGGATTGTATAGACTCAAGAACTCAAATATGCAAGTCTAACAAAATTTTGGAGGTACTTTGATTGTATAGACTCAAGAACTCAAATATGCAATTCTAACCAATTTAAGCTAGATGTCTCATCAAAATTGATAAGAAAATATGCATAGAAAATGCAAAATGTAAGACATATAAGCTACACAATTATTGGTGAGGTTGCAACTCTGTATGGCTTAAATTACATTTTTTAATGCATAAATAGATTCAACGACTTGAACACACTAGAGTATATAGGTTCAAAAAGCCTAATCTGTAATTCATAATTTAATTCTAACAAATTATAAGAGAAAATGTAACAACCCGAATATGTTATTCAGTTACTACTGTTACTTTTTTTTTAGGTTTTACCTTACACACTCAATTAACTTTTTTTTTAAGTTTTACCTTACACACTCAATGACTTGTAGCTTGGTAAAAGGCCTAATGAAGTCTTGTGATGAAAAAGATAATTAAATCGAAGGAAATTAATTTCAAGAAATGATTTAAAAAAAAACCTCTAGACAGTGGCTATCATATTGTCTCTTTCCCTAGAGAGGAGATAAGGAAAACCTCTATCACAGTGCGAAAAAAGATCAAAAGATCGCAAGAAAGCTAGAGGGTCGAGAGAGAAGTTTGAATTGGAACCTTGCATAGGAATGTGAAGGTGGGCACGACATTGCCAGATTAAGGTGTTCTTGAGTAGGGCTTAGAACCAGTGGAACCATTGAATGGACCCTTGAGGGTTGAATTATGAGCTCGACCAGTGTTGTCTTGATGTTCAGAATTTCCTAAATTAAGGCTAAATTCCTAAACTGTCCGCAGAGAGACTAAACATCATTGTTACCTCATGATTGAGTGTAGGGATCTTCCTGATAAGTGCTTTATAACACCTTATTTAATAATTATTGAATGATAAATCTTGTGTTGTTTTGGGAAAATTAGAGTTCTTTTATAAAATTGAATTATGTTACCAATGCGTTAAGAGCTTTTCCTAAATTTTGAAATGGAAGTGTTAAAAGTTTGAGATTCAATCTGTAAAAAAAATCCTCATCTTGATTTGAAATTATTCACTATTAGATAAAGGTGTAAGGCCAAAGTGAGTCAATCATACCAAGTTTAGATGCAGGACTAGTTGAAAGATAGATGTGTAGAAAGAAAATGTTGGGTAAATGGGTTATAAACTGATAACGATAAACAAGGTAGGAAAAAGTAAATTTAGACATTAAGGTAGAATGAAAACCTAGTTATGGACTAAGACTGGAAAAATTTTGTTTTTAAACTCAAATTCCAACTTAGTCTCTAAGCAGTCTATAGCATTGGCATTACACCCAAGACAACATTTTGAGTTCGGCAATGCGATCTTAGGAAGACCCAAGGTCTAGCTCACTGTAGACATAAGAAAAACGTCCAGAATATTAACGAAGAAAAGAAAATAATTTTAAAGAAGAAATCTGGCTTACAATAAAAGGGAATCTTAACTGCTAGTCATTGAGGAACTTTTCTAGCCAGGCACAATATCCACAGAAAGAAGAATAGATCTTATTAATTTGTTGCACATAACCAAAACCTTCGCACAAAAACTTGAATAATCAAGAGGCTACGATCGGAAGCTAACAAACAAGGAAATTATGGACAAAATGTTATGGATAGATAGTCAGAAAACCTAAGCAAATTATTTATCTTTATATGCTTGAATATATAAACTCATACAATTCTTAGTCATAGCTTACAAAACCAAAATGAGTAAAACCCAGTGAAAATTTTGTTTCTAACATAGGGAAAGGTAATTCCTTAAAGTAAATAGTTCAAGATTTATAATAAAGAAAGATAGTTGTTCCAATTGTACCACTGTATCATCAATTACAATGACAATATACATAAAAGGGAAAGCCCGTAATTAAAATCCTGCCCCTTTATCTTCAAAGAAAGGGAAATGGTAATTCTGTCTTCAGCCAATTTAATGGAAGTTGAACCACCAGAGAACATATAAAGTTGCAAAATGACCCAGGTACTCTTTGTAACAGATTCAAATTTAACCCTAGCCTATGTAAGGAAACCTAGAATAAAACAGCATTATATTGGGGTGAAATGGTACATTCAGAATGGGAGAGATAAGTAATTTGTACCCAGCCGTGGCCAATAACTCCTTTGGAAACAAAACATTTCCGTAACAAAACTTAACCTGCAACAAAGTGAGTAGTTGTTGTCAAAGAGGGTTTTCAACCATGATATGAGTTACAAATGCATGAGAGACCATTACCTTTTGTGTTCAATTTAGTATCGACGCCTTGCATTTGAACTTGTGTCGTAATTACCCTCAGAATTACTACCATACTCGCTCCATTTCTTTCTTAAACAAAGGCAAATGTAGAGTGTGTCTTCTACAGAATAATTTTTTCAAATGTTATTAATTTTCGAATTACTCCTGATTCTTTCTCCTCCTCTTGCTAGTAGTTGGGCACCTGTGACACCGGAGATTACTTGGAAGGAAACAATGTGACACCGGAGATTACTTGGAAGGAAACAATTTGGGAACAAATAAAGAAGAACTGTGGGGAGAACCAGATGAATCCATGAAAAGCTTACTAAACTTGTGTAAGGGATAGTTACCTAGAGGTAGAAGGTAACCTCATGGTCAAGATCCTCTTTCACCATGAAGCCAATTGCAGAGGTCTTGAAACCCTAACAGGAAGTGCCTGAATGAGTGTTAACCTCAGAGTTGGGGAAAGGGGTTAATTACCTCAACCAACCCTAATTTTCCTCAACCGTTGAATCAATCTTAGACAGATAGACGATGGGTATGGTTCCAGGCGTCCGAGATAGGTTGTTCATTCAAAGAACATGACAGACAATAATTTAATGCAATATATGTATTGAATGTTCAATTTGGGGTGAGATATTACATTCATGCCATGGGATTAAGCCTATTGCAATGGGTTCATATTCAACTCATAGATAATCTCTCCTTGAGTAATTAACCAAATCCATTAGTTGTTAAAGATTGGAAATGTAATTCATTATCGATATAACCGAGACGAGGTATGAACCTTAATATATTTCATGTGTAGTAAGAGATAATTTGTGATATAAGCATGCATGGTGGTTAATTAATTTGTTTTTTTGTTTGAGGTGTTATACCTATTACAAGTGGTGTCAGAGCCATGTTTCAACACCGTGGCTAAATGGGCAACTAAGAGTAACCAATATGTTAATGTACACAAAGTGAGAGACAAAATACAAAGAGGACATGACCATCGACAAGACTAGAACCTTATATAGGAACTAATCCAGAGACGTGGGTGCAATTGGGAGAGGAATCTCATCAAACTGATGTAGCATTGCTAGAGACAGCTCAACATTTGCAAGCCAAAATTTGACTAACTTAAGAGTTGATAATGAAAGGTTGAGGCAAGAACATGAGAGAATATTGAAGAGCTTATTAGACTGACAACGAAACCCATGTGCTAGTAATGAGACTAGAACTGATGCATTTTGCGAAAGGGAGGATAATGAAGAGTCTATAGGAGGATGAAATGATGAGGAAGGAAGGTCTGATAATGTTTATGGTGACAAAGGGGCCAATAGACACAAATTCGAACTTCAAGGAGAATTTAAAAAGATAAAACCTCTGACATTTGATGGTGAATCCGAGGAGGCATCTGAGGCTTGGTTGATTAACATGAACAAATATTTTTAAATCTATGAACACAATAATAATTTAAAATCAAGGTTGGCAAATTATCAATTGCAGAGTAAAGCCACTCTGTGGTGGGAGGAAATTAATACAGTGTGGGGAATTGAGGAATGAGAGATAACCCAGAACAAATTTTAGAAACTTCTTAATGATAAATACCTCACTGAACAGTTTTATGATGAAAAGGTGAAAGAGTTTCACGACTTAAGACTTGGCCCACTAACTATGGACAAGTTTGTAACCAATTTTACATCATTACTATGATATGTTACATATATTCTGGAGGAGAAGGTTAAAGTGCAAAGTTCTATCATTAGTTTACCCACCTTTATGAAGGAGAAGATGGAGTTTGATAATCTGAAAATAATGGATGAGGTTGCATGGGAGGCCCAAATTTTTTATCAGCAAATGAAGCAGAGGGGTGAAGGTGGTAAGAATGGATTGAACAGAAGGGAATAAAGGGTTTCTTGAATAATAAAATTGCAAAATTTTTCTGTGGGAAAAATGTGTACATAAGGCAGCCCAACTTTCTAGGAAAGAATCAACAGAAATTTCGAACACAAAGTGAGACCAGACAAATGGAAGTAGAGGGTAAACAAGAAGCCAGCTAACAATAAAAACCTCCTTTGCAATGTTGTGGATGTGGGGAGATTCATTATTACAAGAACTACCCACATTTTGTATGAAATGAATAAGTTTCCAGTGTACAAGAAGCCTCTAGACTTGGAGAGGTGTCAAAGAATATACCCATAATAAATGCAACCTTGTATGATAATCAGGCTGAATATTAGCCTACAATAATAGAGTGTGAAGGTAAAATTGCTAATCAATATGTCTCTATTTTAATTGATCCAGAAGCAAGTTTGAGTTATATTGGCCTGAATATTATAGAATTATGCCATTTGCAAATGATTAAGTTCTAGAACCCTTGGTTAGTGCAATTGGCCACCGGTTCCAAAGGAAAAGTAAATTACAAAACAAACAATTGTTCCATTGAAATAACCGGAAAAAAAATTAATGTGAACTTAAACATGCTACCCCTGGGATCCTATAATGTGTTGATTAGAATGGGCTGGTTATAGAAGCATTGGTCCCTCATGAACTACAAGGATAAAATTGTCATCTTCCTTACTGAGGAAGGTGTTAGACGGGAAATTCAAGGTATTAAAAAAGCCATTATATTGTGACCTTTTACTGCTAAACAGTTAGGAAAATGTATTCGAAAATTTTGTCAATTGTATGTTGTGCAAGTGGGTTATACTAACTCTAAGGATAAGATAACTTCCTTGGAAAACTTCTTAGTCATTCAAGAATTTATTGATGTATTTCCAGAAGAAATACCTAGGCTGCGACTGATGCGAGATATAGATTTTACCGTAGAATTAATTACAAGATCAACCCCTATATCAAGGACCTCCTATCACATGAGTATACCAAAATTAACAGAACTTAAAATGCAACTCTATGAGCTCCTTGATAAAGGCTATATCTAGCAAAGTGTGTCACTTTGGGGAGCCTCTGTACTATTTGTAAGAAAAAAGGATGGTACTTTGTGGTTATGTATTAATTGCAGACAACAACATAAGATTACCATAAAAAATAAATACCCTCTACCAAGGATTGACAATCTACTTTATCAAGTTAGAGGGACCATCATGTTCTTTAAAATTGATCTATGATTGGGATACCATCAAATACAAATTAGGGATGAAGATATTTTCAAAACATATTTCTGAACTTGTTATGGCCATTATGAGTTCGTGGTGTTTCCCTTTAGGCTCACCAATGCTCTTGCAACATTCATGAGCTTGATGAAGGGTATATTTCAACCTTATCTAGAAAAATTTGTGTTGATATTCATTGATGATATTATAATTTAATCAAAGAACTTACATGAGCACGAAGAACATTTGAGAGTAGTACTGCAAACATTACAGGATAACCAGTTATATGTTAAATATATTAAATGTGATTTTTACAAGAACCAAATCCAGTATTTGGGACACATCAATTCCTCAGAAGGTAGAGTTGTGGATTCCGAGAAGATCAAAACTATCATTTAATGGCTTGTCCCCAAAAATGATGTGGAAATTTGGTCATTCATGGGGTTAGTTGGATATTATCATTGATTTATAGAAGGGTTTCAAGAATTTCCTACCCTATAACTGCTCTGAAAAATAAAGGGAAGGATTTTAGGTGGACCCTAGAGTATCAACAGAGTTTTGAACATTTAAAATACTTGTTGACCACCACACCTATTTTGAAGGTGGTAGATCGAGAGAAAGAGATTATTGTTTTTACTGATCCTTGCAAGGAAGGTATTGGATGGGTGTTGATGCAATAAGGTAGAGTCATAACATACGTATCCCGCAAATTGAAGGACCATGGACAATGATACTCTATCTATGACTTGGAGTTGACTGTGGTAGTCGATGCCTTAAAACTATGACAACTTTATTTATTGGGAAATAAATTCCTATTAATGAATGATCATAATAGCTTAACGAGGTTCTTTAATTAGCCTAATTTGAATTCCCACCAAGCGAGGTGGATAACTTTTCTGAGTGAGTTTGATTTTGACATAAGGCACATTAAACGGAGAGAGGATCGAGTTGTTGATGCACTAAGCAGGAAACTACGTTGTGTGTACGAAATGCACTATAACCGAGAAGAATCAAGTTTTTTCTGAAAATATTAAGGAAGCTTCCCATAAGGATCCTGAATATAATTTATTGTGGCAGAAAGCTAGTCGAACATAGAAACTTAGGGAAAAATCTGATTATGGCCTAAATGATCACAATTTACTAACTTTTAAAGGTCGTATATACATATTGCTAACCATATCTCTATGAAGCAATTCATGTTAGATGAATTTCATAGAAATTTATAGTTGCCCACCCTGGATACCAAAAGTTGTTTTCTACAACAAAAAAAAATTATTTCTGGCTAGTTATGAGAAAAGACATTACTGAGTATTTGACTAAATGCCTCGTTGCCAACAACTTAAGGTAGAACACCAACACCCTATTGGCTTTCTCCATCCACTATCTATCCTTGGATGAAATGGGATATGATTACCCTAGATGTTATTACATGTTTTCCTAAATCTAAAAAGTAGAATGATTATATCATGGTATTGGTGGATAAATTGAGAAAAATAACCCATTTTATACCAGCTAAATCCACATACAAAATAGTCAAAATAGGTGATATATTTATGAAATGAATATTCTAGTTACATGGTATACCCAAGGTGGTGATTTCTGATAGAGACGTAAAATTTACATGAGCATTTTGGAAAGCCCTTCTCATAGGATTGGGCACACAAATTTAGTTTAGCACTGCATACCACCCGTAAACGGATGGGTAGAATGATCGAGTAAACCAGTTGTTGGAGGACATGCTAAGGATGTTTGTGATGCAACAACCAACTAAGTGGGAGGAATATCTCCACTTAGTTAAACTCACATTTAACAATAGCTACCATGAATCACTGGGAATGAGTCCATTTGAAGAGTTTTATGGGAGGAAATGAAAAATACCCATTGACTGGAACAACCCTGAAGAAAAATTGGTGTTGGGACTTGATATGTTAGTTTACATGGAACATATAGTAAAGAAATTTCGTCAAAATTTAAAATTCGCTCAAGATAGGAAAAAAGTTTATGTAGATAGAAAAATAACCTACCGTGAATTCCATGTAGGATATCTTGCGTACCTATGAGTTAAGACTAGGAAAAGCACTTCATGGTGGGGTGGATGTGCTAAATTAGCAGCTTGATATTGCAAACCTTTCCAAATTCTGGAAAGAACCAGACCAGTGGCATACAAACTTTCATTATGAGGTCATATCCTAAGCATGTGATTGATTGGAAAAATGTGCATGTAAAATTTAATCTTGTAGTTGATTGTGTGAATATGTAATTAGCATGAGCTAATGGAAATGTATGGGCATGTATAGGTCGAACCAGATGGAGAGCCTCTAGTAAATCCTATTCATATTCTTGAGCGGAGAGAAGCAACATTATGAATGCGAGCTATCAGCCAAGATAAAGTGCAATGAAAGAACTTTAGCCTGGAGGAGGCTACCTGGGAGGATGAGGACTTCATGCGCAAGGCTTACCCTAATTTATTTTAGTAGATTGAGTTGAACACCGATGATGGTGTTTCACGCAAGGGAGGGGAGATGTAACACCCTTGTGAATATTTTATTAAGTTATTGTTGTTGCCTTTTTGTAATTTTTATTTTTATTTTTTTTAATTTTACCTTACAAACTCAATGACTCATGGTTTGGTAAAAGGCCTAATGAAGTCTTGTGATGAAAAAGATAATTAAATGCAAGGAACTAATTTCAAGAAATGATTTTTTTTTAAAGTTAATTTCAAGATTTTATTTTTTATTTTTAAAAGAAACATCTAGAGAGTTAGGGACTGTTATCATCTTCTCTCTTTCCCTAGAGAGGACGTAAGAAAAACATTCATCTCAGTGAGAAAAAATATCCAAGGATAGCAGGAGAGCTAGAGGGTCAAAATAGAGAAGTTTGAAATGGAACCTTGCACGAGATTGTGAAGGTGGGTAGGGCGCTACGAGACTAAGGTGTTCTTGAGTTGGGATTAGAACCAATCCAACCCTTTTATGAACCCTTGAGGGTTGAATTTTGAACTAGACTAGTGTTGTCTTGATGTTTAGAATTTTCCTAAACTGAGGTTGAATTCCTAAATTGTCTTGAAGTGAAGAGGCTTGGGGGGAGACTGGATGTCATTGCCAGTCTTGCGGTTGGGTGGAGAGATCTTCCTGATTGAATTCTTCTTACATATCAGATAAAAATAGATAAGTGATTTATAACACCTTATTTAATTGTTATTGAATGAAAAATATTTTGATGTTTTGGAAAAATTAGATTTCTTTTATAAAATTGAATTTTGTTACCAATGGTGGAACAGTTTTTCCTAAACTCTATAAAAGTTTAAGTCAATATGTAAAAAAAATCCTATCTTGATTTGAAATTATTCATTATTAGCTAAGGCCATAAGGCTAAAGTAAGTTAATCATACCGAGTTTAGATGTAGGACTAGTTGAAATATAGATGTGCGGAAAGAAAATGTTGGGTAAATGGGTGATAAACTGATATGGATAACATGGCACAAAAAGTTAATTTAGACATTCAAGTTGAATGACAACCTAGTTACGGACTTAGACTAAAAAAATCCCATGGTTAAACTCAAATTCCAACTTAGCTTCTAAGCAGTCTAGAGCATTAGCATAAGACTTGAGAGAATGATTTGAGTTCGGAAATGTGAACCCGGGAACACCCAAGGTCCAGCTCATTTTCGGCATTAAAAAAGCCCCCAAAATATTAACAAAGAAAATAAAAGAATTTTAAAGAAGAAATGTGTCTTAAAAGAAAAGGGAATCCTAATTACGATTCATTGAGGAAATTTTATAACCATGCACATTATCAAGTGGAAGAAGAATAGATCTTATTAATTTGTTACATAGAACAAAAACGCTCAGACAAAAACTTGAATAATCACGATCATACAGTCGGAAGCTAGCAAACAAGGAAATTATGGCGAAAAGATTATGGATAGATACTCAGAAAACTAAGGAAATTATATATATTTATATGCTTGAATAATATAAACTCCTAAAACTCTTTGCCATAGCTTATGAAAACAAAATGAAGTAAAACCTTGTAAACAATTCATTTGTGACGTAGGGAAACGTAATTCCTTAAAGTAAAAATTCAAGATTTATAATAAAGAAATATAGTTGTTCCAAATGAACGACTGTATCATCAATTACAACAGAAATATACATAAAAGGGAAAGCCCATAATTAAAATCCGACCCCTCTGTCTTGAAAGAAAATGGAAATGGGAATTATGACTACAGCTAATTTAATGGAAGCCGATTCATTGGAGAACATATGAAGTTGTTGAATGAACTATGTAAGAGAACCTGGAATGAAACCCATATTAGATTGGGGGGAAATGGAGCTTGAATTGGGAGACAAGACGAGTAAGTAATTTGTACACAGTCGTGGCGAATAACTCTTCAGGAAATGGAAATCTGTTGTAACAAAACTTAACTTGCAACAAGGTGAGGAGCTGTTGCCAAAGAGGGTTTTCAATCGGTAAGAGTTACAAATGCATGAGAGACCATTACCTTTTGTGTTCAAGTTGGTCCCAATGCCTTGCATTTGAACCTATATCGTAATTACCCTCATAACTACTACCAGACTCATTCCATTTCTTTCTTAAATAAAGACAAATGTAGTGTGTGTCTTCTATGAAAGAAATTTTTTCCACTGTTAATAGCTATCAAGTTGCTCTTGATTCTTGCTCCTCCTCTTCCTAGTAGTCGGGCACCTGCAACACCGGGAATTACCTGCAAGGAAACAATTTGGGAACAAATCAAGAAGAATCACGGGGAGCCCAAAAATAAAAATCTAAAAGAAGCTTAATGAACTGGTGTAAGGGATAGCTACCTGTAGGAGGAAAGTAACATCATGGTCAAGATCCTCCTCCACCGTGAAGCTAGTTGCAGAGAGCTTCAAACCCTAACACAAAGTGACCGAAGGAGTGTTGGCCTCGAAGCTATGGAAAGGGATTATTTACCTCAACCAAACCCTGGTTTTTCTCGAACATCAAATCAACCATAGACATATGGACAATGGGTATGGTTCCAGGAGTCTGGGGCAAGTGGTTCATTCAAAGAACATGTTACACAATACTTTAATGCAACATATGTATTGAATTTTCAACTTGGGGTGAGATATTAAGTACGTGCCATGGAATTAATCCTATTTCTATGGGTTCATATTGGACTCATAGATAATCTCGCCTTGAGTAATTAACAAAATCCATTAATTGTTAAAGTTTGGTAATATAATTCATTATCGATATAACCCATTCGAGTTCTTAACCTTAATATATATCATACGTGAAGTAAGAGATAATTTGTGTTATAAGCATGCATGGTGGTTAATTAAACACAATTTTTTTTTGCGTGTGATACTTGTTACAAAAAATGGGTCAACAGTAGGCTTTTTAGAGAAAGGGAAATCTAGAAGTTTTCTTTTATATCATCTTTCACTAGAATCTAGCCATAAAATTCTTTATGAGATAGTAATTTTAGGTTGCTTAAATTGCATTTTTGAATGCACAAATGTAGGTCAAAATATAAACTCTTTAGAAAGCACTATTTGTTTGAGGGGAGTCTAAAATTTCTACTTTTTATCACTTTTCACTATCATTCAACTATACAATTCTTTATGAAGTTGCAATTTTAAGTTGCTTAAAAAAAGTTCTTTTGAATGCATAAACGAATTTGGTTGCAAAATCCCTAGGGAACTTTTACTATAGAAACTCAACAACTCAAATATGTAATGTCAACAAATTCTAGTTGGATTTAGAATAAAATTGATTGAAAAATATGCCCAGAAATAGACCAAAACATAGATTGTTTACATAGGATAGGATGGCATCTAAACATTGTACATTTTCTCCTTTTACAATATAAGTATGGCTAGATTTAGAGTAAAATTGATCAAGAAAATGTGATGGAAAAAATGGCAAAATGTAGAATGCTTATTCTGCACTTTGAGTTAGGGTGGAGTTGAAATATTCTATGCTTACCCATTTTCCCTCGAATCCAAAGGTAGAATTCTTGTCGTGGTCACAATTTTAAGTCTTTTAAATTGTATTGAATGATAAATGAATTCAACGCCCTAAAAACTCCTTAGAGAACTCTATTTCTAGAAACTCAACAACTCAAATTTGTAATTCCAACAAGTTCTCGCTAAATTTTGAGAGAAATTTGATAAAAAAATGTGGCCAAAAATAGTTAAAAATAAGAAAGTTTAGGCTAGGGTAGAGTGTAAAAATTCTACATTAGTACCTTTTTCACTAGTATTTGGTAATATAATTCTTAGTAAGATAACAATTTTCAATTTCTTAACTTGCATTTTTGAAGGCATGGATGGATTTAACACAGTAAAATGTCCCAGAGCGCTTAAATTATATAGACCCAACAACTAAATCATCCGATTCCCAAATATTATGGTTGGATTTTGAGTAAATTTCATTAGAAACTATGTTGGGAAAAAAGGCCAAAATGTCGAACATTCAAACTAAGCTATTAGTTCATATCACAATTTTCAAATGCTTAAATTGTATTTAAATGGATCGAACACCTTTAAAACCCCTAGGAAACATGTATTTAAATGCATAAATGAATTAAATGACCTTAAAACCCACATTTGTATTGTGAAAACTCAACAGTGATTTTTTTTTGTTCTATGTGGTTTGAAGAAATGTGTTGGAAAGTGACAAAAAATAGAAATTTTAAACTAGGAATTTTTTTTTCTATGTGGCTCGACCATTGTGCCTGACCCTAAGAGTTTCAAGAGAATTGAGCATGTGACCTCTCAATAGTAGAGGCACTTAAACAAGGTGGACTCATCCAAATGAGCTAACCCTTGGGAATTTAAACCATTCTATTAGTTAGGGTAAACACTCTACATTTCAACATTTGTTTGTGATACAACTATTTTCGATATTATAATTTTAAGTTTCTTAAGTTACATTTTTAATCCATAAATGGATTCATTGTTTTGAAACCCCATTGGAAAACTCTGATTGCAAATTCAATTAGTTATCCAAATTTGCAAATCAAGCAAAATTTCACATTGTTTTGAGAAAACTTGATAAGAAAATATCGAGGCAAAAATATGGACTGTTTAAATTATGTTATTAATTAGGGTGTAGTTTAAACATTCTAGGTATTGGCGTTTTCCATAAGAATCTAATAATATAAGTATTGGTGAGATCAAAATTTTTAATTTCTTAAATTTACCTTTTAAATGCATAAAAATGGATTGAATTCCTCAAAAACCCTCGGAGCACGCTGGTTGTATAGAAGAAACACCTCAAATGTATCATTCTCACAAATTTATTGAAATTTCTATGAAAAATGACTAAAAAATATGCTTAGGAAAAATTCAAAATGTGAAACAAAAAAAAGGGGGTCTTATGCACTAAATTGGTGTCTCGCTTAGTGACCTTAAAAATATGTTATTATTATTAATTAGGGTGAAGTCCAAAAATTTTGTATTTTTGCATTTTTTCATTTGAATATAGTGATACAAATATGGGTAAGATTACAATTTTCATTTACTTAAATTTCATTTTTTAATGCATAAATAAATTCAAGTCCCTGAAAAAACCTTGGACATTCAGATTCTATAGATTTAACAACTGAAATATGCAATTACAACAAATTCTAATATGAATCAAGCAAAATTAATCAACAAAATATGTTGAAGAAATGGTCAAAATGTAGAACATTTACACTACAACATTAGTTAAGGAGGAATCTACACATTCTATGTTTGGATTTTTCCACCTAAATTAGTGATACAATTCTTCTTGAGATTTCATTTCAGTTTCTTAAATTATATTTCTTAATGCATAAATGAAGTCAATGTCACGGGACACTTAAAACCCAAGAACTCTTGAATTGTATAAACTTAACAATTCAAATTCACAATTCTAACAATTTCTAGTTAGATTTTTGAGCACAATTAATTGAAAAATATGTATAAAAAGAGAGCAAAATGAAAATATTTAAACATTTTGAGATTTTTAACTAAATTTATTAATATAGTTCATAATAAAATTATGACTACAATTTCAATTACTTAAATTATATTTTTTAAAATAATAAATAATTTATATTAATAATAAATATTATGCATCCAATAATTAAGTAATCTAAAAATATTTTTGTACAAGCTTAAAAACTAAAATTTGCAATTCTATTCAATGTTACAGGAGGGACGCCATTTATTGTGTGCCCTCCCTGCCACGATGAAAAATGACGTGGATGTGTCCTCATCTCCTGTATGACACCTGTCCAGCATGAAGAGCCACATGTCTAGTTTGGTGAGATCATTAAATTGGGCTTCTAACATTGAGTCTAGGGTTTTCTCACACTCATTTTCTACCGTGACTTCCGTTGCCCTATGCATTCATTTTCATGCCCAGTGTGTGGGCACTAAGCTCCCTTGACTATGGCTCCTTTGGGCTTTAGTACTGGTTCACCTGTACTAGCATATTTGCGCTACTCACCAGGAATTATTTTTTGGATAGGTTCATGGGTCATTTAGGGTTGTGCATGTGGTTGTTTTACTTGGATCAAGGGAGGTTAACCAATGTGTTTGAGCTTGTTCATTTTGGTTCAGTGGGGGCTTACCAATATGGTCGTTGTTGTTTCTATTGTGAGACCTATTGCTTGCGAAGGAGCTCGTGGGAGGTTTAATTTAGTTTAGTGGTGGACATGTAGGTCTCGACATCCATTCCAGTAAGTGGAAAGATTCATTAACTTTTTTTCTAATTTTGTGGTAATGTTTTTTGGGTTTGTGCTACTGTGCTCATTTTTTTGTGTTTGTATTGTAATCTTTTTGGATGTCATAGAAGTGGTATGGCGAGGTTTGGGGTGACGTTTGGCCATGGTGGTGGCTTCTACTACTCTCCGGTAGGATTATTAATTGTACCAACCAAAATCTATTTTTTTCAACACTTTGAACTGACTGTTGGGAATTTTAGCTCTTATTGTATTGTGGGTTTATGGTTTAAGGTAGGGTTCGGCAAGGTTTAAGGTACGGTTTTCTGAGTTTTTTGAATTTTCAGCGGTCTTGGGTTTTTTGAGTTTTATTGATTTTGATACTTTATCCTAGCAGCCAAAATCTATTTTTTTTCAACACTTTGAACTCATTATTGGTAACTTTAGCTCTTGTTGCATGGTGTTTTTAGGGTTAAGGTAGGGTTCGACAGGGTTTAGGGTAGGGTTTTGTGAATATTGTTTATATTTCCATTTGGGCTTATGTATGGGTATATTTTTCTATTTGGGCTTCATTTGGCCTCTTTCCCATGATGGCCTCTATAATAGGTTCTCATTTTGTGATGCGAGAGTTTTCCTAGCTACAGTAGTCTCACCACACATGCACTTTGTTTTTCTTCTAAGTTAACTAAAAAAAACTTTGGGTATAGATATCTTGTTAATCCTTCAAGGTTATCTTTGTGAAACCATTGGCTCATATTATGTTTAAAGTCCTCTGGACTCATGGTCATGTAATTTTTATAAGAAAAATTTAACAGAATTCTCATAAATTTTGTATGTCATAAGTTCGTTTGGATTTTCAGTAATTCACTTATATCAAGCATTCTACTACAATTTGTATATAATTATTTTGGTATCTAAGGTATGGTTGGTGCATTCTTTTATCTTAAATAATAGTCAATACTTTCTCATCTTCCCTTTATTTATGAGCATTACTTTCTGCGATGTTTGCAATCTATGGTTTACGTTGGTGTGCATATTAATATAAGTATGTCTCTTGTAGCTTTTGAAACTTCATCTTCTTTACACAATCTCTATATGTTTATCTAGAATCTGAATGGGGTATGTTACTTGGATATGTAACTCTCTTTGTTCTTGGACTGTAAAACATTTGGTGGAACAATAAAAGTGACATCAACAAGCAGACTCTAGTAAATCAAAGAAAAATAAATTAGTAGACTATGGAAGGTTTATGTCGATTATGAGTCTCGGTTAAAAATATAAACACCAAATTACAATGTTTTAGTTAATGGCATGATTTTCTTCTCAAATTGAGTTTTTTTGTTAGTAAACCTAATATGATTTAGTGTAGTGAATTTGGTCAATTCAAAAACCTTTGAATGTTGTATAAGAACATGATTCAGAATGTGATCATTTTTTTGTTTTCATTTAAAACAAAACATGATTTAGAATATTTTTTTCCCTCCCTTCTTGTATTTCTTACTGAATATACATTTTCTTTCCTAGCCCAACATTCTTATAATTGCAGGGTATTCATTTCAATCTAAAGTTAATTGGTTTTCTCAAGAGTTTCCACATGTTTGTCTTAAAAATGCGTTAGGAATCTTTACAATTTCTCATCTTTCTTTATTCAAATCTGGCAGAATTTGCTTAGCTTAATTGACATTGATGTTTGAAATTGATTGATATGTTGATATTCTACTTCATAGATTGCTACAACTCTTGAAATTGTTGCCTTCAACTCACTATTTTGTCTTTAATCTTTTACATGGTAGTTCTTTGCCCTATAAGAATCTCCATGATTGAAGTGAGGCTTCAGACAAGATTTTTGTATCACATTTGTAGGGTATTCATTTCAATCTACAGATAATTGATTTTTTCAAGAATTTCCATATGTTTGTCTTCAAAATTCCTTAGGCATCTTTATCATTTCTCAACTTTGAGTAATTTTACTCAAAATTTAGAGGGTATCACTGTTGGGATAGAAAGGTTTGAAACTTTTTCTTTTACTTTCCTATCATAGTAAATTGGGATTGAAAGTTTTTATACTTTTACTTTTATTTCTACGAATATATCACAATAAATGATGTTTGAGTAATTCTATTCAGATTTCAGCATGCATTACTGTTGGGATAGAAATGTTTTAATTTTTATTTTAATTTTGTATCACAGCAAATGGGTATAGAAAGGTTTTGGTACTTTTACTTACAGTAAATGAGGTTTGATATGAGGTGTGAGGTTTGGTAATTTTATTGTTCACTGTTTTATGGAGTTTTAATATTATAAGAAGTGCCTTGTTCAAGATTTCAGTATTCACTCGTTTGTCATTTAATCAAAAAATTAAGTATAAATGTGTTGTTAATTATTTTTTGTATAGAGGCATAACATAAAATCCCATTTGTGTAGGTAATATTTCTCCATTATAATAGATTGTTAATGTTCCTTCTAAAATGGATTTTGGTTACAATGTCACAAATAGTATGGAATAAAATAACCTAGGTTATAAGCCAAAATATTCATGTGGCAAGAAAAACTGAAATCCATCCAAAATCCACATGATAATGTGGTTACAACAAAAAACATATGACACCCATATTGTTTATGGCCTCAAGAATCTTCACTGCTGAAACTTGTTGAGTTTCCTTCTTGAGCCAAGTAGGTTGGCATACCTTATAATGGTTGTTGACGATGTTGTGGATTTATTCCATATGATTGAGTCTAATTTTCTCCTTGCAACCAAGGAGGAATTGAGTACCTGTACTTCACACTTGCGCTACTAACCCCTTCATTAAGTGGAGGTGTCTCATGAGCATACATAGAATTGACATCTCATTAGGGGAATTTTGAGGTCTAAAATGGGTCTCCTAAGAAAAATGTACGACCAGAATAAGCTTTATAAGAACTGATACGATTCAAGATGATTATGTCAACCATGGGGGATGATTCACCATTTTTTGAGTAAAAAAGAAAAAGGATTAAAAACTAATAAAATAATAAAACTACTTTTTCAACTCGTATTTCCAAATTATCTCCCTAAGGTTTTACTCGAATTTTGAGCAGGAGTACTCGTTGGATGCAAAAAAAATTTCTTCATATAAGGAGCACCCATGTTGCATACTTTCGATACACCCTATTAAACGAAAAATGAGAAATACATGAAAAAACGTTATTGGGATCACATTTTTCATGTATTTCTAATTTTTCGTGTAGTAGGGTCCATCAAAAGTATGCAACATGGGTACTCCTTTCACGAGGAATCAAATTCTTCATCCAATGAGTGTTTTCGATCGAAATTTGAGTAGACACATAGGGCGATAGGTCAAAAAAATCATTTTTCCTTTTTCCCCTCTAAAATTTGATGATGTAATCTAATATTATTTTATTATTTCCACTATTATTTTATAATTTCCTTAGGAGGCCCATTTTAGGCCTCAACATTCCCCTAACGGCACCAATAGGAATAACGCAAGTGGGTAAACTCCCATTTTGATAGCGAGGGACTTGAATGTTTATGAGGTCTTGGAATAATGGTGTATTATCTGCAATATTGTCCAATGTGTTTGAAAGCATCCTAGTTTCATCAACTGTGCTTGCATCATTGTCAACTATATCGGTCCTCCCTTGTTCCTTTTCAAGCATTTGTTGAGCCTTTCTTTCTTCCCTTTCCTATCTTTTGATTTATTTTTTATGGTACTTCTCTTGCCTTAATTTCTCTCTTTCAAGCCTTTCCTCTTCGACGTTGTGCTGCAACAATCCTTGTCACCTTCTCCTTGGAAAAATCATTCTTTTGTGTTTTAATTTCTGAATTTCAAATTTATTTTTTTTACACTCCACTAATAGGGTTATATAGTCTTCTGAGGTGAGTAACTGTGAAGTTCAGCCCAAATGAATACTTCATAGTGTTGCTTTTTTCATTGACACTCTCTCTACTGGTAGCTTTAGGAACCGACCAAGTAACTTCTCCACCCATACCACCTGCATGTCATTGTTTGGCACTTTCCTTTCAATATCTAAGACAACTAATTGAAATATATTGGTCTCTTCATCTGATGCCTCATTATGTGCACTATATTCTTCCATTAATCTATTGTCCACAAAAAAATGAACAATTTCATTGTTCAATTTTGCTGGTTGTGAAGGTATGTTCATGCTTTGTTCATTGGTTCTTGAGACACTATGTTTTTTCAAATTAATCACATCTTCTAACAACAATGATGGTGGGTTTACTTGGTTTGTAAATGTCAATTGTTCATTGTTGCTTCCTAGTGCAATATCAACAATGTCATTTTCGACTACATTGTCATAGTCAATTGCATGTTGACAAAGCTATTAAGAATATCAGTAGAAGAAGTTCTATGTGCTTCAATGGGTAGAATGACCTCCATGTTACTATCAATTGGTTCATGATTATATTGTGTTTCACTTTCATGCTCATTATCATCACCATATAAGTGTCCTTGAGAGACGGAAATCATATTATCAATTGTAACCACATCATCTTGTTCATATACTCCTTCTTGCACTTAAACATCTACTTGGACATGCCCTTATTCTTGACCATCCACTTGAAGTGCCTATCTACAACGAGTATCATGCATAAGATCATCATAATTTAGTGGTTATATTCCAGTCCTCCTAAAGCCAACCTTTATATTTGATTGTGTAAGAGCCCTTTTAAATGCTTTACTTGCAATATCTGTTAGCTCGAAACTTTTCACCTCAACCCTTGGATACTTTGACATCCATGAAGAACAATCTGACTTAAAATATTTCTTGAAAGGGCCAAACACATTGACATCAAGGGGTCGCAATCTCTGAGTGGTACGAGCAGGAAATGTTAACAAGTCGATGCCCAAATTATTTTCTTCCCAAACTGTTTGCACAACAATGTGGCTTCCATGTCCATCTAATATCAATAAGTGTGTGTTATTAGATGAGACACCACCTGGTATAGATGCAACAAAGTGACAAAGCCAATTAAAAAAAAGTTCTTTAGTCATCCGTGCATGGGGATGTGCAACCATGCATGCACCTGGTTCATTATTTTTCATATAGTTTTTTAGTTGATTTTTACCTTTGAATAGATAAAATCCTGATAATGAAACACTAATTGCATTGACACAACATAAAATAGTTATCCAGTCCCTTCTCTTAGGAAAAATCTTTGTCACATTTCAGCTTCTTCTCTTGGCAATTACCCACATGCCACAATTCCTTCTTGCCTGTAAAATTATTTCATCACAGTTCCATATATGGTTTGCTCCATAAGAATGTCTATCGTATGCACTAGATAAAGTGTCATAGAACTTACATACAATTGCAGGGAAAAAATTTAATGCTCTGTCTCTGTCAAGGCCCTCAGATGTATGTAATACAAGGTTTTAATGTCTTTTCGTAAACCCAAACGACCATGATTTTCCAGGAAACCCATCTTTGAATGGGTTTAGCCTCCCCTACAGATTTGAGCAACTGTGGATTTGAGTTGTATCAACTAGACTAGCCCATGTCCTAATAGGGCCATCTCCTTATAGCACTCAACCACAGAGGCCTCCTCATCTTCAGTCATAACTGTAAGAGGCCGTCTACATTTTGTATGATTGGGTCCATTTATCCAATAATGTATTGATGCGGGAGAAATACCATGCTTCTTTGGAGATGCCCGAACTGAGTATCCATTAAACTCTATATCATCAATTGCAGTTAACATATCTTATTTTGTCTAAACTCTTATAGCGTTGATATTCTTAGTTGAACTTTCCCCTAGGACTATGGTTGATGATGTCTCTATGGTTTATGGTGGTACAACATCAACTTCTATTGCATGGACATTAACATCAACATTGTTGGGAGCATTGTTTACATTAACGTGATCTATCATGTCCTCATCTAATGAAAGGCATTAAAGTTGAGCACCCTTGTTCACTTGCCTTCCACTTCTCCTTATATGAGCAACATGATTAACTCTTCCCATAGATTCAACTACATCCATATTTATTGCACACAATTAGTTGAGAATAATTGAAAAGTTTCTTTCATACAAGTTAATAGTATTTCTTCTTTCCTATAGGCAATTTACAACAGGTATGTTATTAGAATCTTATCAAATTTTCATACATATGCCTTTTTGATAGTATCCTTGAAAAATAAAATCTACAAAGGGAATTTTTTGCATGTTTTCAAATATATTAGTGATTGTTTTTTTGATAACTTGTTTTTACACTTAAAATACCATGACTATATTTGCACTTGGAAAATTACTGCCAATTTGTTGAAATTGACCTCGAATTGGTTATATGTATTCAATTATATCAATATATGTTTTGGATAAAATGTTTTATGCGTTATAATAAAATGATGTATATGTTGGAGGAATTTCAACTAAAAAATGACACCTGGTTCCTTTTCTAATTAAGATGTTGATTTGGTCTAGTTATTTTTTATAAATTGTTGTTTGACTTAAATTGTTTATTATCATCTTTGTCAATATTTTTATTCCTATAGATAACAATCTCTATGCATTAAGGAAGTTGTACGCTTGCCTTTCTATAGGAATTTGCATCTCAATAGAAGCTCTAGGCTTGCCTTAGTAATGGTTATTGATTCTCCTATTGTGGGAATGGTTATGGGTTTGTCAATATTGTTATTCCTATATATAAAAATCTTCAGGAATGAAGGAAGCTCTAGGCTTTCCTTAGGAAAGGTTTGATTGAGCTGCTGATTTCCTTTAAAAATGTTGATCCTCATACAGGTTGAGTTAATACAGGTTGTCTTGGTGAAAAGAAAACAGTAAGGTGCATTGTCATGATTGGAAGGTGCTTATACAGGTTGTTTATACACACTTATTATTCATGACATTATTTTGTAGTGCTTATCATGGTGAGAATCGATCTACATGGACTCACTTTGGATCTATTTTCTCTCACACTAGATATGGATTAGTGCCTTGGTCTCAATTCGGGAACACTTGGGAAAACATTCTCTAAGAGGGAAGAAAGTTAAGGAATATGAGGATATGAAGGATATATGTTTTTTTATTTATATCAAAATATAATATGTTTCAAAGGGTTTTCTATTTTGATTAGAACTCCAACCTCAAATTTTATATTTCTCCTCTAAATTGTCATGTTAATAACAATGGAGATTATGACGACAATTTTGGTTGTGTGGAACAATAATATGATTAATAAGATAAAAATTAGACTTCAACACCAATGAAAAATGAACAACCTAAAGTCATAAAAAATCTTTGAGGAGGGTATTTTGTAGGTAAAAATGCCTGACATGTATACATATGACCCAACCGATTTTAACTATTTTTCCTCTATTCCTCAACATATTCAATCGCCAACCACTATTGTATCCCTTTTGCATCATGTCATTTCACATTTTCCATAAGAGATCTCCCATACATGAATGGAATCTTTCCATGAAAGAGGAGTATTCTTCCTTGATGAAGAATTACACATGGATTTCATTCCTCTTTCGAATGGATGAAACTTGCTTCATTCTAATTTGTTCTACAAATGAAATCCTGCGAGTATTTGTATGTAGTTCACACTCAAAGCTCTTATTTTTGGAGTGAAAGTAAGGTCTTCCTAACCACAAAGATTTCAAGCAAGAGTGCATGCACTCACTTAGTTCCATGGAAATAAAAGGTTCTAGGTGGGCATATATTGGGTCCCTATAATACTAGTGATTACCCCATTACTATTGTAGCTATACCCCTTATTAATATTGTTGTGCCCCTATTGCCCCCATATTCCTATTACTGTGGCCCATAGAATCCCTCTATTGTTATTTTTGTGGCTTTATATTATTATTGTTAGGTCGGTTGGATTATATTGTGACTCCTTAGACTCCTATATAAACAAAGGAGGTTTTGTCATTTGAATCATCCAAAAATTGCTCATTTATGTAATGTAAAGGAGGTTGCCCCCTCTAAGAGGCTGAATTCTAAGGCATGGATCTCTCTTTTCTATCTTTTTGTTAGCTGTTTCATATGAAATGGTATCAGAGCTTTGGATTCTAGGGTTTCACTGCTCCAAATAGGTCATCATGGCATTTTCGCTATAACTTTTTTTCTGTGACATTTCAGAAGTTGAAAAAAAACCCATTTGAGAAGAAATAACGTTGAACCTTGGGTCTGAATTTCAGAGCTTTTCACACTATATTTTTGGAGATATGATCTGAGGAAGTTGGTCTTTTTGCAGACTACTGAATTACATTCCAAACAGGTGACCTGGTGAAAATCGTCATAACTTTATCTCTGAGGATCGGATTGAAATTTTGTAAGAAGGTACAGAAAGAGGACTGACCGTAGTTTCTTGTATGCATTTTCAGATCCAAAGGTCAAAACAGTGACTCGTGGCATGTCGTACAAGTTTGCTCTACTGAACTAGTCTATAATCAAGTCAATGTGGGAGATTTCGCATAACTCTTACTTGGAGAAACCAATTTGGGTCAGATTTGTGGCATTGGAAAGAGGACACAAAGGGCTACTTTAGATCACAAATTCAGAACTAGATGATCAGAAAGTACATAGATACATCAGAGGCAATATCGAGCTCCTACAAAGTTAAAAAAGGTGTGTAGATTTTCTTAAATTTTTGCTTAAACTTGGTTTGAAAATTTATTTTGAAGGAATTCAAAGGGCATAATAGAACATTATTATTGGTAACTGATGCCCAGAGGAAAGAAAATTCAAACACCTAGTAAGGAATTTGGAAGCTCTAGCATGACTCATGAAGAAGAAGAAGAAATGCTATATGATATATCAAAATTACAAGAACAAGTGCAACAAGTGTCACTTGCAAAAAAAGCAACAGAATCTAAGATGGATGGTTTAAGGAAAGATGTAGAAGCTAAGATGGATGGTTTAAAGAAAGGTGTAGAAGCTAAAATTGATGGCATGGATGATAAGATGAGAGAATTGAAGATAAATATGAATAAGTTGCTACAAGAAATGGTCAATAAGGGTGAAAGGGTACTAAAGGAAACTCATGATGAGAACAAAAGAAATGTTAATCATGATTCCATAGACTCTAATACTGGATCAAAGACTCACCATATTCCAAAATCAATATGAGGAAGTTTGATGGCAAGGGTCCCACCACATGGATATTACAGATGGAGCAGTTCTTTGATCTCAATAATGTGCAAAACACAGAAAAGGTACGTATGGCAACTTTATATTGGGAACCAAATCAATTTGTATGGTATCAATCACTTTGCTCTCGTAAAAAAATTATCACTTGGGCAATTTTTACGGAAGAATTGATAGCACATTATGAGGATACAAAAAGAAACACTTTTTTTAGCCAATTGATAAGTCTCAAACAAAAGGGTTCAATAATGGAGCACATTAAGGAGTTCCAAAAATTGAACATAAGGTAAAAGATATTCCAGAGGAGCATAGGATTGATGTGTTCATAGTGTCTTTAAAGGAACATGATGTTCACCTTTGGGAACCTCATTCATTAGAGAAGGCATTCAGGTTAGCAAGAAAAATGGAAAGCAAAATTATGGCAACCAGGAAGCATACCACTCACAACTATAAAGACGGAAGTGTTGTTGCCCATAGTCTTCCACAACCTATAAGGTTGACACCACAACAATTGGAAGAAAAAAGAGCAAAAGGGCTTTGTTACAGTTGTGATAGCAAATACACTAAAGGTCATAAGTGTGCTGAGAAGAAATTATTCTACATAGATTGTGAAGAGGAAGAAGAAAAGGAGCAAGAAAGGTCAAAAGAAGAGGATATACTCCAGGAACAAAGCCTAGATGAAGAACAAATAAATCCGACCATATCTTGTAATGCATTGGTGGGAATTACCACTCCTCAAACCATCAAGATAGAAGGACAAATCAAGAAGAAAAAGGTAATAGTGTTGATTGATTCAGGAAGCACCCACAATTTTATTCATTGTAGGGTAGCAAAAGAATTGAATTGCTTCCTATATCCAGCACCAGAGTGTCAAGTGATGATTGCAAATGGAGGAACAATAAATTGCTCTGGAAAGTGCCATAATATCAAGCTATCCATGGGAGAATATGTATTGACTAGCCCAATGCTTTCCATTCCAATGGGAGGTGCTGATGTTGTACTAGGAGTCCAATGGCTACAATCCTTGGGTACAATAGCTTTTAATTTTCAAGAACTTTTCATCAAATTTTCTATGGAAGGAAAGGAAGTTGAATTAAGGGGTATTGCAGGGAAACCAGGAAAGATAATCAGCTCTAATGGTATGACAAAGCTTCTAAAAAAGGAGCAAAGAGGTGTAATTGCACAATTATGTTCGCTAGATGTTTCCACATCGGAATCATCTATTTCTCCAGATCTCCAAAAAGTCCTGGACAATCATTCCAAGGTATTTGAGACTCCCAAAGGTCTCCCACCTATGCGTGATCATGATCATGCTATTCATCTGATTCCAGGAAGTGTTCCTCCAAACATCAGGCCGTACAGATATCCCTATGTCCAAAAGAGTGAAATTGAACGTATGGTTGCAGAAATGCTAGAGGCTGGTATAATTCAACCGAGTCAAAGTTCTTTCTCTGCTCCAGTAGTATTGGTGCACAAGAAGGATGGATCATGGCGCATGTGTCCGGATTATAGGGAGCTCAACAAGCTCACTATTAAAGATAAGTTCCCCATTCCTGTCATTGATGAATTACTGGATGAATTGCATGGATCAATTTACTTCACCAAGTTGGATCTTCGTTCAGGATATCATCAAATCAGAATGAAGATTGAAGACATTCCGAAAACAACATTTAGAACTCATGAGGGTCATTATGAATTTTTGGTCATGCCTTTTGGCCTTACCAATGCACCTTCAACATTTCAAGGTTTGATGAATTCAATTTTCAAACCATTCCTTAGAAAATTTGTGTTAGTATTTTTTGATGATATACTAATCTACAACAAGTCTTGGAAGGATCATGTTGAACATGTTGACAGGGTGCTACAACTATTGGAGGAGAAACAATTATATGCAAAAAGATCCAAATGTTTCTTTGGAGTCCAGGAGGTGGAATATTTGGGTCATATTGTATCTCATGAAGGAGTTAAGGTAGACCCTAGCAAAATTAAAGCCATTAAGGAATGGAAAATCCCCACATCCATAAAGCATCTGCGAGGATTTCTTGGGTTGACAGGGTATTATCGCAAGTTTGTTAAGAATTATGGGAGAATAGCAGCACCTCTAACAACATTATTGAAGAAAGATTCATTTTCATGGACTCCAGAAGCAACAAAGGCCTTTGAACATCTTAAAGAGGCAATGTGCCAAGCACCGGTCTTAGCTACACCGGACTTCACAAAAACCTTTATTGTGGAATGTGATGCTTCAGGAAATGGAATTGGTGCTGTTCTAATGCAAGATGAAAGACCCATTGCTTTTGAAAGTCGTCCAATCAAGGGAAAGTTTTTAAGCAAAGCTATTTATGAGAAGGAAATGTTGGCAATACTCCATGCACTTAAGAAATGGCGACCCTACCTAATGGGAAGACACTTCAAGGTAAAAACGGATCATGATAGCCTTAAATACTTTTTAGAACAAAGATTATCCTCTGAAGAGCAACAAAAGTGGGTCACAAAGATGTTGGGTTATGACTTTGAAATCATCTACAAAAAAGGGAAGCAAAATGTGGTGGCAGATGCACTCTCAAGAAAGGATGAGGATGTGGAAGCATTGTTGTGTGCCATTTCTATTATCCAACCAGATTGGATAAACGAAGCAAGGGAGGAATGGAAGAATGATGAAGAAGTGTGGGCACTTATTCGAAAGCTACAACAAGATTCCAGTATGTCTGATACATTTAGCCAACAAAATGATTCGTTATGGTACAAAGATCGCTTATACCTCTGTAAGAATTCCCAGCTAAAACAAAAGATTCTTATGGAATTGCACACTTCTCCCTTAGGAGGGCACTCAGGATTTTTAAAAACTTACCACAGGGTTAAGAAGGAATTTTTTTGGGATGGCCTTAAATCAGATATTCAAAAGTTTGTGGCGGAATGTTTGGTTTTCCAAAAAATAAAGTTGAAACAATTAAGACACCAGGTCTATTACAACCTTTATCCATTCCAAGCCAACGTTGGGAGGAGGTTTCAATGGATTTTATCACAGGTTTACCCAAGTCTGAGGGAAAGAGTGTCATCATGGTGGTAGTTGACAGACTTACCAAGTATGCACACTTTTGTGCATTATCACATCCATTTAAAGCCAGTACAGTTTCTACTGCATTTATGGAAACAATTCAAAAGCTACATGGAAACCCAAAGATTATTGTAAGTGACAGAGATCCCATTTTCACTGGAAATTTTTGGACAGAATTATTTTCTTGTCTTGGTACTCAGTTAGCTCATAGCTCATCTTATCATCCTCAATCTGATGGGAAAACTGAGATAGTAAACAAATGTTTGGAAGGATATCTTCGTTGCTTTGTATCTGATAAACAGACACAATGGGTCAAATGGTTGCCTCTGGCTGAATGGTGGTATAACACTTCCTTCCATACAGCAACAAAAATGACCCCATTTATGGCACTTTATGGGTATCAACCACCATCCATCACATCATATTTAAGAGAAAATTCTAAGGTTCAGGCAGTGGAACATCACATCGAACATCAACAACAAGTCCTCCAACTCTTAAAGGATAACCTCGTGTTGGCACAAAATAGAATGAAACAACAGGCAGATCAACATCGCAGTGAAAGAAGTTTTGATGTAGGTGATTGGGTATTCCTACGGCTACAACCATATAAGCAAATGTCCCTCAAGCAAGCTAAGAAGGATAATAAATTATCACCAAAGTATTATGGTCCGTACAAGGTGTTGCAAAAGATTGGTACTATGGCATACAAATTGGAGCTTCCTGCAGCTTCTCGATTGCACCCAGTTTTCCATGTTTCATGTTTAAAGAAGGTTATAGGCGACAAGCTCCCAGTTCAAACAATATTGCCAGAACTTGACGAGGAAGGAAAAATTATATTGGAACCGGAAGCAGTCATAGAAACAAGAACTCGACAGCTACGAAATCGATCAATTTCAGAGTATCTTATCAAGTGGAAGAACTTATCCGCTGAAGATTCCACATGGGAGGATGAGAATTTTATGCAGAAATATCCAGAACTACTCAAGCGTTGAGGACAACACTTTTTTGAAGGAGAGGGGCATGTTGGGTCCCTATAATACTAGTGATTACCCCATTACTATTGTAGTTATACCCCTTATTAATATTGTTGTGCCCCTATTACCCCCATATTGTTATTACTGTGCCCCATAGAATCCCTCTATTGTTATTTTTGTGGCTTTATATTATTATTGTTAGGTCGGCTGGATTATATTGTGACTCCTTAGACTCCTATATATAGAAAGGAGGTTTTTTCATTTAAATCATCCAAGAATTTCTCATTTATGTAATGTAAAGGAGGTTGCCCCCTCGAAGAGGCTGAATTCTAAGGCGTGGATCTCTCTTTTCTATCTTTTTGTGAGCGGGTTTTATAACAGCATACCATAAAGCTATACTCTCTCTCTCTCTCTCTCTCTCTATATATATATATATATATATATATATATATATATATATATTATTCGGTCCTAACATCTTATTATGTATCCCTATCAATGTTGCAGGAAGAAATGGATGGGATACCCCAAATAAAAGAGAAGGCAATATGATGAATTCACTCAGTAAATTTTCTGAATGGGGAATAACGAAGAACTATAGCATGTAATAATTGATTGGAAAATGATATTAATATTGAATTATTCAAACTCACTTTTAACAATTGTTCAACATTAAGAATACCTTGAATTATATCACTATATTTCCCACTAATGTAGAAAATAATTTTATTGGAAAATTTAAAACATCTATTATGGCAAAGAAATTTTCATAAATTAATTAAACTATGCAAGAAACTGAAATAAATAACCTAAATATATTGTGAAATGTTCTGTGATGGAGAAATGAAAATAAAATTGTAATTAAACTATCTAGAAACTGAAATAACTATTTGAATATACTATGAAATGTTCTATGATGTGTTTTGTCTGGGGCTGGTGAATAGTTTGAATGTTAAAAATGAAACTTTAACAAGGGTTGAACTTATTTTATAGGCTTTTGCACTTGAATTTAAATGTTGGCAAGGATTGACATGGATTGGAATCTCTTAATTTTGAATGTGTGATCTAGATTAGTTTTGATGTGATCCAACAGATGGGAATTTGTTATGGTTGATCCATGTTCTTTGATATTTTTAATGGTAAATTTAATCGCTTTGGTGTCATTTATTGAATTTAGTGGGTTGGTTGTGATTTATTGAACACAGTGGGTTGAATTGTTGAATAACACAATAGTTATGGCTAACATAAATCAACATTTATTATGTGCATGTATGAATATGCATTTGGGATACATAGCTTCAGTTCAGATCAGTGGGGTTTGAAGTGACTACTATACTTTTGGAATATACAGTTTTGGAAGGATTTATGGTTTTATTTTTTTCCTAGTTGGGACAACATGTTTTGTACATTTTATATTTAAAAGACTATTTATGGACAATTGTTGGCCCAGACAATATTTTGGGAAATTTTAGACATAAATTAAAATATATGTTCATTTAATGTTATATATTTTTGTTTAAATATTGGTTGCGCATCTCTTAATTTATGGTAGCTCAGGGGACCAGCAATATAACAACTATTGGTCCTTGCACAATATTAGACATCTCTCCCCTATATATCAAAATATGGTAATTAATAAAAAGATGGGAAGATAAAGTTGTGTATGCATATTGATAACATTCATCAAAACCTCGAATAACTAAAAAAAAAGGTTCTACCTTTAGATATACATGATTGGCTTCTTTGTCAACGTGGGAGCGCAACTCTTTAGGGCGACGACTACGGTGAAGATCTAACTCTCAAACTTGATAAGGAAGTGCAACAATGGTGGAAAATATGGCCATCATATACATACCAGTGAAGCGGTACACTATCACAACAACACATAACTTTGTTCGCAGATCACTATGCCATAATCTTAATATTTTATGTTTTGATCACTCTTTTTCATTTCTTTTTTAAATGTTATTTTTATTTTAATTTTTAATTGGTGAGGAGTGTTAATATCATATTTGAATGGTGAAAATTGTATAATTTAAATATGTTAAATATTTTATTTTGGTATTAAATTTATTTATATATTTAAAATTGGCTTAGATTTATTTTAATTCAAGATTATTTAAGTGGAAAAATAGATTTTTTTTTTTCACTTTAAAAGAGGTTTTCACCTCAAAAATTTTGATTCTGCATTTTAGATGAATCTAATTGGTTTAATTATTAATTATAATTGATTATAAATATAAATATAATTTGTTTTTTAAATTTATTTTTTAATATAATTTTACAAATTCAAAATGTTTAACAACATAGAACATTACAGCATATCCATCATACTTGGCCAAAGAGCATCTTTTGATGCAAAATAAACGACTAAAAACCAAAATTTTACAAAAACTTTTATCATCAAAATTATTTAAAAGAATAATTAGACTACGCTAATAACTATAACAATTTCCACTTTATAAGTCAAACCCTATTTAACTCAATTCTACGAATTATTCTTAAATTGAGTTAAGCATGATTCAATAAAATTTCCAAATTTGAGTTAAAGAGGTTTTGACTTATAATGTGGGAAAAATTATAGTCTAATTATTCTTTAAAAAAAATTCGATGATAATTTTTTTGGTGAAATTTTGGTTTCTAGTTTTTAATTTTTTGCAGAGAGGCATCTCTAGCACATTATGGAATATGTAACATCCCCTTCTAAAATGATTATCACCACAATAATTTGTTTTCTTTCCTTGTATATAAATAAAAAAATGTGTATATAAATATTATTATTCTAAGTCCCTTGATTAGGGTGAGGGCGGTGGAATGGACTCCTCGAGATCCAAAATATGGTTATAAGGCCAAGACACAAGGATGGTGAGGGCATTAAATCTTACCCTCACACACTCGCCAACCTTTGCAAGGTGGCAAGATGCATGCAAGACATTTATGGTGATTTGAGAAATGGGTATGGTATTGTTCGCCTCGATTTCTTTGTTGAGTGTTAGATTCAAGCCAAAGGCATTATTAGCATTGTGGTTATAGGTCTAGAGGCTACCTTTGGTACGGTTGTGAATGTCCTTTCTGATGGGGGTCGATTGAGTTCAATAGCCCCTATCCATTTCACTGAGGTTAACGTCTATGCGTATGTCTATATTATGATTCTTCCCCTTCTACCTTCTTTTCTTAATGTTTGTATGATTATTCATGGGGAACAGGTCTCTGAAACTATATTTTGGGATAGAATGTCCGCATTCCATAATTTATGGAAGGAATATGATAGTTTTTCTATTTGGAAACTTCAATTCATTCAAATTGTTCTTTCATTTATGGCATCGTTCTCTCATGGATAGGTATGCACTAGGGGTTTGTGCTCTGGCATCCACTCTGTATTTTATGCATGGGGGCATGGGTTTTCTTTCATGGCTTCTTGCTCTATTTGCTGGTTAGTATGAGAGGATATTAACTTAGTAATTATATGTCAAAATAGATTCTGAGTTTCATTCTACAAAGGCTCGGGGAGCCGTGGCATTTGTTAATTCACTCATATCATAAACAATGGAATTTTTTTTTCTTGGAATTATGAAATTCTCTATAATTATGATAAGTTCTTCCTTTAAGAAAGCTCTTCTTACTATTGTTTTATGGCAATTTTAGTTACATGTTTTAAAACGTTAAATTATATGGTGCTTCTAATGAAGGAAAATGTTTCCAACCCATTTGATTTTTTATAGTAGGCTTTAAAATATTAACATACTTAAAAATTAGTTGAATAGGTTACTTATTGTATCATGGAGTGTGTATTTATGTACTATATGGTTTTTTAGTCACAGTTTATCTTATAGTTGATTAAATTTGTATAAATTTATAGATATAGATTTTGTTTTCTCTCATGAAATAAATTTGGCCCTTCAATTTGATAATCACTAGCTTGATTTTTCAAGAAAATCTTTCTCTCAAACTCAAAATATTATCCACATCATTAAGTTCTTTAAGTAATAATTCCCTATTAAATATGTATTTAGAATTTTCCTATATAAGATTTTAAACTTAATTTCTATTAGCCTTTAGTCGAGCAACCTTGAAAATTATTATACAAATGAGTAAATTTAAATAATTGTAATGTTTGGTATATGATATATATGAAGAACAATATATTACTTTCCTTGTTACAGTAGGGATCACTTTTAGTTTGGGATTTATATAGCCTTTGAAGAAATAAAAAATTGTTTCTAAGAATAAGTAATTTTGAAAAATGTCTTGAAATGCTTCACTTTGTTATAGAAATCACTTTTAGTTTAGGATTTATATACTCTCTCGAAGAAACAAAAATTTGTTGCTAAGAAGAACTAATTTTGAAAAATGTCAAATACTTCACTTAGTAAATGGAGAAAATATTCCTATGGTTTTTCAAAATATATATTTTTTAAATGAAAATATTGTGTTTTATTAACCGTTTATAGAAATATATTTAACCACACATTGTAACTAGATAATACATTTCATACATAATTTTAATTCAAACACTTTTCATGTGCACTAGATTCACCTTGCAAAAACCATCACTACTAACCAATTTGCTTTAATAACCATTAAAAATAGAGTAATTGAGCCTTATATTTTACTTTGAAATTTTGCACACAAACATATGCTCACATAGTATAATTAGGAAAGAAGTAAGTGGTCCATCATCCACACATCATTTCTTTTCTTGGAAGGAACAAACATCACATAGTGTAATTATCAAAATTGTATTAAAGGATCATGAACCACATATTCACATCCTTGCAATTCAAACACTTTCTATGTGCACTAGGTTCACCTTGCACACACCATCACTACCAGCCAATTTTATCTACTAACCATTACAAGCAGAGTAATTTCTTATATTTTACTTTGAAATTTTGCACACAAACATATGGTCACATAATATAATTAGGAAAGAAGTGGCTAATCATCCACACATCATTTCTTTTCTTCAAAAAAATAAACATCACATATTTTAATTAAGGTAATTATAAAGGATCAACTCATATCCGCATCAATTCACATTTTGTATGCTAACAATTTCAATTGCACACACATTCACTCCACAAACTAAGCTCACTTAAATTTTGTATAAAAGGTATCCTCTTTCTGGAATATTTGTACCTAATTTATTTGAGCTTATATTTTCTTGCACACCCTAGGTTAAGCAAAGCGTTTCTAAAAATAATCTTAGCCTGAACACACTAAATTCCCCATAGGGGCCACAAGATAATTTATAGTTCAGGCTAGGACCACGGCGATAGGAAACACATAAGCCGTCATGGTTGTTTTTCCTATTGAAACATAGAATGTTGTTTTTTAGGGAGCTTAAAGTCCTGCATCTTCTAGTGAAAAATATTGTACATCGAGAGAAACCTATGAAGGGGGTAAGTCCTAGGTGGAATATTATCATGGAAGTTCATGTTGTATCCCAACATGTGGTAAGGGTTCTAGGTCCAAAACTCACAACTAGAAGTAGAGATTCATCCATTCCCATTGGATGTGGGTACCTTAGTGGCAAAATCTTATGGAATATTTCTGTATAGGTTGAGGTGTGGGAGCACTTATACCTTAGGTGATATTGGTCAGGTTATTGGAAGCATCACCAGCTCTTTTGGGATGTAGACCTAGTACTTTTGGCCACTATAGCCCTCTCCATACCTTGGTTGGATTTTTTACTGCTGGAAGCATCGCCTGTGACATTTATGTTTTGGCCACAGTACCCTATTCTAAAGTATTCACAAGGCCTAGTTACTACTCATGCGGAAGGACGTTAGGTATTTTTAGGAATTTTTCTCATATGAAAAACCTTAGATCAACCTTTTTTGTTGATTGTTTCACACATTAGAATTAAAGGGAAAACTAATCATTTATTTTTTGCTTTGTCTTATATATGTGATTCATTCGGTTTTCATAAAGAAAATATATGTGTTCAAGTGTGCTTACAAATGCAACAGTCTTAGGTGTTGTTGATTTCATTCCTTTCTTGTTAACTAATTTCTTTCTCATAATATAGTTCTTGTCATTAGTTACATGTTTCATGAGCATTATGTCATCTTTAGGTGCCTCCTACATACAATTCACATCATCATGAAAATTATTTTACCTTTCATAGATGTTGAATTATTTTACCTTTCATCATATTATGAATCACCCTTTTTTTTACACAGGGACCATTAATTTTATTGACATGCTCTCTTCTTTGACCCATCTTTCCCTGATCTCAAAACCATTTTATTTTTATGCTTGAACTTAAAATCCTTGGTCCATGTGACTAGAATGCTATGGTTTCCAAATTAATTTTTTTTAGTGAGGAGGAATGCTTTTACCTTTCATCATATTCTGAATCACCTTTTTGTTAACACATGGGCTGATACCTTTACTAGTATACTCTTTTTCTACCCATATTTCCCTGACCTCGAAACCATTTTATTTTCAACTTTCAAACTATAACCCTTGGTCCATGGCAACTTTTTCCACCTAGTTTCCAAATGTCAACTTGTTTTGAATTTAAATTTTCCCTAGGGTTTGTGACACGAACCCTAGGGTTTCCAAATTGAATTTTATTGATTGAGGAGGAATGTTTTTACCTTTCATCATATTTTGAATCACCTTTTTTGTTGACACATGGACCGATACTTTTACTGACTTGCACTCTTCTTCGAACCATCATTTCCTCAGCTCGAAACCCTTTTATTTCCATGTTTCAACTTATAACCCTGGTCCATGTCAACTTGTTTTTCCTCACCTATATGGATTCATTATTTAACTTGTTTTTCAGTTAAGTTTTCCCCATGGTCTTTCACTAGAACCCTAGGGTTTCCAAATTGATCTTTATTGATTGAGGAGGAATGATTTTATCTTTGATCATATTCTGAATAACCCCTTTTGTTTACATAGGGACCAATACTTTTATTGACTTATAATCTTCTTCGACCCATCTTTCCCTAAGTTCACAACCCTTTTCTTTCCATGTTTTAACTTAGAACCCTTGATCCATGTCAACATCTGCTACCTAGCTACCAAGTCTCAACTTGTTTTTCATTTAACATTTCCCTAGGGTTAGTGACTACAACCCTAGGTTTTCCAAATTAATTTTTATTGACTGAGGAATGCTTTTACCTTTCATCATATTCTGAATCATCCTTTTTGTTAACACATGGACCAATACTTTCACTGGTGCACTCTTCTTTGACGCATCTTTCCCTGATATTGAAACCCTTTTATTTTCACATTTCAATTTAGAACCCCTAGTCCATGTCAACTTTTGCTACCTAGCTTCCCACTATCAAATTATATCATGGCCTTCCACCTATTGTGATTTCTTAAATAAACATGTGTAGACTTACTATTAACTTGTCTTATGATGATTATTCACTTGAATTATAAGTATATTTTGTATTCCAGCAGATGAGAATCAAGATGTGCCCTATGGACCTTATCTACCACTAAAGGAACATGTGCCCTATCAAGTTGATAAAATATCACTAGGGGAACAACATGTCATGTCAAGATAATCAACTACTAGAGGAAGAATATTTTCCCTATCAATCTGATAAGCCACTGGAAGAATGAATTGTTTCCTCTCAAGTCGACAGGATAACAAGGAGTTGCAGTGATTTGGAAAGGGGTGGACTGTTTGTAGAAAATTAGGATGCAAGAACAATAGAGTACCTTCAGGAGCCTATCCCTACTCATACTATTAGAAACCATTTCAACAACATCATTCAACAACATTTTAAGAAACATTCAGTTGTTACAAAAGCTAATATACTACATGGTTTGATCAACCATAAGAAAATAAAACATGCCACAAAGCTTTTGGGTGTCCAAGATGCTAAATGCAAGAAGACACATATGAATTTCGTTGAACACATATCAAAGGCATTCAATATGTTTGGAAAATCAAGAAAAATTGAAGTTCGAGTTGTGCGCAAGGCAATTACAACTTCTATTGTTGCTCCAAGTACATCAAGGAAAAAAAATTTGGAAACAATGTAAAAATTGATCCATATCTTGAGAAAAAAATTGTACAAGAATCCCAAATTTAGGGTTTGAGTGAATGAAAATGATGAATGTTGGGCTCTTATCACGGGAAACCCTATCAAGACAGGATTATAGTGGGAATCAAAGAATTTTTGGTAGATTTTAGGGTTAGTCATTCCTGTTCTATTCTAGATAGAAATCATGTTGTACGACATCACATAGCTAAAGGCGAGTATGTGGAACATGCTAAGCACATTGTAGAAATGATAGAAGTTGCATTGTTTAAGGAATTTCAAGAAAGAAATCACCATGTGAAGATATCCATAAGGATGTTCCAAAAATTGAAGCCATGTTTTATTAGGCCTAATACAATCCGTGACACATGTTGTTGTAGATAGCATGTTTAATTTTAACTTCATTCTGACACTTTCCAGGAATTTCACAAGAAGAACTATCACGTCGAGCCCCCTCCTCCTATAGTGTGCGATTTTGTTTCATCGATATTGTGCAGAAGGGATCCAAAAGGGTTGTATTACAAGAAAATATGTCTAGGTGGAATAAGATGCATTGAATGTGGTGATTTGGCATTGCTCCATAGGAGATTTCTTATTTATACCAACCAGTTTGGGATGTCAAATGTCACTGTCACATGGTAGCATTATGTGTATGTCATGGGAAATAAACCATCTTCTTCAACTTTGGTGCCTAAGAGGATCAACTATGCTGAGGATTAGATTCTTATTTCATAATTCGTGGGGGTGTTTCGAAACCATATCTATTGGGTCCCTATAATACTAGTGATTACCCCATTACTATTGTAGTTATACCCCTTATTTAGATTGTTGTGCCCATATTACCCCCATATTGTTATTTCTGTGCCCCATAGAATCCCTCTATTGTTATTTTTGTGGCTTTATATTATTATTGTTAGGTCGGCTGGATTATATTGTGACTCCTTAGACTCCTATATATAGAAAGGAGGTTTTGTCATTTGAATCATCCAAGAGTTGTTCATTTATGTAATGAAAAGGAGGTTCCCCCTCGAAGAGGCTGAATTCTAATGCGTTGATCTATCTTTTCTATCTTTTCTTGAGCTGGTTTCATAACATTTGGTATCACAGCTTTGGATTCTAGGGTTTCGCTGCTCCAAACAGGTCATTGTGGCATTTTCGCTATAACTTTTTTTTCTGTGACGTTTCAAAAGTCGCAAAAAAAACCCATTTGAGAAGAAATTGCATTGAACCTTGGGTCCGAATTTCAGAGCTTTTCACGTGATATTTGCGGAGATATGATCTGAGGAAGTTGGTCTTTTTACAGACTCCTGAAATACATTCAAAACAGGTGACCTGGGGAAAATCGTCATAACTTTCTCTCTGGGGATCGGATTGAAATTTCGTAAGAAGGTACAGAAAGAGGACGGACTGTAGTTTCTAGTATGCATTTTTCAGACCCAGAGATTGAAGCAGTGACTCGTGGCACGTCGTACAAGTTCGCTCTACTGAAATAGTCTATAATCAAGTCACTGTGGGCGATTTCGCATAACTCTTCCTCGGAGAATCCAATTTGGGTCAAAAATTCAGAACTAGATGATTGAAAAGTATAGAGATACATCGGAGGCAATATCAAGCTCCTACAAAGTGAAAAAATGTGTGTAGATTTTCTTAAATTTTTGCTTAAGCTTGGTTTGAAAATTTATTTTGAAGGAATTCAAAGGGCATAATAGAGCATTATTATCGGTAATTGATGCCCCGAGGAAAGAAAATGCAAACACCTAGTAAGGAACCTGAAAGCTCTAGCATGACTCATGAAGAAGAAGAAGAAATGCTATATGATATATCAAAATTACAAGAACAAGTGCAACAAGTGTCACTTGCACAAAAAGCAACAGAATCTAGAATGGATGGTTTAAGGAAAGATGTAGAAAAGATGGATGGTTTAAAGAAAGGTGTAGAAGCTAATATGGATGGCATGGAAGCTAAGGTGAATGGCATGGATGCTAAAATTGATGGCATGGATGATAAGATGGAAGAATTGAAGATAAATATGAATAAGTTGCTACAAGAAATGGTCACTAAGGGTGAAAGGGTACTAAAGGAAACTCATGATGAGAACAAAAGAAATGTTAATCATGATTCCATAGACTCTAATGTTGGATCAAAGACTCACCATGTTCCAAAAATCGATATGAGGAAGTTTGATGGCAAGGATCCTGCCACATGGATATTACAGATGGAGCAATTCTTTGATCTCAATAATGTGCAAAACACACAAAAGGTACGTATGGAAACTTTATATTTGGAACCAAATCAGTTTGTATGGTATCAATGGCTTTGTTCTCGTAAACAATTTATCACTTGGGCAATTTTTACGGAAGAATTGATAGCACATTATGAGGATACAAAAAGCAACACTTTTTTTAGCCAATTGATAAGTCTCAAACAAAAGGGTTCAATAATGGAGCACATTGAGGAGTTCCAAAAATTGAACATAAGGGTAAAAGATATTCCAGAGGAGCATAGGATTGATGTGTTCATAGGGTCTTTAAAGGATAATATCCAACATGATGTTCGCCTTTGGGAACCTGATTCATTAGAGAAGGCATTCAGGTTAGCAAGAAAAATGGAAAGCAAAATTATGGCAACTAGGAAGCATACCACTCACAACTATAAAGATGGAAGTGTTGTTGCCCCTAGTCTTCCACAACCTACAAGGTTGACACCACAACAATTGGAAGAAAAAAGAGCAAAAGGGCTTTGTTACAGTTGTGATAGCAAATACACAAAAGGTCATAAGTGTGCTGAGAAGAAATTATTCTACATAGATTGTGAAGAGGAAGAAGAAAAGGAGCAAGAAAGGTCAAAAGAAGAGGATATACTCCAGGAACAAAGCCTAGATGAAGAACAAATAAATCCGACCATATCTTGTAATGCATTGGCGGGAATTACCACTCCTCAAACCATCAAGATAGAAGGACAAATCAAGAAGAAAAAGGTAATAGTGTTGATTGATTCAGGAAGCACCCACAATTTTATTCATTGTAGGGTAGCAAAAGAATTGAATTGCTTCCTATATCCAGCACCAGAGTGTCAAGTGATGATTGCAAATGGAGGAACAATAAATTGCTCTGGAAAGTGCCATAATATCAAGCTATCCATGGGAGAATATGTATTGACTAGCCCAATGCTTTCCATTCCAATGGGAGGTGCTGATGTTGTACTAGGAGTCCAATGGCTACAATCCTTGGGTACAATAGCTTTTAATTTTCAAGAACTTTTCATCAAATTTTCTACGGAAGGAAAGGAAGTTGAATTAAGGGGTATTGCAGGGAAACCAGGAAAGATAATCAGCTCTAATGGCATGACAAAGCTTCTAAAAAAGGAGCAAAGAGGTGTAATTGCACAATTATGTTCGCTAGATGTTTCCACATTGGAATCATCTATTTCTCCAGATCTCCAAAAAGTCCTGGACAATCATTCCAAGGTATTTGAGACTCCCAAAGGTCTCCCACCTATGCGTGATCATGATCATGCTATTCATCTGATTCCAGGAAGTGTTCCTCCAAACATCAGGCCGTACAGATATCCCTATGTCCAAAAAAGTGAAATTGAACGTATGGTTGCAGAAATGCTAGAGGCTGGTATAATTCAACCGAGTCAAAGTTCTTTCTCAGCTCCAGTAGTATTGGTGCACAAGAAGGATGGATCATGGCGCATGTGTCCGGATTATAGGGAGCTCAACAAGCTCACTATTAAAGATAAGTTCCCCATTCCTGTCATTGATGAATTACTGGATGAATTGCATGGATCAATTTACTTCACCAAGTTGGATCTTCGTTCGGGATATCATCAAATCAGAATGAAGATTGAAGACATTCCGAAAACGGCATTTAGAACTCATGAGGGTCATTATGAATTTTTGGTCATGCCTTTTGGCCTTACCAATGCACCTTCAACATTTCAAGGTTTGATGAATTCAATTTTCAAACCATTCCTTAGAAAATTTGTGTTAGTATTTTTTGATGATATACTAATCTACAGCAAGTCTTGGAAGGATCATGTTGAACATGTTGACAGGGTGCTACAACTATTGGAGGAGAAACAATTATATGCAAAAAGATCCAAATGTTTCTTTGGAGTCCAGGAGGTGGAATATTTGGGTCATATTGTATCTCATGAAGGAGTTAAGGTAGACCCTAGCAAAATTAAAGCCATTAAGGAATGGAAAATCCCCACATCCATAAAGCATCTGCGAGGATTTCTTGGGTTGACAGGGTATTATCGCAAGTTTGTTAAGAATTATGGGAGAATAGCAGCACCTCTAACAACATTATTGAAGAAAGATTCATTTTCATGGACTCTGGAAGCAACAAAGGCCTTTGAACATCTTAAAGAGGCAATGTGCCAAGCACCGGTCTTAGCTACACCGGACTTCACAAAAACCTTTATTGTGGAATGTGATGCTTCAGGAAATGGAATTGGTGTTGTTTTAATGCAAGATGAAAGACCCATTGCTTTTGAAAGTCGTCCAATCAAGGGAAAGTTTTTAAGCAAAGCTATTTATGAGAAGGAAATGTTGGCAATACTCCATGCACTTAAGAAATGGCGACCCTACCTAATGGGAAGACACTTCAAGGTAAAAACGGATCATGATAGCCTTAAATACTTTTTAGAACAAAGATTATCCTCTGAAGAGCAACAAAAGTGGGTCACAAAGATGTTGGGTTATGACTTTGAAATCATCTACAAAAAAGGGAAGCAAAATGTGGTGGCAGATGCACTCTCAAGAAAGGATGAGGATGTGGAAGCATTGTTGTGTGCCATTTCTATTATCCAACCAGATTGGATAAATGAAGAAAGGGAGGAATGGAAGAATGACGAAGAAGTGTGGGCACTTATAAGATTCCAATACTTCTGATACATTTAGCTGGAAAAATGATTCGTTATGGTACAAAGATCGCTTATACCTCTGTAAGAATTCCCAGCTAAAACAAAAGATTCTTATGGAATTGCACACTTCTCCCTTAGGAGGGCACTCAGGATTTTTAAAAACTTACCACAGGGTTAAGAAGGAATTTTTTTGGGATGGCCTTAAATCAGATATTCAAAAGTTTGTGGCGGAATGTTTGGTTTGCAAAAAAATAAAGTTGAAACAATTAAGACACCAGGTCTATTACAACCTTTATCCATTCCAAGCCAACGTTGGGAGGAGGTTTCAATGGATTTTATCACAGGTTTACCCAAGTCTGAGGGAAAGAGTGTCATCATGGTGGTAGTTGACAGACTTACCAAGTATGCACACTTTTGTGCATTATCACATCCATTTAAAGCCAGTACAGTTTCTACTGCATTTATGGAAACAGTTCAAAAGCTACATGGAAACCCAAAGATTATTGTAAGTGACAGAGATCCCATTTTCACTGGAAATTTTTGGACAGAATTATTTTCTTGTCTTGGTACTCAGTTAGCTCATAGCTCATCTTATCATCCTCAATCTGATGGGCAAACTGAGATAGTAAACAAATGTTTGGAAGGATATCTTCGTTGCTTTGTATCTGATAAACAGACACAATGGGTCAAATGGTTGCCTCTGGCTGAATGGTGGTATAACACTTCCTTCCATACAACAACAAAAATGACCCCATTTATGGCACTTTATGGGTATCAACCACCATCCATCACATCATATTTAAGAGAAAATTCTAAGGTTCAGGCAGTGGAACATCACATCGAACATCAACAACAAGTCCTCCAACTCTTAAAGGATAACCTCGTGTTGGCACAGAATAGAATGAAACAACAGGCAGATCAACATCGCAGTGAAAGAAGTTTTGATGTAGGTGATTGGGTATTCCTACGGCTACAACCATATAAGAAAATGTCCCTCAAGCAAGCTAAGAAGGATAATAAATTATCACCAAAGTATTATGGTCCGTACAAGGTGTTGCAAAAGATTGGTACTATGGCATACAAATTGGAGCTTCCTGCAGCTTCTCGATTGCACCCAGTTTTCCATGTTTCATGTTTAAAGAAGGTTATAGGCGACAAGCTCCCAGTTCAAACAATATTGCCAGAACTTGACGAGGAAGGAAAAATTATATTGGAACCGAAAGCATTCATAGAAACAAGAACTCGATAGCTACGAAATCGATCAATTTCAGAGTATCTTATCAAGTGGAAGAACTTATCTACTGAAGATTCCACATGGGAGGATGAGAATTTTATGCAGAAATATTTAGAACTACTCAAGCGTTGAGGACACCACTTTTTTAAAGGTGAGGGTCATGTTGGGTCCCTATAATACTAGTGATTACCCCATTACTATTGTAGTTATACCCCTTATTAATATTGTTGTGCCCCTATTGCCCCCATATTGCTATTACTGTGCCCCATAGAATCGCTCTATTGTTATTTTTTTGGCTTTATATTATTATTGTTAGGTCGACTGGATTATATTGTGACTCCTTAGACTCCTATATATAGAAAGGAGGTTTTTTCATTTGAATCATCCAAAAATTGTTCATTTATGTAATGAAAAGGAGGTTGCACCCTCGAAGAGGCTGAATTCTAATGCGTTGATCTATCTTTTCTATCTTTTCTTGAGCTGGTTTCATAAAAATATCTATAAATACATCAAACACTCGTGCATGTCCAAGTGGAAAGCATATAATTTTAAGCATTCTCGTAAAGTATTTCATCGAGGTACAATATTATAAGTGGTGGACTTTGAAGAGAATTACACACTTTCTTCTCAGACAGAGATACAAAGTGAGTATTATCACTGAGACCAAGTTTTCATATTTGTATGTGTTTTGTAAAGAAATGCAAAATTGAACCTTGATGGTAGGGATAACACTAATGAGTCATGTGATGTGATTAAGGAGTATCACTTTTACATCAATGATGATTGCGAGCATGACACATTTTTTGTGCAACATTACTTTGACCTAATTTTTGAATCATTCAGAAAAAATGACATATCATTCAAGAAGCATTAGATATGATCAAATGGTTGTGCAGGGTAGTTCGAGTCAACAATCAATTTTTATTGGTTGAGATGACTACATAAGAAGACAAAATTTAGCATACTTGGATATACTTTGAAACAATAGATGAAAAGGGTGAGAATGATGGTGTAGGAACTTGTGTGAAGAAAGAACTTAGGAGGTACCAAATGATTCATGATTCATATTGACTCAAATCATCACTAGACTCGGTGGTCAACTGGTGTAGATCCCATTTAGGACATGAAGGTCACAGATCAATAAGGCTTGTGTGTAGGTTCTTTTGGAATGTTAAACTTGGCAATGTAAATATTTAAATTCCTTGGTATTGTAATATTGTACAAGGAAAAAGGGAATTAAACTCAATGCAGAGCAAAGAAATGGGGGAATATTTTCCATCGAGAAAAGAAAACTCACATGTTTTTATGATTTTTTCATTGGTGTTAATGGATGTAGACTTGATCACTATGAAAGGCACAGGTATGTGAAAGGATGGAAATATATCCCTCTTAATCCAAAGGTACCTCATCCAATTCCAATGTGGTAAGAGATGCATGATGAAGAGGCCATCATTTCAGTTGATCATGATCGAGTCTTTGGTATCGTAAGGGAAGGTATGTTTCCCATCTATCATTAACAATTTCATCTATAAATTGATATCCTGAACGTACTTAACTAATACACATTTTTTATTTTAGTTGTAGGTGATGTTTTTGTTGTCCCTTCCCTTTAAGGAAATGAAGATAATGTGGCGTACAATTTGATGTGATGCACATAGGTGAAAACTAGGTTGGTGAGACCATATGATGATGGAAAATTCACATACAAAATTGGTGATATGGTTGTGATGGGCCATTTTTTTGAAAAGGTTAAAAAACAGTCTGATCACATTATTTATAGATATTTTATGCTTGAAAATATACCTTTTCAATATAATGATCTAATCATAGCATCTTGGATCAATCTCAGAGAAATCAAAACAAATAAAGGTGAACCAAGGAGATGGAAGATGACATAACCAAACCATGATAGTATTATGGAGACTTGTATTCCCACGAGCCATTAGCCATATGAGTAGATGATGCAAATGGAAAGCCCTAAAGTTGAGTCTATAGTAGTCAAGCGTAATCTAATCTAGTGCAAGATATATCAAATGTATGATTTTCGTAATCTATAAACATGACAGTTGAATACTCTTGTAATTTTGTAAAGTTGAATAGAGAAAATTTTCCCTCTTATCTAGGATGGATTCATAATGGTTTATATATATTTTATATAAGATTTAGTTTCCTTCAGATGCTTAAGTTTATAAACTACACCAAATTTCAAGGAGGCTTTATTTTTAGGGATAACATCCTTATGTGAACCCCATACATCTAAAATCTAATTAAAATTTAGAATCAATAGGGATTTAGATTTAAATTTAATTAAAATTTTTGATATTAAAGTTTTTAGATGTCATGTGTATAGTATCCATATTGAGCATGCAAAATATTTTATAGATCTATGTACATGTCATACATATTTGGTTTCTAGAAAATCCATTTTAGTATGTAACAACCAAATTGATATATTATTTTACTTAAAATGGAAATTCAACAGTCTAGGTTATGAACATTGAAATATTTTTATGTTATTAATAAATATGTCATGTGTCAGTTTGATATAAAACATGGAAGGAGTTACACACATGCTTCATATTGGAATGTAAAAAGTGAAATATATATATATATATATATATATCTATATATATATATATATATATATATATATATCTATATCTATATCTATATCTATATCTATATCTATATCTATATCTATATATATATATATATATATATATATATATATATATATATATATATATATATATATATATATATATATATATATATATATATATATATATATATCTCATGTTATGACGATTAAGCTCTTTTAGATAACCTTAAAAGAAATAAGAATAAAACTTATTTTTAGTTTACATATTGACATATAAATTAAAATCATTATAATTTAACATACATTGATTATGCAGTAAAAGAGACTTTCTACAAGCCAATATGACAACTGAAATTGTAAAATTTAACTTCTCGAATGTTCTTAATTGAAGGTCTTAAGATAAGGAATTGATTGAAATACTTGGATAGAGAAGTAAAATTAGGAAAGTGCATAAAATTGTAGAAATGTATCATTAATTGTTTAAATTAACATACATTGACTACACTAAAAGACACTCTCTGCAAAATCAATATTAAATTGGTGTACATAATTTCTTTTATTTCATTTTAAGTATCAAAGTGACTTGCATCATAGTAAGATTGTACTTATTTCCTTGGTCTATGAAACTAGAATTCAAAATTGTTATTTTCTAAAATTTTAATTCTTGAATGTTCTTAATTGAATGTCTTAACTTAAGAAATTGATTGTAATATTTGATAGCCAACTCAATTTAGGAAAGTTCATAAAATTATATAAAATTATCTAAAAACATATCATTAATTGTTTTTTGGTATATTAAATTCCAATACATATGACTTATATCATGTGTTATGGCTAAGCTCCTTAGATGGCCTCAAAAGAAACAAAATTTAATAAAATTATAGAAATGTATCATTAATTGTTTAAATTAACATATATTGAATACACTAAAAGACAACTTCTACAAATTTAATATTAAATTGATGTACATGATATATTTTAGTTCATTTTAAGTATTAAAGTGACTTGCATCATAGTAAGCTTGTACTTATTTCCTTAGTCTATGAAACTAGAATTCAAAATTGTTATTTTGTAAAATTTTATTTCTTGAATGTTCTTAATTGAATGTCTTAAGTTAAGAAATTGATTGAAATATTTGATAGCCAACTAAATTTTGGAAAGTTCATAAAATTATCTAGAAACACATTGTTAGCGCTCTATAATCTCCTTTACGCTGAGAAAGGATTACAAAGGTAACCACAGACCACTTTTAGGCTAGAATCTATCCCTTCTAGCCTTGTAGAGGGCTCTCTCACTAGGGTTTTCTTAGTAAATTAGACGACTGAATGATTTCTGATCTTAGGATAGTTATAAGGATCATCAAGGTTATTTCTTTTTTAAGTTATGGCTACAGGATGAAGAAGAGATCCATTGGGAATGGAGTCAAAATAATATTCAGTAACCAATCACAATCGACATAGCAGTTTGAATGAAGGTGATGTCGGTAGACTCCTCGATCTACAAATTTTGTTGTAATGTGGCTGGGATGAAATGCGAATAAATATCCATTAAATATAAAGCATGTATAGATAAATTCTATATCTAACTTCAAAAGTAAAACACTAATTTTTTTTGACAATCGTGAGCAGAGTACCAATGTAAATTATACAACATAATTATTTTTCAAACAATTAAGAAGCAAAATACATGTGAAAACTAGAAGACAAGAAAAATCACAAAGGGAGGTGCATCACTATTATGTTTGACACAAGAATCTTGGAACAAAATTTTATCTATATTGATGTATTGATCATTATTTTAAAACTTTATCCACTGTTTACAAAGTTTTTAAAAAGATACACTCTATTCACTCCTGAATCCAACCCCCCCCTTAAAAAGAAAATTCTTAAATAACAAAACAATAATTAAATCTACTCCTATTTTGTTGGAAATAAATTCAATAAAAATTTCAAAAATAACTATGAAAAGACTTGGTTGGAAAAGGCTTCAAATAGTTAGGCTTATGAAGTCAAATGTTGTTGGAGTTGGTGGAATCAAATGGAAGATCCAAATTTAAACTTAGTAAATTTTCCTTATGTTTCTCCTTCAAATATTGACCTGGTGAATTTAAACAACTTTTATGTGAAAGTGATTATTCAAAATCTTCCTGGAAATCTGCAAGATGATCGATTTCTTGATGATGCTCTCCCACTTGCCCTTAAAAATGAAGTTGATCTTCTAATATCGATCATTTTTTGGAATATTGTTGATCTTTAAATGGATATGTTGAACTATCAAATTCCATTAAATTTGGGATCTTGATTTGATCACTAGTCTGAAATCTATGATTGATTCAATTTTCTTATCCTCTTTAATTAGTAGATACTTTACCATTTGTTATCAATGTGAACTCAATTATTTCTTTACTTCACATGAAAACAAAACAAACCTTTTACAAGGAAATCAACAACTTTAGCTATTATAGTCCATGTGGTATTTTTGGAGCTTGGATTCCACCCCATACCTAAAAACTTGGAGATTCAACCAAAATTGTCAAATTTCCATCTACAGTAGCACACATAGTTCAAAATAAATCACCTTCGCTGCAAAATTGTTGTAGAATACCCTCTTTCCTTTGCATTTGAAATGTGTTTTAGGATTTCTAGACCCTTCATCTTGATGAATTTCAATCTCTAGAAATCTAATCCATGAGAAATCAAGTCAAAATATGGTGTAGGATGAAAACATAACATGTTTGCCAGTTTCACATAAACTTGCACAATAGACTGTAGTTTGTGCGTATATACTAAATAGTGAGTTTGATTGAGCTAAAATTTTGATAGCAAGTTACTATCATCATACCTCATCTCCACAAACAATTTTAGCCAAATCTGACTCACAAATCTTGATAAAATCCAAAAATGGCAGGAGGTGACAATAGTTTGTTTCTCAAAACTTGTGAAGCAATTTGGGTTGAAATTAATTGAGTGTACTCATCTCACCCCTATGCATCTACTTTAATAATTTCAGGGAAAATGGTTATATGGTTTAAAATATATGGTGAAAATAAAATAACTTTGTGAACTTGCAACTCAAAAGCGCAACGCTGCAAGTTCTGCATACCTTTTCCCTTTATCTGAAAGCATGAAGTTGATGAGTTATCTTGAAATATCCATGAGAAGATTATGAACTCATTAAACAACTCCAATACTGAAAGAATGCCTCCAAAACACTATCTCCCTTTGGCAGTAATGTGCAGCGACTTGCACAGCACCTATAGTCATCTCCAAAACTTTGAGCTTGTGGTGATTTCTCTTGAACCAAACTGCTTGAGGCAACACCCACCAATAATTTTTACCTTATAACATCCCATAAGACTATCCAAAAATTTAAAATTTCACTTGTTTTTATCGAAATGAGGAGTCATGACAAATGCGCAGAATGTCTTGCTGCATTTTTACATTCTTCATTAAAATGTTGACCTGTACAAATTTTATAGGAAAAAATAAAAAATTAATAAACTATGGGACCTCCACCTAGCGAACTTTAACTGTGTTTCGCTTCTACAAGTAAATCCAAACTACCTCTTCTTCTCCTTCTTCTGGATTGTGTTGCTTCGACCAATTGTTGTTTTACTTCCCTAAGATTATTTTTTATTGCTAAGGTAGCCATGGCCATGTGCTAAAGATTTTCTAACCTATTAGAGTGATATGGGATGGTCTTGAAGAGTAAACTTGTAGCATAATGGGAAATAGGAAAAACATGCAGCAAACAAGGGAAATGCACAACATATGGGAATTAGGGATTTTTAAAGAGGCAAGAATTGATTTGATTAATGATATTTGACTGGGTTTTGTAATCAACCCATGAATAGTTCAAGATATAAAATCAACACAACAATGAAAGTTTTTTTGTGTAGCAAAATACCAATGGCACAGGAGCAACAAGCACTTTTGCACTAGTTATTGTCTCTAATGGTTAGGGGGTGTCTTGAGGCTTTTGATCAGTTTGGAAAGATAAACTAGGGCACATACATCATCAAATATCTGATAATAGTCAAAGAAACCCTTACTTGCAACTTAAAAGGTGATTTATTGAAATGCGCAGAAATTCCCTCAATTACGCAACAGACTCCAATTTGCATAGAAACTTCAATTTACAGACATGCATTTTTCTTCTTCTCGATCTTCGAAGAATTCAGAGTAGAGAATGGGATTCAAATGAGTGAAATGGGAAGCACTATTAGCTTTTTAAAAATTCATCTACCTTTAGATTCTTCCTTGATGATAATGATGTTCCATTTCAAAATGAAGTGGCACTTGTTGAAATGATATAGGTGTGACATGACCTATCATAACAGACCTCTATAACTAACCTAACTCACCATAACTAACTCAGATAACTAAAAATGTTCATGACATGGTATCTTTAGACTCTTTCATGATGATTGATGACCTCCATAATGACATCTTATTGATGACGCCACATGGCCTTTCATCTCATCCTCCCAAATAAGCTATTTTGACTTTGGAGACTTTACATGACATTTGATAGCTAAAACTTAGAACTATTATTTACAAAATTCCCCTTTAAACTCTAATACTCATGAAATCAAGATTGACATTTACAAATTCACCTCAAGTTCATAGAAATACTAAAATGACTAAGATCCCTATAATATAGGACCCTAACAGGTATCATTAAATGTTTTTTGGTATATTAAATTTAAATACATATTATGTATATCATGTGTTATGACTAAGCTCCTTTAGATGACCTCCAAAGAAATAAATTTAATAAAAATTATTAGTTGAACATTACTAATTGAGCACATCTTTTCAAATTGAATTTAAAATGTATTTCAATCCTATTTGTGCTTTTAACTGAACGATGAACATACGTATCAAACTGAATTGTATCATAACCTAATATTATACTTATTTTGCTAGTTTATTTCCTGACAATTAAAAATTGTTATCTTGTTAGCTATGTATGATAATAAACTATCCATATGAATATATATACAAGTTACATTATACACATGAACATCCACAAAATAAAATAATTTTCATACATCCATAAATTCTCCATGTATGAAAATATTCAAAGTCTATACAACACATGTGGATGTGCCATATGAAATGGGCCTGAAAATATACAAACTATCTATTATCCACTGTATAAAGTATCGTTTCTAGAACTCGTATCTATGTTCTATTGCATAGAGTGAGAGTCCATAATCTGGTACTGCAATATAATACATTCGAATTCAAATTAATTAGAGCAGTATTTCTAAAAAATAAACAATATGGAAATAAATGATTTAGAACTATGCATATAAATAGTCCCCTACTTGTTACTCAATCAAGTGCAAATGGAAGTTAGGTGGGATGGGGGTCTAATCAATCTGGTTTTGGTGCCCCTTGCCTATGGCTCAATGCCTCCATACCCAACATCCCATTCATGTGTCCACATAAATTTTGCATCGACACCCCTCTGCATTTGGGCCTATGTACGCAATGGCATAAACGAATTATAATTAGTCTATGAATTAATGAGCATGCATACATGTAACTTAAAAAAAGATAATGTTGAAATATTGAGAATAAAAAACTTCACCTCAACTATTAGCCCATGAGTGTTATGTAGTGGATGTGGAGGGGAGGAGATTGAACCATGGAAACATGAACTAGAGGAAGCTTCTCTTGTTGGTCAATTACCACCTTAGATAACCTCAAAAGCTCATCCATGTAGCTGGGTTGTGAATGCATGTTATCATGAAGTAATTAATATAAATGCAATCTGGTACAAAATTATTAATATAAATAATGTATAATAGTCAAAATTTATATATATATATGTACTTGGTCTATGTCACATGGGTCGTACACCCTCCAAGTGTCATGAATGGTATCATGACATGTATGTGCATATGACAAAAGTTGGTCACGCCCTAGATTCTTGATATATGAATCATCATGTAATGCAACTGGTGGGCCACGAGGCAACGAAGGTGGTTTTCTCATCTCTCCATGCAATGTGACATATGCAATGGCCAATGTCCTCTACATGTTATCTGCAATGGTATGCCTAGTCTCAGCACCAAGTTGTGGTGACTTCTCTAGCTATGTCAACAATACCACGCTCCGATGAGGTTATGGAAATAATCTCTGATGTAGTGCTACATGTGCAAGGTCCCTATGAGACTTGATACATTCTTAATTACATCCCAATTCGGGTCAATAAAACTTAGAACCAATGTTGGTTTAATCCGACCTCCTATGTAGCACAAAATACACATATATTTTCTTTGAAAAGTAAATGGGGACTTCGTCATGGTGGCAAAATTAGCCCCAAGCTCCAATGATTTGATCATAAGCAAAAGGTGTTGCATCAACATTCCTAAAATATTTTAGTGGAACAGAACCAATGTGTCTAACATGATAGTGCAAAGGGATGTCAAACAAATCCCAATGAATATCAATGTTCTTGGTGGCATCTTTCACCTCACACCAAGTATGTGGATCTCTAATCTTTAGCATCCTAATCCTATGTATGGAATATAGGAAATGGATTTGTTGGCCTTTCCTGTGGTATGTCTCAATCAGCCTATTGATGCTAACTAGCATTAGAGACAAACTACACCTAGTAGGCGAACTAGAAAAGATTTTATACAACTCTTGTGTGATCCATGTCTGTTGGGCCCTAACATCCTCAACTATGATACTGGCTATGGCTTCATTCCACGGAGGGATCAACACTATAGTTTGATCCTCATCTTCACCTTGGTGAGGGTCTGAAAATCATAAACATAATTTAATATATATAAAAACATAGAAGCATAATAACAGATACATTAAATTCAAACACGTCAATTGAATATGACTTAAAATTAAATACAATTTCAAGACATAAACACATAAATTTTAAAGAGGATTTAAAATGCAAGATGGATACCTACAATAGGTGGACAAGGTCCACTATCCGTAGCAAGATCATCAACAAAGACATAAACATTGGCTCTGACACTTTGACTGGTGTCAGAGGGAAGATCTATGAGTGGAATAGACACTCTGGTATGGCTACATGATCTAGCACGATTGTGTATAACAGATCCCCCAACACTCTGATAGGTTGCGGTTGGGGAGTATAAGGGAGATGGCTCTGTAAATTACATATAATACATACAAAGTAATCCATGAAAAAAATGTTGATATAGAAATAATGTTGACAAGAAAACCATTTATAAACTCAAGTAGAATAATCTAGGTTAACGTCCTAAACTAAATAGAGTGTCTTCTTTTTATAAATTATCAACCAAAGAATTGAGTTCGATGTAAACACAATCGAAAAATATGATCAAATCTAACTTACACTTTTCCCCTTTTATAAATAATGCATTTTTTTTCATAGAGAATAAATATGTAAATATATGTTATAAATTGATACAAACCTATTTGCAAAACTAATAAAACTTTATGCCAGCCAAATGCTCCACAAGTTCTTATGATGTTTGATTTTGACACATGACCTGTACTTGGTACAAGCACATGAATACAATGTTTCTGGTATGACACACTACATAATGAAACAATATGGTACAAATTAGAAAAGAGTCAAAATGCTTATATATTCACTTTAAATGCACTTTTCATCATGGATTTAATATATGAATCAATGATGCATTGTTGAAACTTGAACTTATATATATATATATATATATATATATATATATATATATATATATATATATATATGATATGTTGTGTTATATGTTTAAATAAAAATATAGGAAGTGTAAGTTACAAAATCATTACTCAACTAATCAAGTAAATAAGGTTGGGAACTCAGAGATATATATAGTTGTCATATCATTATATTAAATAATTTTACAAATATGAGTAATGGAAATTTTAAGGAAAATTATAGTTTATAGATCAAATCAACTTTTAAAAAGTTGTTGAACATCACTCATCCTGTGTAATTATGAAGAGGTATATGTGTGTGTGTGTGTGTGGTTAACAAATGTTTTGGAATTTTAATTTAGTTAATATTTTATTCAAGAAAAATTAAGTTTATAAAACAAATTACTATATTTATTATTAAAAAAATAGTTAAATTTAAAATAAAAAAATGAAATAAAATTTCTTATTTTATTTAATAAAGGTTCACCATGACCCGGATGCGGGTGTATTAATGCAATATTAATGGAGTGGCTCTCCTGTGCCGGCGTTTGGTCGTGCAGGTGGCAGGATTGCACACTCCTCCGTGCCTTTGCTTGGATAAAGCAGGCTCACAGAGTGTACCTGTTGATCACCTGGCATTCCAAATTTATTGTGCCCTTTGGTCGAGAAACTCTGCCTGAGGTTTTACTTATGGGGTTTTCGGCTCTCTCTTCTATCATTTCCCCTTGGCATCCCCTGCCATAGCTTGCCTCAGACTCTGTATTCTTGCAGTGCTTCGGATATAACCTTAAATGTCTGTTTTCTGAATTTTAAGTGGCTCCCTCACTTCGGCACCTGCTTTGCTTCGGCCTGCTCCAATTCCCCTTCAAGTTGTCTTTGCATTTTGATAATGGTGCATCACCGCGCTAGTAGTCGCTATAGTGGTCGTCGTGGAGGCCGTGGGCGTTCTTAGCCTGCCCCTTCGCCTGATATCCCTATGGCTCCTGTGTCCCCTCCCTCAGCGTGTGCAAATCCGCATTAGAATAGTTCTGGTGGTAAGCCTTTCCCGCATAACTCCTTCCAGACCACCCATTTCAAATTTCAAAGTAGACTCAACAATCCTATTCTCTCAGCCAGCATCACTGTCATCTTTTCAGAGGAAGAGTCTCGGCCCAACATCTCTATGGACACCTCGGCGACGGAGTCTCAAGATGGCCATGGGACCGACCAGCATGGGGAAGACATTGGCAATGTGTTCAATTACAGTGATGTGTAGGGAGAGGGAAGTGTTCTTGATGTCATCAAGCCACCAGACAACAACCTCCAGGGAGTCTCGGGCTCTGTTAATCCGGCGAGTTGTTCCGGTGGCATCCGTCGTTCGGCGGCTCTTCCAGGTGGTAGCGGTATGGATGCTGAGGATACAGAGGGTAATTTTTGGGTGGGCAATGCATGCCCGGTGGTGGAGGAAGCTCAGAACCATGAAACAGTCATTTGATGCCTCCTGGGCCATGTTTGCTTCCCCAACTTTTCTCTTTGCTCTCCAGATCATTGCGCTATGTTTCTCTGGCTTTGACAATGTCTTTTTGCATCAGGTCTTCAGTTCTGCAGTTGTTTTGCCTATGGGTATCTGGTCAGTATAGATAGCATGGTTATAGCCCTCCTTCTGACCTTTCTATGGTTTACCAACATGCTCAGTTCTCAATGTATGGTTTTTGGGCTTTTTGTATCTGGTCTTCCCAACTCTGGGACAGTCTGTATATGCTGATGGACAATTTCGGCTCTCCTCTGAGGTTTTGACCTCCTTGTAACTGTATTTTTATTTTCTTTTAATATATTTAGTCTTTACTGAGAAAAAAAAATAAAGGTTCACTATGAACAACCATATTCATTATGTCAATTTAAATCTCTTGATTTATTTCTTTATTGGTTATAATTTAATTGTTTTCTGTCTTGAAATTTTTTTTTAAATATTTTTGGTCAATATGCTGGAATTATAAAATGTATTTTTACTAACAAAAATATTTTCTTTTGAAAATTTATTTCATTAAATTGCTAAAAAAAACTTTAAAACTCATAATAATAAAAAAATAAAGCTTTTACCATAGAAAATATTATATGATTGATGTGTATGTGTAATGTAAGAAAGTTTGTAAACATTTTCACATGTCGGCTTAATATATTGAATTTATATTAATATGTCTAATTTATAGTACATAAACTTTACATGTCGGTTAAAAGTGATATAGAGCCAGAGATGATGAAGTGCCCCTAAAAAATTAAAAGAAATAAAAATAGTAAAATTAAATTTGATGTTTTGTAATTTTGTTTTTATTAACAAAATTACCAATAATTTTGTTAGATAAAATAAAAAAATAATAAACATTTTACATCAAAATATATAACTTATTAGCAACAATAAGTTAAGATCCATTTTACCTTATAAAATAGAATAATGATTCTAGAATTATACATAAATTCAATTAATAAGTGCACCAAAACTTTAATTCTTACAGTACACTTACAATACAACAATATGTTTAACCATGGATATTCATGTTCACTTTGTGATAAATATTATTAACTTGTAAATAGGCCATGTACAATATGATGGGCTAGTACCATGGATAATCAATACAACATGTGCATAAACCATCTCGCATTTCACAATCAAAATATTTATAACTATTTTATTTAAAATTAATTTTATAACATGTTTTTGATTAAATCTAAAAGAAAAGAGATTATAATTAATTTCGAGATATATTTACACCTCCATCAAATTAAAATATATAAAGTATAAAGAGTTTTTCATGCCAAAAAGCTATCTCTTATTTCACAATCAAACTAATACTTACAATATAACAAGATTTTTAACCATGGACATTCACCCCACTTTACCATGGATATTAATAACCATACCACAACATTGGCCAATATTGTAGCACATCAATACCACATGCTGAAAAACCACCTCTCATTTCAATATATATATCTATATATATATATATATATATATATATATTATATATATATATATATATATATATATATATATATATATATATATATATATATAGATATATATAGATATATATATAGATTACTTTTTTGGGCGAGAGACACTATCCATATGAATATGGAAAAGATGTTGTAATGTCTTGTTATATTATGTTATCTAAACATTTTGACTTTAAAATTACATAAAATTAAAAATTAAACGAAAAAATAAAATTAATAATTAAACTAACCTAGATCTATCTTAATTCTAGATCTATCAAGCTCCAAGAGGGATCAAATCTCTTGAGGTACAAACCTTTCTTCAAGTCTTTGACTTAAAAAAGAGGTTTACACCTCGATAGATTTGATCCCTTTTGATGCTTGATAGAACTCCAGTTGGGATGGATCTAGGATGGCAATAAACATTTTGTCAATGCAGATAACGTATATAATGAAAAAAAAAAAAAAAAAACACAAAAGCAAAAAACCTAAATTATAGTTTTTTGTGGTTTTCAAGGGTTTTCTTGGTGGATTTTTGGGGTTTTCATGGTGGTTTTCGTGATTAGTTTTTGTATGCTATGTTTTTTTTCAAATTAATTTATTTTATTTTATAGAAAATAAGTAAATAAAAGAGATAAAAATGACAGGAAACCAACCTCAACTTGAGCCTCTAGTTCATTGGTAAGGTTGATGGGTAGCTGGATTAAGTTCCTTCGTCTTCGTTGAACTTAAAAATCTTTCATCAAACTCCTTTTCCTCTCGCTGTATGAGAAAAATGACTTTCTTAGTTCGCGGTCGGGGGTTTCTTAATACGAAATAACTCTCGATCAACGGTTTTTTTAAACACTTGATTGATCTATTTTTAAGTGCCTCAACAACTCGATAGAGCACTTAAAATTTCTTAATCGCGTATCCTTTCTTCACCAAAATGCACCCTCATTTTGCCAAAAAGTGTATCTCATCTCCATGTTATCATCCATACATGAAAAAAATTATGAACTTTAACATGTGTTGGGAATGCTAGTTGATAAGCCATTGGCCTAACTCTAGCCAAGATCTCAAAGGGTCCACAGAATCATGGAGCTAATTTAGAAAAATTCCCTGGCATTAAGGAGCTCCCTTTTGGCTTGAATTTGACATAAACAAATTCTCCCACATTGAATTATTTATGTGTTATTTTGAGATTAGTGTAGCCATTAAAGAATTTTTGAGGTCTAATATGCACCTCCTAAGGAATATCATAAAATAATAGTGGAGATAATAAAATAAATATAGACTACATCATCAAATTTTAGAGGGAGAAAACAAAAAATGTTTTTTCAAATATTTTTTTTCAACTTATCTCCCTATGGTTTTACTCAAATTTCAAGCAATAGAACTCATTGGATGCATTATTAATTTCTCATCCAAAGAGTACCCATGTTGCAACTTTCAATGGACCCTGCTACATGAAAAATGAGAAATACATGAAAAAACATGATTACAAGCACGTTTTTCATGTATTACTATTTTTTGTATAGCAGTGTTCATAAAAAATATGAAACATGGGTAATCCTTGGATTGGGAATTAAATTCCATATCCAGCAAGTGCTCTCACTTGAAATTTAGTTAATATTTTATTCAAGCAAAATTAAGTTTATAAAACAAATTACTATATTTATTATTAAAAAAATAGTTAAATTTAAAATAAAAAATGAAATAAAATTTCTTATTTTATTTAATAAAGGTTCACCATGACCCAGATGCGGGTGTATTAATGCAATATCAATGGAGTGGCTCTCCTGTGCCGGCGTTTGGTCCTGCAGGTGGCAGGATTGCACACTCCTCCGTGCCTTTTGTTGGATAAATCAGGCTCACAAAGTGTACTTGCTGATCACCTGGCATTCCAAATTTATTGTGCCCTTTGGTCGAGAAACTCTGCCTAAGGTTTTATTTATGGGTTTGTTGGCTCTCTCTTCTATCATTTCCCGCTGGCATCCCCTGCCATAGCTTGCCTCAGACTCTGTATTCTTGCAGTGCTTCGGATATAACCTTAAATGTCTGTTTTCTGAATTTTAAGTGGCTCCCTCACTTCGGCACCTGCATTGCTTCGACCTGCTCCAATTCCCCTTCACGTTGTCTTTGCATTTTGATAATGGTGCAACACCATGCTAGTAGTCGCTATAGTGGTCATCGTGGAGGCCGTGGGCGCTCTCAGCCTGCCCCTTCGCCTGATACCCCTATGGCTCCTGCACCCCATCCCTCAGCGTGTGCAAATCCGCATCGGGATACTTCTAGTGGTTAGCCTTTCCCGCATAACTCCTTCCAGACCACCCATTTCAAATTTCAAAGTAGACTCAATAATCCTATTCTCTCAGCCAACACCACTGTCATCTTTTCGGAGGAAGAGGCTCGGCCCAACATCTCTATGGACACCTCGGCGACGGAGTCTCAGGATGGCCATGGGACCGAGCAGCATGGGGAAGACGTTGGCAATGTGTTCAATTACGGTGATGTGTAGGCAGAGGGAAGTGTTCCTGATGTCATCAAGCCACCACACAACAACCTCCAGGGAGCCTCGGGCTCTGTTAATCCGGTGAGTTGTTTCGGTGGCATCCGTCATTCGGCAGCTCTTCCAGGTGGTAGTGGTATGGATGATGAGGATACAGAGGGTAATTTCTGGGTGGGCAATGCATGCCCGGTGGTGGAGGAAGCTCAGAACCATGAGACAGTCGTTTGATGCCTCATGGGCCATGTTTGCTTCCCCACCTTTTCTCTTTTCTCTCCAGATCATTACGCTATGTTTCTCTGGCTTTGACAATGTCTTTTTGCATCAGGTCTTCGGTTCTGCAATTTTTTTTCCTATGGGTATCTGGTCAGTATAGATAGCATGGTTATAGCCCTCCTTCTGACATTTCTATGGTTTGCCAACATGCTCAGTTCTCGATGTATGGTTTTTGGGCTTTTTGTATCGGGTTCCCAACTCTGGGACAATCTGTTTATGCTGATGGACAATTTCGGCTCTCCTCTGAGGTTTTGACCTCCTTGTAACTGTATTTTTATTTTCTTTTAATATATTTGGTCTTTACTGAGAAAAAAAATAAAGGTTCACTATGAATGTACCATATTCGTTATGTCAATTTAAATATCTTGATTTATTTCTTTATTGGTTATAGTTTAATTGTTTTCTGTCTTGAAATTTTTTTTGGCATATTTTTGGTCAATATGCTGGAAATTTAAAATGTATTTTTACTAACAAAAATCTTTTCTTTTGAAAATTTATTTCATTAAATTGCTAAAAAAAAACTTTAAAACTCATAATAATTAAAAAAAAGTTTTTACCATAGAAAATATTATATGATTGATGTGTATGTGTAATGTAAGAAAGTTTGTAAACATTTTCACATGTTGGCTTAATATATTGAATTTATATTAATATGTCTAATTTATAATACATAAACTTTACATGTCAGTTAAAAGTGATATAGAGCCAGAGATGATGAAGTGCCCCTAAAAAATTAAAAGAAATAAAAATAGTAAAATTCAATTTGATGTATTGTAATTTTGTTTTTATTAACAAAATTACCAATAATTTTGATAGATAAAATAAAAAAATAATAAACATATTACATCAAAATATATAACTTATTAGCAACAATAAGTTAAGATCCATTTTACCTTATAAAATAGAATAATGATTCTAGAATTATACATAAATTTAATTAATAAGTGCACCAAAACTTTAATTCTTACAATACACTTACAATACAACAATATGTTTAACCATGGATATTCATGTTCACTTTGTCATAAATATTATTAACTTGTAAATAGGCCTTGTACAATATGATGGGCTAGTACCATGGATAATCAATACAACATGTGCATAGACCATCTCGCATTTCACAATCAAAATATTTATAACTATTTTATTTAAAATTAATTTTATAACATGTTTTTAATTAAATCTAAAAGAAAAGAGATTATAATTAATTTCGAGATCTATTTACACCTCCATCAAATTAAAATATATAAAGTATAAAGAGTTTTGCATGCCAAAAAGCTATCTCTTATTTCACAATCAAACTAATACTTACAATATAACAAGATTTTTAACCATGGACACTCACCCCACTTTACCATGGATATTAATAACCATACCACAACATTGGCCAATATTGTGGCACATCAATACCACATGCTGAAAAACCACCTCTCATTTCAATATATCTATATATATATATATATATATTACTTTTTTGGGCGAGAGACACTATCCATATGAATATGGAAAAGATGTTGTAATGTCTTGTTATATTATGTTATCTAAACATTTTGACTTTAAAATTACATAGAATAAAAAATTAAACGAAAAAATAAAATTAATAATTAAACTAACCTATATCTATCTTAATTCCAGATCTATCAAGCTCCAAGAGGGATCAAATCTCTTGAGGTACAAAGCTTTCTTCAAGTTTTTCACTCAAAAAAGAGGTTTACACCTCGATAGATTTGATCCCTTTTGACGCTTGATAGAACTCCAGTTGAGATGGATCTAGGATGGCAATAAACATGTTGTCATTGAAGATAACGTATATAATGAAAAAAAAAAAAAAACACAAAATCAAAAAACCTAAATTATAGTTTTTTGTGGTTTTCAAGGGTTTTCTTGGTGGATTTTTGGGGTTTTCATGGTGGTTTTCGTGATTAGTTTTTGTATGCTAGGTTTTTTTTCAAATTAATTAATTTTATTTTATAGAAAATAAGTAAATAAAAGAGATAAAAATGACAGGAAACCAACCTCAACTTGAGCCTTTAGTTCATTGGTAAGGTTGATGGGTAGCTGGATTAAGTTCCTTCGTCTTCATTGAACTTAAAAATCTTTCATCAAACTCCTTTTCCTCACGCTGTATGAGAAAAATGACTTTCTTAGTTCGCAGTCGGGGTTTTCTTAATAAGAAATAACTCTCGATCAAGGGTTTTTTTAAACACTTGATTGATCTACTTTTAAGTGCCTCAACAACTCGATAGAGCACTTAAAATTTCTTAATCGCGTATCCTTTCTTCACCAAAATGCAGACTCATTTTGCCAAAAAGTGTATCTCATCTCCATGTTATCATCCATACATGAAAAAAATTATGAACTTTAACATGTGTTGGTAATGCTAGTTGATAAGCCATTGGCCTAACTCTAGCCAAGATCTCAAAGGGTCCACAGAATCATGGAGCTAATTTAGAAAAATTCCCTGGCATTAAGGAGCTCCCTTTTGGTTTGAATTTGACATAAACAAATTCTCCCACATTTAATTATTTATGTGTTATTTTGAGATTAGTGTAGCCATTAAAGAATGTTTGAGGTCTAATATGCACCTCCTAAGGAATATCATAAAATAATAGTGGAGATAATAAAATAAATATAGACTACATCATCAAATTTTAGAGGGAGAAAACAAAAAATATTTTTTCAAATCTTTTTTTTCAACTTATCTCCCTATGGTTTTACTCAAATTTCAAGCAATAGAACTCATTGGATGCATTATTAATTCCTCATCCAAAGAGTACCCATGCTGCAACTTTCAATGGACCCTGCTACATGAAAAATGAGAAATACATGAAAAAACATGATTACAAGCACATTTTTCATGTATTACTATTTCTTGTATAGCAGTGTTCATAAAAAATATGAAACATGGGTAATCCTTGGATTGGGAATTAAATTCCACATCCAACAAGTGCTCTCACTTGAAATTTGAGTAAAACTGAAGGGAGAAAAGTTGAAAATAAGAGTTGAAAAATAATTTTTATTATTTTTAATATTTTAATCTTTTTACTTTCTAATCCAAAAATGGTAAATAATCCCCCATGGTTTACACCATCATCTTGAATCCTATTAGTTCTTATAAATTTTATTTTGGTTGTACATTTTTATTTTTAGGCCTATTTTAGACCTCAAAATTTCTCTAATGTTTTCTGTATGTCCTTGGTAGCGTTTAAATTATGTATGATTTTCTTTACTATGTATTCCATCTCTTCCAACTATTCTGGACCTATTTTGAGTATTTCTTCCATTTTACACCAACTCAAAGAAACATGACATCTTCTACCATACAAGGCTTTGAAGGGGCTCATCATAAAAAAGGCTTGGTAGCCATTATTGTAGGCAAACTCTACCAAGTGTAGAATTTCTTCCCACATATTGGGTTGATTCGTGACATACATATGCAAAATATCTTCTAATACCTTGTTAACTCTTTCTATTTTCCCATTCGTTTGTGGCTGAGAAGCGATACTGAAATTTAACTATGTCCCTAACCCAACAAATAAAATATTCCAATAGTTTGATGAAAAATTTGCATCATAGTCTAAAATTATTGTCTTAGGCGTTCCATGTAAGCAAAAGATTACTTTCATAAAACATTTTTCCATTTGTGTAGCCTTATAGTTGGATTGTATGGTAATAAAATGACAACCTTTTTTAACTTGTACACCACCACCATAATGGAATCATGTTGCTAAATCCATTTTTGGGTAACCTAGTAATAAAGTCTAGAGATATCACCCCCCATTTCCATTCAAGAATTGGTAAGAAGTTCAACAATTCTGTTGGATGCTGATGCTTTTTTTTATTAGTTGACATTCTTCACATCTTGTCAAATATTATGTAATTTCCCTTTTCATTCTATGCCAACAAAACTATATTTTAAGTGCATTAATCATTTTTTGGTACCATGGGTGTGTTGAATATTATTTATTGTGGTATCCAGCCAAAATCAATTGCTTAATTTCATGTTCATTTAGAATGTAAAGGTTCTTTTCATATAATAACAATCCATTCTTGTTAATTTCATATTTTATACGTTTTTCTTAGGAAATCCATCTCTCACATTGTCATAAATCTTTTTATAATGTTGATCACTTGTGCTTGCCATTTTTATTTGTTCAGAGAATTATGTTTTAACTTTAGTCACTCTAGTTTCACACAACGATCTTAAGTTTCTACTTAAAGAATCAACCACCATATTCTATTTTTCTTTGATATGATTTATATAAAAATCATAGTTACTCAAGAAAATCATCCACTTAGCTAGCCTAGCATTTAAATCGGGTTGGATGAAAAAGTATTTCAAGCTAAGATGGTATGTTATTAGTGTGAATTTCTTACCCATAAAATAATGCGTCCACATATTGAGGGCATGAATAACAAGGACTAACTCTAAACCATATATTGCATAGTTTTTTCTCATGATCCTTTAATTTGTGGGACTCATATGATATCACATGTCCCTCTTGCACTAATACTCCCCCTTAACCCTTCCAAGATTTCATAGGTATACACAACAAACTCTTTTTTTGGATCTACTATCTATAGTATGGGTGACTCTGTCAACATTTGATTTAGGCTCTCAAAATTATCTTGGAATTTACGGATCCGTTCGAATTTTACACCCTTCTTCTGTAAAGATGTAATGGGGTGTGCTATTCTTGAAAAACCTTAGATAAATCTATGATAATATCTAGTTATTTCCATGAATGATCTTATGTCTACTACGTCCATTGGGATTGGCCAGTCAAGTATATATTTTATCATCTCTAAGTCTCTATTATGTCTTCTTTGGATATAACATGAGAAAGATACTTTATTTTATCTTGGCAGAATGCACACTTGTTGAATTTCACATACAACTGATGGTCACACAGAGTTTGCAGCATTATATTTAAACTTTGTTTATGTTCTTCCATCATATTCAAGTATATCAGTATTTCTTCTATAAATATCAACACAAACTTGTCCAAAAACTTGCTAAACATGATATTAATTAAACACATAAACATAGTAGGTGCATCTGTGAGCTCGAAGGGTAAAAACCATAAATTCATAATTCCCATATCGTGTTTGAAAGGTTTTCTTGGGAATGTCCACTTCCTTGTTTCTCAGTTGGTGATATTCAAACTTGAGAACTATTTTTGAAAATATCGTTGCTCCTCTGACTTGATAAAGCAAGTTATCAATCCTCATAAGAGGATATTTATTTTTAATAGTTGACTTGTTTAGTTGGTGATAATCAATGCATAGCCTAAATGTCTTGTCCTTCTTTTTGAAAAAGAGAATCAGTTCACCTAATGGTGACACACTAGGTCATATGTATCCCTTATTAATCATTTCTTGTAGTTTAAGTTTTAGTTCAATAATCTCTAACACACTCATTTAGTATGGGGCTTTTGATACTAGAGCTGCTCCAAGTATCAATTTTATGGAGGAATATATCTTCCTTTTTGGAGGCAGCCCTGGAATATCATCCAGAAATATATATGGATAATTTTTAATGACCTCCATTTCATCCATCGATCTATTCACTTTGTTAGCTATTTTATTTCCAACTTGGACAATAAAGAGCGAGCACCCCTTCCTTGTAGCTTGTTTTAACTGTAAAGTTTATACCTATCGCACAAACATAGGTCTAGGTATGCCTTTGATAATCCACACTTCTTCATTTTTTTTTGTGCATGTAACCGTTTTGTTCAAAAAATGAACAATTGAATGGTGTCCATCTAACCAATCCATGCCTATCAACTTATCATAAGGGCCCAAAGGTAATATTTTCAAACTTACAATAGTCTATATTCCATTCAAGATCACTAGAGAAGTTTTTATCAAATGAGTGACTTTCCTTTTTCTTCGTGTGGCTAATTGTACTAATGACTAATTCATGTATTTTTTAGACTTAAACTTGCAATTTTCTACTAATTGAGGGCTAACATAGCTTAAACTAGTGCTAGGGTCTATCAATATAGAAATTTTATGGCTAGAAATTGTACCTTCAAGTTCCACCATGATGGATTGGTACTTTGTCAGATATCCTTCTAATGTTGTGTTAATGTGAAATACATCATTGGCCACATTGTTGACTGTAGAGGCTTTGTTTAAGTATTGTTCATTTTGTATAATTTTGTTGGGATAAGGATAGTTTCTCAATAAATGAGGCTCCCCATAGCCCCAACACCTTAATTTTTCTTTGTCCTTTCCATTTCCTCCTTTATTAGTTTCTTCTTGTTTTGATCCAGCTTAGGACTGATTCTGCATCTTAGAGGTTGTATTTCCACTATTTCTCCAATTTCGTTTCGGATTACTCCTTCCCAACTCCTTGGACAGTCCAATTTTTTTTATTTTCATTCCATAATTCATTTTATCCTTTTTGTTTCCTAACCAAGGTTTCTGATTTTCACTTCTTTGTCTAGATTGTTGATAACAATCTAGGCCTTTCTGATTACTTCATATAGGAACTTCAAATTATCATATTCAATTATTTCCTTGAAGGAAAGTGGAAGAAAATTTATAAAACATTGCATATTTTCCTTTTCATCCTTAGGGTATGGTACATAATGCAGCAAATGGGTAAGCTTCATTATTAGTTCATCCATTGACATTTGTCGCAATTTTAAATCATGAAATTACTTTGCTTTGTCATTAAAATAACACTCATATAAGTAATTTCCCTTAAATAATCTCTAGAATTCTTCCCAATCCACCTCCTTACCTTCCCTATTGTGGATAATCCTCATTTGTTCCCACCATAAGGAAGATTTTCCTTATAATTGATATGTGTCCATCTTGGCTTTAACTATGTAGATTAGTGGTATACTTTAAAATATCTATTAATATTCAACAACGAGGCTTCAATCGCTTCTTTTTTCCCCACTAAAGACTTGGGGTCTAATCTTCTGAAATTCCTTGTGAAGTTCTATATTTGGTTTCTTTACAGCCTTCTCTTGCATTTTGGAGGAATCATATTCCTTTCTTCAATTATTTTCTCCTCTTTACTATCTGTTATTTCTTCTGCAGTGTTTCATTTGGATGCCCCCCCCCTATTCTCCTCATCCCTTATTGTTTTTACAGTTTTGGGGTTTGACATATCAATTAAATTTTTAATTAATTGTTCTTGTTCCACACTAACCTTCAAAAGTCTCTGATGTTTTGCGCACAAGTTTATTATTCCAGCTTGTAAATGTCTCATCATGTCCAACAACTCTCTATTGGGAATTTGTGTTTATTGTTTTAGGGGTACATAAATTTCCTCTTCTCCAATATGTGCATTTTGTATGTCATCCATCATGCACGTCTCACTTTTTCTGTACACACACAATTAATCATTAATCAATGAAAACATAGTTAGCTCAAAAGGCCATAAATTTTTAAATTGGCTTTGATACCACTTGTAACATCCCCTTCTTAAGTGATTATCACCATACTAATTTGTTTTTCTTTCCTTGTTATATAAATTAAAAAATGTGTATATATAATTATTCTGAGTAATCAACAAATTATTTATTCCTAACTCCATAATTATTTTACAATCAGTTTGCAAATTCAACTCGTGACTAAATGGAAGCCTCAAATTCTATGAGACTTTTCTACAAGAAATGATGAAAAATTAGGGTACTACTACTACTATGTTCAAAATTTATTTTATCTATAGATCCCACTATCTATTTTGCTCGAGTCGTGACTAGGTAAAAATATATCATAATTGTTTTATATATATATCAATCAATGTTGACACACTTCCTTTTATTATTGCCCTTGTATATATATATTTTTAAACTAATTATATTTGTATTCTTCGCCAAGGTATGTTTTACCTTGGTGGAACTTTATATACATTATGAAAATGTTTTTGCTTGAGCGCTATAATGTTTTCAACATACCTTTATCTTCTTTTACAATAAGAGTAGACTTGACAGTCTTGACCCTCTTATATATAAGGATATGGAAATTTGAATGCAATGTATGGAGTCATATGTCCAGGCCTGGGGTTCCAATATTGTTCTTATCATGATTTATACATATTATTGTGTTGGGAAAGTGGAATGAAATGCAATAATTCCTCCATTGCATATGTGACTTCGCAATTAGTGTACTCATATGTTTTGAATGTTATATCGGGTTATCCATCTGCATGTCTATTGTGTGATAGCTTGCATCTTGAACGGTCTAGATTGATTTGAGAAATGGGGATTACTTCCCATAGTGGTTAGGGTAACCAACTCCCTTTATATTTACCGATGCTCTCATTCTCTCTAAAGATTCTTGGAGCAAGAAGGCTCTACTAGGTTTTTCAAAAATATACGACAAACCCTAGGGTTCCTTCCATGGCCATTTACAGAGTTTTGTTCCACCATGCCTGATATAGAAATTTCTATTTCCTCATGTATCTGATTTCATTGGTTTTACCAGGCCACTTCTTATCTTAGTGTCATACAAGTAATTTCTCGAACTTTTATTGAAACATTGCAAATGTTTTCTAAAGAAAAATATCCTAACGTAGTGGCTTGCAGGCCTATTCGTTTTCTTTCTAAAAAGCAGAGCTTATATTTTCTTTTGTTGATTCATTGAAGGTTAATGTTGTCCTGCACATAGGGGTTTTTCCTTGAGTTCTGGAGATATCTATGGCTCCAATGGTCGATATTGATTTTCCTTACCCCATTGGCTTATAGGAATGGAAAGAGGGTCTTGGGCTCTTAATTATTGTATTGCATGTGATATTTGGCTAAATTCCTCTCCTTTTTTTCATTTTCCTTTTCAATAAAGAAGATTGTTCTTCTAATCTTCTGTTAATATGCTACTATTAGGTGCGATAATGGTTGTGCTCTATGAATTTACAGGTACATAGAGACAAACCTTCTCTCGAGCTCTTTCATTCCTTATTATATTTTCTTCGATAGATGAATGCTAATTCTATTGCTAACAATTGATCTCATCGGTCCTCTTTGTAGGTATGTCGGGTTATATTGGAGTTGAAGGGTGTGAAAAGGAGGAATTACCAATACGTTTATTTTTATTTACCTTTGTCCATGAAGGGCTTCAGCATTGTCTATCAAGTTCATACATAGTTTTTCTCTATTTGTGTTAGGGTTCTGCATTGGTTATAAAACCCAACTCGAACTAAGTTAGGTGATTATCATCTTATATTTTATGTATTATTAAATCTAGATCATCGATCCTTCAATTTTCTTAATGTATAAGTAATTGTTGAACCACGAGAACATCTAAGTACCCAGACTATTGTGATGGCAAGACTATAGGGGGTTTATAACATATATATTTGTGTGTACATTATATAGTATAACCCCCATGGGATTCATGTGTCGAATGCGTTGAATTATAATTATATATTTTTGGGAGGAGGCTCTTCTATTTTCACTCACTTTTACTTGTCTTCAACTTACTTATTTTTTGGCTGAGGGGCATTGTGAAATTCAAGAGATAGTTGTCACATGCACTATGTCTACTTTTATTTATGATATATGCACTTTCTAGTATGAAAACGTCTTTCATTTTCTGATATTGTTTCTTAAAGAAAAGTTACTCTATTTTCTTATATATCGGTTCAGAGCATGCTATTCATTTCATTCAACAAGAAGTTATTTTAATATATTTGATCCTGTAAGGTCTTGTAGAATGTGTTATCTATATATATTTTTCTTTCTTTGGTACCATTATATATTTTATACCTAGGGATTCTCTCTATGGTAGGGAAATTCCCTATTCAGGATTGAAGGTTGAACTATTGAAATTCTCTAATATTCTCCAATTGAAATTAGAAATTAGAAATACTTTATTTTATATAATCATTTTACATGGATAGACATATTAAACCTTTTCTAGTAATCTAGATATATTTATTATCTCTAATAAAACTAGAGACTTAGTTACTACTATGTATTTGTTTTCTTATTTTCACAAAAATATTAACATATAGTCAATCTTATATCTTAGGCTTTTGTTATCCATAATTTAGTAAGTATGTCTTTCGGATTAATCACATCAGTATTATTTGGTCACATCAATATTATTTGGCCAATCTTTTACCATTTCACACAGTGTCTTTCACAAGATTAGTTTAAAATAATTTACATTCACTTCTTTCTTCGTACAACACAAGATTAGTTTAAAATAACTTAAAATCACTTATTTCTTCGTACAACACAAGCTTAGTTTAAAATAAATTACACTCACTTCTTTCTTGGTACAACACAAGATTAACTTAAAAAAACTTACAATCACTTCTTTCTTCATACAACACAAAATTAGTTTAAAATAACTTACAATCACTGTCTTTCACAAGATTAGTTTAAAATAACTTACAATCACTGTGTTTCTTTGTACAACACAAGATTAGTTTAAAATAAATTACAATCATTGTTCTTCTACACATAAGTAATTAACCTACTACACTTATCTCAACCTTTTTAGGAACAAGATTAAGGCCTTCACATTCCACCCAACCTTGAACCAACCTCTTTGTCTAGTTTCTCCCCATGCTATTCTCTAACTATTAAGAAGAATGAAAAACTTCAACTTTGTAAGAGTTCTTCCTTGTTTGATTACCGCCTAAACCCTAAATATTAAGAATAATGAAAAACTTCAACTTTGTAAGAGTTCTTCCTTGGTTGATTACAACCTAAACCCTTAGAAATGTCCTAGTAATTCATTCATAGGGGTTCCACTGGTTTGTCATTATCTCCCACTGTGATTTTCTAAGAACCGTATTTATCTCCCACAATTCGTATTCTCTAAGAACCATATTTATCTCCCTTAGTTATTTTATTTTTCAGCACCCACACACTATGGCATTTATCTCCAGCCATAGAAAATTATCATTGTGGTCTCTGTACTGTCTTTTCTAAACTATTAAGAAGAATGAAAAAATTCAACTTTGTAAGAGTTATTCCTTACTTGATTGCGGCCTAAATCCTTAGCAATGTCCTGCTAATTCATTCGTAGGGGTTTCATTAGTTGGTCATTATCTCACACTGGTATTCTCTAAGAACTGCATGTATCTCCCATAGTTCATATTTTCTAAGCACCATATGTCTCTCCCTTAGTTCATTTATTTTTCAGCACCCACACACTATGGCATTGATCTCTAGCCATAGAAAATTATCATTCTGGTCTGTGTACTATATTTTCTTCTCTTTCTCGTGTCTCTCTCCTAGACATAAAAAGAAGATTCTTTTTTTTTAATTCCACTTTAGGCACAACCAACTCCAACTACCTTTTTCTTGATAGTTAGGGGTTAATATCTTGTATTAGCATTTTCACTTTTTCCTGAGAGGATTAACAGGTTAAAATAATTCCTAATTTTCTTTATTTTTAAATAATATTTATATCATGTCATTTATCACAAGTTTTTAAAATCCTAATTTTCTTTATTCTTAAATAATTTTTATATTATGACATAAGTTTTTTTAATTTTTTAACTTACAATAATAAAAATAAAGTCATATGATATAGTCTTTTTCCTTGGGGTGTTGTACAAGAGATGTTGTAATGCCATCTCTTGACCTAAAATAATAAATAATTATAATTAATAATTCAACATTTTGACTCTATAAAGATAAAAATTAATTAAATAAAAAAATAAAATTAATAACTATAATTATAATTATAAGAAATTAATAACTAAGCTAGCTTAGATATAAATTCTGGATCTACCAAGTACCAAGAGGGATCAAATATCTTTTCACTCTAAAAGAGGTTTTCAAATAAGAAATTTTATCCTTGTTGACAGTGGGTAGATCTGGAGTTAAATAGATCTAGGTTGCTTTAATAGAGTTGTCTATATGTGATGGTTTATGTAGTTTATCTTGATTCGTATTGTTTAAGCTAGTTTTTTGAGTGCATATATGGATTCAACACCGTCAAAAATCCTAGGGCACTTTGACTATTAAGAGTTCACTTGTGAAACTTGTGATTTCGATTAATCTCTAATGTGAGTGCATATATGGATTCAACACCATCAAAAATCCTAGGGCACTTTGATTGTGAAGAGTTCACCTATCAAAGTTGTGATTTCAATGAATCTCTGATGTGAGCGCATATGTGGATTCAGCACCCCAAAAAATCCTTCAGCAATTTGATTGTAAAGAGTTCACCTGTCAAACTTGTGATTTCAATGAATCTCTGTTGTGATTGCATATATGGATTCAACACCCTTAAAAGTCCTATGGCACTTTGATTGTAAAGGGTTCACCTGACAAACTTGTGCTTTCAGTGAACCTTTGTTATGAGTGCATATATGGATTCAGCACCCTCAAAAATCCTAGGGCACTTTCATTGTGAAGAGTTCACCTGTCAAACTTGTGATTTAAATGAATCTATGGAGTGAATATATGGATTCAACACACTAAAAAATCGTAAGGCACTTTGGTTGTGAAGAGTTCACCTGTCAAACTTGTGATATCCTATGCCGCTATGATTGTGAAGAGTTCACCTGTCAAGCTTGTGATTTCAATGAATATCTATTGTGAGTGCATATATGGATTCAACATCCTAAAAAATCCTAAGACACTTTGATTTTGAAGAGTTCAACTATCAAACTTGTGATTTCAATGAATCTCTACTGCTTAGGTCGGAAAATAAACAAGAAAACTTTTCAAAAATCTCACATATAAACAATACTTTTAATTAATAATTATAATAATTTTAAGTGTAATTTAATTATACTACACAAATAACGTGATAGTTATAAAGCGTCTTTAACTCAGCTCTAGAAATATTTTAAAATCATCTTTAAGTCTAAAAATATTCTAGAATCAAATAGATAAAAATAATATCAAAATTTTTCTAGAATAAAATAGATAAAAAAATTATTCTATAATCAAATTGATAAAAAATAATATAAAAAATATAAGAAAATACCTCACTTATGTCCATACAATTCCAAAATATTTTCGAAATTAACAATTTAAATGGTAGCACAGACATGACCAAAATATTTTAGGTGGTGCATGGTGAAAGCTACACATGCCCTCTATATTTGTTACAAATCTGATATCTCATCCAAAATTCTTTATGCGGGGTTGGAAAAATCGTCGATTTCCATTCGCAGATGCCCAAAATCATGGATGAGGAAAAATGGCTCATTTTCCCATAAGCAAGGGGAGGTGAGCATTCGGTGATATGATTTTCCATTCTTGATTACTCTTTATCTCCCTCCACTTATTCTGCTAGAATCTATTACTTTACCATTTCCTCTGTATTTATACTCAAATAAAAAATCTGGAAAAATGCATAAGAACTTTTTAGCTATTTACACTACATTTTCTTATGCTACATGTGTTTGCAAATGATGAATGGGTATTATATCATGGCACACTATATTTTATGATTATAATTAGGGATAAAATAACAAACACTATAAAGATTAAGATTGGGGGATATAATTAGATTTAAAATTTATTTATATCGATCTATATATGATATATCTTACTCTATTTGAAAATATAATATTGATTGCCAATCCACAACTCAATAAAAATATAGACAACCTAGTGTTAGAATTACCAAAGTATTTTATTATCCTCAACTCAATTAAAGTGAAGACGAGTGAAGACTACCTATCATAGAATAAATGAAAAGAGTGGGTTGTCACATGGTCTTATGTCTTTTAATAGGGCGACAAGTTTATCAACTTATGTTTTGATGAGTCATTTTTTTTACATTTCTCTTTTTTATTTTCAGATTAAAGTTTAGGTTTTGATAAATTGGAAACCCTGGGGTATTGTTTTACGATAAGTTTTTTGGTGAATCAGTGGATACATTTCCACTTCCTAGATGAGGGGACCTAATTAAGATCCATAAGAAGGATACAACATTGGAGTATTGGGTTTAATCCATTGGTGGAAAAGCCAAAGTCTCAGTACTTTTCAATAGTATTTGTTGGCTTTCCCCTCGAATTATGGACCAAGCGAGTAACAAATTGGTTTTTCATTGTATCAGGCAATTTATTTTATTTGATGAGAATTTTTTTGTGGTATTGAAAAAGAATATCCTTTAGGTCCTAGTGGAAATGGATTTGTCAGTGGGGTTACCAAAGTAGCTGAACATCACTATGGGGGCATTGTCCTTCTGCTAGCGATTGGATTTTGGAAGGAGCCTTTTAGATGTATGGCATGTCACCGAACTAGACATCTTAAGGAAACATGTCCAAAAAAGTGTGATTTTGGTCCAAAAGTCCCTCTCTTGGCCCTCGAAAAACATAAGGTTGATTTACTAGGGGTGGCAGATTTGGTGCAGGGTTCAAAAGATATTACCCTAGATGTTATGGTTTTATCTTTATTAGAGAAATTTTGAGGTCTAAAATGTGTCTCAAAACAAAAATGTACAACCAAAATCAACTTTGGAAGAACCAATAGGATTCAAGGATGATTCACCATTTTTGAAGTAAAAAAGTAAAAATATTAAAAAAAAATGTTTTTTTCAACTTGAATTTCAATTTATCTCGCTACAGTTTTACTCAAATTTCAACCAATGGCACTTTTTGTATGCACAATTTAATTCCTCATCCAAGGAGTACCTATGTTGCATAATTTTGATGGACCCTGCTACACAAAAATGAGAAATACATGAAAAATGTGATTGCAATCACGTTTTTTTATATGTTTCTCATTTTTTTGTAGCAAGGTCTATCAGAAGTATGCAACATGGGTACTCCTTGTATGAGGAATTAAATTCAACATCCAACGAGTGCTCCCACTAGAAATTTGAGTAAAACCATAGGGAGATAACTTGAAACGTAGTTTTCTTTTTTCCTCTAAAATTTGATGATGTAATCTAATCTTATTTTATGATTTTCACTAGTATTTTATAATATTCCTTAGGAGGCCTATTTCAAACCTCAAAATTTCTCTAATGCATATTGTAATCATCTGCTAACTTCAACATCCCCACATCATCCTGAGGCATCGAAGGGCTCGCTTCGTCTTCAGTGGACACCAACTCGTAAATGTTTTCTAGATTCGACTACCAATAGGTTTTCATGGGAGTGATACCCTAGAGACTAATACTCATGGTTTGGACAAGGGTCTATTAGCCCCTTCTTCACCATATGACCACGTTGTTGCTTCCTCTCGAGATTCTCTTGGGAAGCGATCATGGACAATTTTGAGGACACAACTATTGGGCAACCACTAAAATCAATGTAATGCATAATCGATTCCATGGCCAGTAAGCTCATAAACTCTCTTTGTGAAGACTATATCAATACATTGGACGGTATTGCTAATAGTCCTCTTGTTTCCACTTCAGTGTATGTTAGAAAATTATATATTATGGAGCAATGGAACACATAAAATATTGCAGAAATATAAACACAGAAAACGCACAAAACAAGAGAGAGACACAGATATACGTGGTTCACCCAGTTTGGGCTACGTCCACCCCGAACAGCCAGTCCTTCCTTTTTATTATCCAGCAAAATGAAGAGACACAACCTACAGCAAATCCGCTGTAATATCCTCTGTTTTCTCTCAGAGTCTCACCTCTCTATTTCTCGCTCACAGAATACACATCTATCTCACAGCCTAAAATACAATACCCTCATACAAAGAGAGGGGTTGCCTTATAGGGCAAAAAACCCTAAACTAAACATAAGTTCTACCGTTAGATCATCCGCCTAATGAATGACCCAGATTGACTAGAAATTACTATACTTTTACAAGGCAATTTTACAGTTGTTTTTAGCTTCGGGGGCGCTGCCCCTGAAACCCCCCCCCCCAGGGGGGGGCTCCCAAAGGTCACAGCCGCCCCCCCCTAGACCCCCCCTGCAGTGAATATTTTACAGGCGGCGTTGCCGCCCCCATTTCGAACTGGGGTCCTATGTGGCGATACCTTTGAATATAGAAGATAATCAGGCTCCACACCCAACAGTGTAAGTTTTTTTTTTGAGACCCTTGTTTTCCCTAACAAACCTCTTCATGAAGGGGGAGTCATTAAATATTTCATCTTCTCCCATTTTCAAAATATCTCACTAAAGCATAACCCTTGAATTGCTCTGATCCAACTAAAGAGGCTTTTTCTTCGATTCTAGGGTTTTAGGCTCCTTAATTTTTTCCTCTTTGAATGTTCTGATTATCCCTTCTTTTACTCCCTCCTGAGTTTCCCCTTCCCCTAGGGATGTTCCTCTTTCTTCCTTTCAGTCCATCCCTTCCCAGAAGAAGAAATATTCTTGAAAGATCCTTGAATTTAATGATCTCCTTAAGAACAACCTTCTCATTGATATTTTTATATCCATGGAATCCCCGCGAGAAATAAGAGCTCAAAATTCCTCCTCCCAGAGCATTAAATGATCATTATTTCCTTAAATATTATCGGAGCAAGGGCCCTACTAAACTTCACACACTTTGTATAATGATTTTTGTACAACATGAGTCTATCATTTTGCTACAGGAAACCATTGTTCCTGTTCTTAAAGCTAGAATCTCTATCAAAAATATGTTCTTATTGGCATGTTTGTGTAGTGGATATGGGTGGGCGTTCAAGTGGTCTTGCGGTTATTTGGAACCCTAGTGAAGTTATTTTTTGACCTTATTCATCTATGGCGGGTATAGTTTATTTTGCATCTTTTATAGGTTTTAATGGCTATGTTGTTATGGTGAATTTTTATCGCCCCTATCGGGACCACAAGAATTTTTGGCATAAAATTTCTTATAGTGGGTTACTAAAAACCTAAAATATTATTTTCTTGGGTGACATTAATTTTGCAATATCGGCTTAGAATATATAGTGTCATTTGACTCGTCGTGATCCATTTTAAGATTTTATTTCTCAAATTATTTTGGATGTTATTCTTATTGATCCTCAACCTATCCCTTTGGGTGCAACTTGGTGTAATGGTAGTGACAATACTTGTGGGGTAGCTAAGAGGCTTGATAGGTTTCTCATTTATCAATATTTGACTTCTAAGTGAGGAAAATATCATTCGTGAATTTTTTCAGAGGTTATATATTATCATCGTCCCATTTGTCTCTAATTTGTTTTCTATGGTTTGGGACCTTGACCTCCTTCTATGTTTAGCCATTATTGGTTAAATGAGGCTTCCCTCCATGCTTTGGTTTTTTGATTCGGGTTGGTTTTCACCCCCATCCCACCTTATCTACGATGGATCACCTACAATTTATGGTGATAGCTCCCCCCCACCTACCTTTCTCAAGAATCTTAATGGTTAAGGACCTCTTATAATTCTTTAAATAATGACTTGATTTCATGGTAAAATATTGCTTCAAAACAATCCATTTTATGGTTGACTTTTATGTTTACTTATAAAATCATATTGGTAGGTTGATGCAATAATACAAAATTAATAAGACCAAATATATATAAATAAATAATTTTATTAATTTCTTTACATGATACAGTAATAAATGCACACCTACTATAAGTAATGTGTGGTATAATGGGATGCAACACTTCACATCATCATGATGTATTTTTATAAATTATATATTTAGTCTAAATACATAGGAAGGGGTGTTACAAAACATCATCATTGAGATCCATCAAAATTGAATCTCTCTCATCTAGAGCATCAATAAATTTATATGATACATGTAGATCAAACTTTGGATCACAAGGGGCATGAAGGTGATATTTTCACTTTTGGAAATATTATTAACATAGTAAAATCCCTCTGGTAGACTTAACCATTTATCCAATTTTTCTACTTCTATGCTCCATTCAAGCAAAGAAATATCAATGGTGAGGCTAACTTTTATCTTAAAGGGTATCATACCTTCAATTTAATGACTACTTGTGTCAAAAGGTGTTTCCATCGTGGACCTGAGTGAAATTATCTATCATCTCATTCCTCTACCATGTGAGGGATTCCTCAAGAAGCATCTTAATAGGATATCCTATATCATCCCATGTCTTTTCCTTTTTCCATGTGACTCCACTTTAATCGACAAGTGAAGTCTTCACCAGGTTTAGTTAGTTACCAACCCAACTTTCTATATCTTGATCTCATCGAGAACATGCATAGAAAAACAACAAGGAACATATTTCTTTGAAACCTCTAATTCAAATTATGTTAAGAAAAAAATGAAGATAACAATAATAAATGAAATAAAATAGATATATTGAAAAGACCATAGTAAAATAGTGAAACATAAACTATTCCTGAATGAGATGGTAAAATCTCATTAATATGCAATGCAATACAAACTTCCTAGAATTGTCGCAGCTTATCTCTAAGAATATATTTGTTAACTACAATGATTTGGAAAAATCCCATAACGAGAGGCTAAAAATATAACTTATATATTTCAACAAATCCTTACGAGACAAAATCTCTAATATTCAAGACCATAACCCTACGATAAAACTAGAGCTACACAATAATTTTGAGTGGGATGAAGATGAGTTGTCCACAAGATGAAAACTTTGTCAATACCATAATGTTTCATTCATTTTATGTTTTAGTTCTTCCTTATAACATTTGAAATGAAATTAAAACATTGAATAAACTCCCCAAGCTGCATGTACTTTGGGTGAAAAACACATAAGAAATCTCCAAAATAATGTTTCACAAGTTTACAAACTAAAAATTTTAAAAACCATTACCATTATATAGATGCACTTAGATGGCCACCTGAATCATAACAAGTAGTACTAACTTAACTCTTTTCACCATTCTCATTGTTGCTTAACATGAAATATTTGTATGTTCTCTCTAACATGGGTAGAAAAATTCCTAGAAGATTTTAAGACCTTCATTCTTTATTTTGTGTCATAAATTAATTATTGGGAAACACCCAATATGTTTCCTTCATTCCAAGGATAGTACCCAATGTAAAGTAGGTAGTGTAGACATAATGCACATAATCCCATGGGAATTAAATTGGATAGCTTCATGATGTCTTGGATTACTAACACCATCTTTCTAACAATGGCACCAACAGATAGGAACAATCCTTGGGGTGAAGGTTTTAAGTCTTTCTCTACTTCTAAGATATGTTTATTGTTAATAAAATAAAATTTTGAAACTTAGACAAGAATTCCAATGCATGGAAACCTAACAAAGTCAACAATTAACAATTTCCACATAACATATATTATAATAGAAATATAAACTAGAAAGAAAGAGATATAAACATTATAAAACTATATTATATACTGCAAAGTAAAATTAAATGAAATATAGTTGAAATGTATTGTTGGTTTGATGTTCTTCTCAAGTATCCTACATGGAAGCTTCACTCCTCAAGCTCTTCTCTACATTCCAAGAGTGCGTTGCTAGCTTCCAACTACTCAACCTTCAACTCTCAAATTTACAATGAAATGACCATTAATTATGACACAATCAAAAAAGAATTTTTCAATTCTCCCTAAGTTTAACAATAAAGCTAATTTTTTTAGGAAAAAAATTGATAACAATAACTTTCTTGCATGGAATTAGTTTAGCTGTTAGATTTAAAATTATAAAATTACAACTTTGTTTTCTTTCCTTTTTTCATTTTCATTGTGGTTTGTTAAGAAACACCAAGAATTCCTTAAGGTAAACAATCAAGTTTCGCCAAAACTATATGTATTTTCTTATGCATTGAATTACTCATAAAGAAATTAAAAGAAATGGCATTTTTAAGGTGTCACCAAATACATATATCAATATCATGTTTTTGATAGCATTGCCCCATACTCACGATGAAAAGAAATTATTAGTACTGGAAATGACAATTTTATAGGTGTCACCCAAACACGTGTATCAACATCAAGTTTGTGATAGCATGGCCCTACACTCACTATGAAAAGAAATTATATTTTGTTCTTCAAGACATAAAATAATGTATTTAGAGTTACAATCCTATAACCATTATAGCTATGATAATAGGGCCCTACATTCACTATGAAAAGAAATTATATTTTGTTCTTCCGTACATAAAATAATGTATTTAGAGTTACAATCCTATAACCATTATAGATACATGTAGTGAAGTTGTCAACCATGATTGTTGTGTCCATGTTGATGATCTCAACCAACATGATCTCAATGATTTAGATGCAATCATCATCATATTCATCAAGTAAGAAATGCCATACGTCAATGAAAAGAATTAAATCCACAGACAATGTGCATTCATAGAATTTTAGCAAACCATTCCCTACGACAAGTTTCATAGTCCACAACATAATCAAGGTTTGCCAACCTCTTATAGGAAAAAAGCGAAGGTCTATTTTATATAAAAAGTACACTGGGTGGAGAAATCTCTACAATAGAGGAAATTTAGATTATCTTTATTTATGTGTGAATACAAACTCTTTTGTCATTTTCATGGTCACTTTTTACTCAACCTAATAGAATTTAAATTAGGTTTAAATGCATAGACTATTCCCAACACACGTTTGGGAAAAACATTTTATTAACATTAAACATTAAGATATCCAACTTTAAGAATTTTTTCTAACCTTAGGTATGAATATAGAGAAAATTTTATTGTTGATCATATTAAGTAGAGAGATTTATCACAATTTTTAAACAATTTTGGATGCTAAATATATTAAATGTATTTTTTCATTAAAGTTGGAATATTGATATAGGTCAAGTTTGAAGACTTTTTGGAATAGTTTTCTTCCTTCCAAAATTTGTTCTTATTCTCAACCCCTTCCAGTGTTGTTTGATCTTGTGATGGGGTAGAGACTAAATAAAACCCAAATCAACTGGTCTACAACTCATAGGTCATATCAACATAGGGTTATTTATTGAATGAGTGATTATATAATGAAGGTAAAAATAACTATTTTTAATATACTTCATAATTAGCATAGGCATATATATTAAATGGTTAGTAAATGTGGATCGGAATAAATCCTTAGTATGTGTCTAAATGCTTAATTGATCATACATCTCAAGTTGTTAAAAAAAAATAAACTAAATTATAACTTTTATTATTATTATTATTGATATTGATAAAAAATAATTAATATACAATTAAACATATATGCATTTAGAAAAAACATGTAACAAGATTCTTAATTATGGAGATTCACTCTCACTTTGTCCTAAAGATCTTTAATTTTGTAAATATGGTATATTACAATACCATCACTTATCAATACTACAGACCCAAAAAAAAGCCATAACATAAATTATTTCATATGACACTGTTTATATAACAATTTTTAATTAATAAGTTTATTTAAAAGAAAAAAAAAAACATAACTATTTTGAAAATGAATCTTAGTCTTCATTTTGTATTATTAAAAATATTTAAAAATAAATAAATCCCTACTATCCACTTAATAATTAAATTAAATTTAAAATCTTATTCTAAAATAAATATATCTATTAATATAAAATATTTATATTTTATATTATTTAAAACTTAGAAAATATAAATATTTTATATCATTTAAGACTTAACTTTTTATATTTTATACTATTTAAGAGAGATTATATATTAACATGCTTTAATGTTAAAATGTTAAATATTAAAATGGACTAAAGCGATATTTTCAAAATTTTAATTAAAATTAGTTTTAGTTTCCCTTATTTCAAAGTATTTAAGAGTTTTTTCGTCATTTAATCCAACTAATAAATAAATAAATTTATTCCATTTAGATTATAACGACTATTATGAAATAATTAGGAACAAATACCAGTGTTAATAAGCTGTCAATTACCCAAAATACTAAATTGTAGTGTCTATAAGCACTATCAATATGAACAATGAAAGTCTTTTAAGTCAGAATAGTTAAATTTACAGATTAATTTATTATTTAAATGAAAAAGTAAGTTAAATTAATTAATTTTTGAATTCGATAATTTAGTATAAATTTATTGAAATTTATATATTTTATTTTAAAGCTAGAATTTTAAAATTAAATATTTAATAAATTTGATGTTGTGGAAATTTTCAATATTTCTTCAATATAAATTTTAGAAAAAAACATATTATTTGTAAAAAAAAATAATTTATAATAGATTATTTTTTTATAGGTGGAAAAATATTTTATAATTTAGTGGTCAAATTAGCAGTGAGGACAATTATTTCTCATTATTAACCGTGAATGCAAGCTGACTCATCATTGTTAATCAAGGAAAACCACACCACCTGGAATAACCCATTGGTGGTCCTTAAGGGGGCAGACTTTCACTCCTTGCCAGATGCCTCTGGGTCTTGGGTCGTTAACATGTTTCCTTATGTCTGAGGAAAACAAGCTCTTAGCCAAACAAGATCAGTTTTAGGACATACAAACCACTTACATATCAAATTATATTTCATTTTATTATATCTTTTGAATTTTCTAAAAATCCTAAAAATTAAGAAAAGTCTTTCGGTAGAAATCACATAAGAGAAATTTTTGGTCGATGCGTTTTCAACCAACAAGTGTGGTTCATCATCAGAACCAGATGAAGAGACAGACCGTGGTAAAGGATTAAATAGAGAGCAATGTAGAGACCATAATTTCAGGGAACGACTATATTTGAACAATAATATTTAAATTATGATATTAGTTTACTAAAAATAAATATTAATAAGTAATTTCTATATTAAATGGCTAGTTTTTGAAAAATAATATTCAAATTAATTTATTAAAATTAAATATTATTAAAAAATTCTATTACTCAAAGAAAAAAGAAGAAGAAGAAGAAGATATAAAGCTCTAAACAAGGAGGAAAGTCAAAAATTATAAGGAGTGAAGACACTAATCAAGACAAGATCATTTAATCAATAAAAATAAATCATGGAAATAAAATTTACTGAAATAAAAATAATTAATGGAATAAATAAAATAAAACAAAAATACACACAAGTCAAAAGATATATATTTATACAAAGAAAAGTAATCAATAAATAAAACAGGGTCAACAATAAAATATGGGGCTGAGACCCATTGAGTAAATAAATAAAATACTTAAAAGAGTTAAGAATGAATAAGATGATAAAATACTTAAGAAAAGACGAAGGATCAAGAAATAAACTTTAATGAAGAATAAAACAGCAAATACAATAAAAAGGACACCAATATATACATAGATAAATAAACAAACAAAATAAATCCCTAAAAGAAACCTTAAAAACTAGGAGGATAGGATAGGGACCCAACTTCTACTAATAATCTAACCATCGTCTCTATTCAAATTATTGAGTTTTTCTTTCAATTTCTAGGGCCTCCCTCAATTTATGATGATGGAAATGGCCAACCCTAGCAACGACTTGGCCTCCTCGGTGAAGATGTGATGCTTAGATTTATCTGCATGCTCTGCCAAAGCAGAGGAAAGAGTCCTTCCATGCTTGATGTCAGTGGCATGCTCACGAATCCTTTGATTAATTGAGCAATCAGTCTCACAAATGTAGGGATTCCCACAAGAGCATGGGATAACGTAAACACCCTTCATATTCTTGGGGCTCACTGGGTCTTTTACATATCCAAGGGAGCTTTAGATGGTATTTAAAGGCCTAAAGGTTGAAGCCACTGTATGCTTCCTTAGGATCCTTGCAATCTTGTCAGTGGTCCCTTGGAAAAAAGGAAGATGAACACCAGAAATAAAGGAGTACTAGACTCACCATGTCGTCATCAGTGGTCATGATCCCTACACTTCCAAGCTCATCCCTATAGGTGGTGAGCTTGTTCTGGAACGTAGAGATCATGTCGCTTTTTTCACACTTGATTTTCTGAAGCTTGTCTTTCAGCACCAGGTTCCTTTAATCGTTGTTATTCTGATATATATCTTTCAATGTTTTCCACAATGAAAATGGTGTCTCCTTCCCATGGAGGCTCAAGACAATGTGGTTTCGAACTCCCTCCATGGTGTGGTGCTACACCCAGCATATAATCATACTTGACAAATTGATTCCAGGGTAACACTGCCAACACATACCCACAGTATGCATTAACAACAATAATGCATCTACACCTTGTCCTAGGATATTTAACTCAACAAAAGTGTTAAATCTTTAGAACATTTAATGGTCAAGTGGCCCTATTATACAGTTGTTCCTTTGTATCAGAACCAGTCACCATGCCTGAATCCTCTATCTGGACTCAATCTCTCCTTAAAAGCCTTCATTGAAGACTTTATTAAAGTCTTCCCTTAAATCATTTGAATTGGAACTCATTAAACCCTTCAGAGCCTTTCAAATCCTTTAATTCACGCATATATGCTTCTTCCTTGTAACATGGGATCATATATATATAAAGCACATAAAACCATATATGAGTGCTTTTATTCCATTTCTAATCCTTATACAAAGGATTAACAAACAATACATATCTTTCCACTTTGCTTATGGCCTTAGCACAGACTTTGAGGTTAAAACTTCATCGCAATCGGCCATCGAAATGTCCAATAGCCATACACATATGAACCATCACCCCTTCGACTTCGATATCCACTATCGGAAGTCATTAACATAACATTTAAGCCTTAGAAAGGCTCGCCACACTGTAGCGCCATTATAAAGGAATTCCGCTCCAAACCTTATAACGGATTTCAAATATTACTTAGTCGCATTTATATATCATCGAGTCCGCTCATTGCTGGACCATGCTTCTGCTATGACCTCTGTCTTCTCCGAACGCCAATATGTGATTTCCAAACCTCCGATCGCCGATTAGTGATTAATCGCTATCGGTGTATCGGCATTCCATGATATTGTTGAATCTTGATGCCTTCGATCGCCGACATGCGATTTAATCATGATCGTTAATCTAGCCATGATCCAATGGTCCACGATTAATCATTTCTTGCCCTTTGCACACCTCTAAGGCTTTTTCTAATCCATTTAAAAGGGTCTTCACCGATGGGACACGATCTGGACCATTAATCTTAAGAGATCTAAAGGTACCTGTGTCTCACTCCTCGTTCCTCCGCCCTTCCTTTTATAAAGAAATTATGCTAAGTGTTCAGTGTTTCCTCTATGACATGGTTCCTTCAAATGGTTCTAGTGTGCTGTCTTTTGCTTCCACTGCTCAACTTCTGCTAAACTGGACTCCTTCGAGGATTCTTACTTCGCAACTCCTCTCCAAAGCTAATTATGGTTTTCACTTGGATTCAATGATTCTTCATGATTCCTCTAGACCATATTACGCCTCTATGTACTTCAGAACTCTGCCTGCAATTCATTACAAAACCTTCGAGTTCATAATTTACGTGTAAACCAATCATTCATTATCCGTTCACACATTTGCATAGTTCCAAGAGGAATCTATGTATATTAACAGAAACAATTTATTACAATTGAGACTCTCGGTCTCTCGCACAAGCCTGATTCTCAACACTTGTTTCCTCCTACTTTTCCCATGGGCTTACATATGCTTATATGGAAACTTGGATCAGATTACTGATCCCATCATTTCTTTAAAGCACTTACTAAAGCCCTAAGGCTCTACATGCATGCATATATATGTGGCAAACTTTATCCACTCTAGCTTTTCATTGTTTTAAAACAGAAAAGTCTCCTTATCAGCTCAATTGTCCACATCTATTCTTTTATGCCTAAAAGCTCTCCCTTTCTCCTAGGATCATGGAAGTACTCATGTTCTAATTTATTTGTTTTGAGAGCATCTAATTAAATCACACTTAAAGGCATAAATATTATTTTTACTTGGAGCTTAGGAAACTAATTCCCAAAATGCATGACCCCCTATGTCTACTATTTACAATGATTTTCCTTAGGTTGAATGCTCCTGCATCAGACTCCCAAAGTAGAAAATATTCATGATCTCCTGATCATGTGTCTTCTGGTGTTGTCTTCTTAGATCCCATACTTTGTTTTGTAACTGTTCAAACGCTCTGCTTCTTTTTTGTTGTTTTACTTTCGTTGTCTTTTGTTCTATCTTCTTCTTTCTGTCAATCAGATTCAAGTTCTAATTGATCTTTCTTACTGTTGCTACCATTTTCCTCCATCTGAATTGCTTCATTATCTGATGCCACATTTCTTCAATTTCTATGTCCAACATAACTTTGGGCTAGTCCAATTTCTGCTTTATATTTCTTTGTTCCAGGTTGTTGTTGTTGTCTTCTACGATGACTCCTGCTTGGCTTGCTTCCATTTTTGCTTTACTTGTTTCATCCTTTGGTTTACTTGTTGCCTCTCTATCATCCTTACCCTCTCTCATGACTGAATCATGATTTGTCAACATTCTTTCCAAGAAATTAACTTCTCTTCCCCATGGATTGAATTCTTCCACAAAATTCTCTTCTTTCACCTTTATTTGGTTGTTCACTTGTGCCAAATCTCCTCTAGGAATTGCAACAAAACCTTCACACTCAAACCACTTGTTAAAATTAAAAACATAAGGTTGACGTGCCTTATCTTCCTTTGGCATCAATTTTGTTTGCTGCTCTGCTTTCTCCTTATCTTCCGTCGGCACATCAATATGTTGTTTTGAATTCTTAAAAGAAATCATGATATTGCCTATTAGTCTCTCTTCCACACCATCTATCCTAATGATGTCCTCCTTCTCTTGTCCATTATAGTGAACTCCTTTTTCTGCAATCATACTGTCATACTCTAAATTCTCCAACAAATATTCCAGCAATGTAATTTCTCTGTGACACTTTGCCAGTATTTCATCATCACTCATCCATGCATTGTTAAGTTCCTTATACTTCCCCAGTTTTAATTGATTTCTCCACAAAACACTCTTTTACTATTGTTCTTTCCCCCTCTGCTATGTCTTGTGCATAGACTTCTTCCTTCTTAACATCTTTTACTAGATGTCCTTCTTCCTCAATAGCTTCCATGGCTATTTTCATTGTGCCTATCATCATGGTGAACTGATGATCCCTTACTATGTTTTCAACTAACATATTTTCTTGCTATTTATCTTCTCTTTTGAAGATATTTTCAAATGGCTGTTTTTTCTCTTGCAATATCTGCCATCATACATAAACTATCCGTTTTAAAAATATAAGACCCTATGGTCTCACTTGATGGTTCAACCATCATATCTCCTTGGTGTTCTAAATCATTTATATGATTTAGAAATTATTTGATGGTCTCTTCTTCAATCTCCTCAAGCCCTTCACTTACATCCTCCACCAGCTGTATATGAGATCTATCTACCTCATCTTCTTCCATAGCAGAATTTTGATTTTGCTAGTATTTTTCCTTCTCGGTGACAATATCAGCCAATTGTCCTTCACCTATAAACATACACAAATTTTCATATTTAAAACCATGTGACCCTTTGGCCTTACTTGAAATTTTAGTCTTCAAGTTTTCTTCTTCATTGTCTCCCAGAAATTCTCCTTGTTCTGGTTGACAAATAGATTCCTCCATTTCTAACTCAACTTCATTGAGTTTTCCCTTTAGCCACTTCACTTTCTTTTGATGTAGCCTTCTCTGCATCTCATGCCATTCTACTAGCTTCTGACTCAAGACCCAAACTAGTCTTTGGCTTTCCTAAAACATTCTCCTTAATACAATGAGTTGTTCTTCTAATTCAACAAACTCTTTGTCAATTTCTTCTTGACTCAGATTCTTGTCATTTTCTTTGGCATCCTTCTTCTCATATCCTCTATTGTGGCTTCTCTCGGAACCTCTGATATGACTATCAGTAGTCATATTCTTTTCTTCTATCTTCATGAGCTACTTTGCAATAGTCTCTACAACAGCTAGTCCTCCTGGCTGTAATATTACCTTAATAAGCTCCCCTCACTCAATATTTTTGGTAAGCACATGTCCTCTGTCTGGAACCTCTTCTTCTTGAGCAACACCTTGGCTCCTTCTAGGCTTCTGCAATCTCTCACTCTCTCTTGAGAACACTTCAGTTGTCCTCTTTGTCCAATTTCTTATTGGATTCTTTAGGCTCACTGCCACTTTTCTATCACAGTATTCTCCTTACTCTATTTTCAAAAAGTCACCTGGTTCTTCTCTCAAATTCTTAATTTAAAATAGAACACATTACCTCACTTCCAGGATCTCCGCATGATCTTGTTTCACCATTCCAGCTATCCTTTGAATGGATTGTCCTCTATTTTGTCTCCAAGTCCTCTTTCCTTTAAGGAATACTTTGTTCCTGCTTACTCCAAGCTTCTACTGGAACTACTACAATCTTCCAATGTAGTCTTTATTATTCAGCACATTACCTCTTCCTCTGTGCAAATTCCTTTCTGCAGAAATCTTCCCTACTTTATTTCTGCTCTAATTTCAAACTTTTGTTCTGATACAGATCTACTCTGATATAAACTTCTTCTCTGATAGTAATTATGCTCGAATACCACTTTCTAGTGTAGGGCTACACCCATCATATAATCATACTTAAGAAATTGATGCCAGGGTAACACTGCCTGCACATACCCATAGTATGCATTAACAACAATAATGCATCTACACCTTGTCCCAGGATATTTAACTCAATGAAACAGTTAAATCTTCATACCATTTAATGGTCAAGACCTGAATCCTCTATCGGGACTCAATCTCTCCTTAAAAGCCTTCATTTAAGACTTTATTAAAGTCTTCCCTTATATCATTCGTATCGGAACTCATTAAACCCTTTGGAGCCTTTCAAAACCTTTAATTCATGCATACATATGCTTCCCCCTTATAACATGCAATCATATATATATAAAGCACATAAAACCATATATCAGTGCTTTTGTTCGATTTCTAATCCTTATACAAAGGATTAACAGATAATACATATCTTTCCACTTTGGTTACGGCCTTAGCACAGACTTTGAGGTTAAAACCTCATCGCAATTGGCCATCGCAATGTCCAATAGCCATACACATATGAACCATCACCCCTCTGACTCTGATATTCCACTATCGTAAGTTGTTAACTTAACATTTAAGCCTTAAAAAGGCTCACCACAGTATAGCGCCACTATAAAGGAATTCCACTTCAAACCTTATAGAGGATTTCAAATATTACTTTGTCACATTTATATATCATCGGGTCTACTCATCGCTGGACTACGCTTCCGCTGTGACCTCTGTCTTCTTCGAACGGTGATATGCAATTTCAGAACCTCTGATCATTGATTAGTGCTTAATTTCTATCAGCGTATCGGCGTTCCATGATACTACTGACTCTTGACACCTTTGATCGTCGATATGTAATTTAATCATGACCGTTGATCTGGACATGATCCAACGGTCCATGATTAATTGTTGTTTTCCCTTTACACACCTCCCAGGCTTGTTTTGATCCCTTTAAAAGGGTCTTCGCTGATGCGACACGATCTAGACCATTGATCTTAAGATATCTAATGATACCTGTGTCTCAATCCTCGTTCCTCCATCCTTCCTTTTATAAATAAATTATGCCAACTCTTTAGTATTTACTCTATGACATGGTTTCTTCAAATGGTTATGGTCTCCTGTCTTTTGCTTCCATTGTTCAGCTTCCGCTAAACTGGACTCCTTCATGGATTCTTGCTTTGCAACTCATATCCAAATCTAATTCTGGTTTTCAATTGGATTCAATGATTCCTCATTATTCTTCTAGACCATATTACACCTCTGCGTACTTTAGAACTCTGCTTGCAACTCATTACAAAACCTACGAGTTCATAATTTACTTCCAAATCAATCATTCATTATCCGTTCACACATTTGCACAGTTCCAAGATGAATCTATGTATATTAACATGAACAATTTATTACAATTGAGACTTTCAGTCTCTCGCACAAGGTCGATTCTCAACACATCTAGCCTCCTACTTTGCCCATGAGCTTACATATGCTTATATGGAAACTTAGATTGGATTACTGATCCCATATTTCCTTTAAATCACTTACTAAAGCCTTAAATCTCTACATGCATGCATATATGTGACAGACTTTATCCACTATAGATTTTCTCTATTTTGAAACATAAAATTCTCCTTATCAGCTCAATGGTCCACATCTAATATTTTGTGCCTAAAAGCTCTCCCTTGCTCCTAGGATCATGGAACTACTCATTTTCTCATTTATTTATTTTGAGAGCATCAAATTAAATCACACTTAAAGTCCTAAATATTACTTTGACTTGGAACTTAGGAAACTAACTCCTAAAATGCATGACCCCCTATGTTTACTATTTACAATGATTTTCCTTGGGCTAAATACTCTTGCATCACACCAAGAGGATTCTCCTTGCTCTAGCCACATATTTCTTCCATTCCACCAATTCTTGGGCACTAGTTGTTGTAGGCTTGGTGACTTCTTGATCAATGAAGTCCTTTAACCCATTATCCTCTAATACTGCTTCCATGCGATCCTTCCAGGATATATAATTTGAGCTGCCATCAAAGGCATACTCAAGTCTCAAATCGTTGACCGCCATTGATGAAATTGAGATGTGATAAGAACTCAATTTCTATAATCAGGAACTATAAACTTCGTACTTATCCCTTCTTGTATGCTGTTCTTCGCTTTGATCACTTTTGCTCTGATACCATGTAGAAATTTCACTTGTAAATCAACTGATAATGCAATGTACTAAAGCAATATACTAGATCTACTTCTACAACAAACTTTGCAGAAGCTTAATCGAATATGAGCAAGATCAAATGGAACACATATAACAGATGAAGAGAAAGCATACACAGATGAACAAAGGCGAATAACCTGGAGAAAGCCTCAGCCTAGAACCCCAATCTATGTATTGTCATACAAGTAGAAATATGTTCAGATTACATAAATCCTTAGCTCAGAAGCTATCCAGCTCTCAGTACAATCAAACAATACATCTCACAGACTAAGTGGACAACACATATGCTTTTTTTCAGCCCTCCAAGCCTCCTATTTCCTTGCGTAGTTTTCCTTGGGATCCAGTGAGGCCACCTGTGTGAATTGGCCTCATCAGACACTCACTAAACTAAAGAAGTAATTGTGCAATCCTCAAGGACTGAGTTCCTTCTGCATGCAAGACATATCCACCAAGGAATATTCCTGTAGCTGATAGTACATTGTCCCACCATCTGATCTCAACTTGGTCTCTGAATGAATTGATATGCATGAGTTATTTATGAGAGAATATTTAGTTATCTGAAGTGCAGTAGTTACATGCATGCAAGCATTAACTAACTAAACTCATAATTAATTCTACAATCTGTTAGAACTAATCTAACTAGACTTAACTCAATCAAATGAGCTAAATAATTACAACTCAAGGTACAACTCATCCTCATCTCCTTAACTAAGAGATAAATTCCTCAATCAATGGAGAAACTGTTGCATGTCTTCACATAGACTTCATGTTTGATTTTCTCCAACTAATTAACTTAAGATGAATTAATTAATTATTAATCAAACAACTACTAAGAACAAATTCAATTTTACTTCTCTATTTTAGTTCAGGGACTAACTAAAATAGGATGGTACCCTGAAATGCTATTTATGGCAGTGTTATTTTTAGCATGTCTATATTTAGCATTTCTTATTGCTATTTTCAACACGTGGTTTGTACGGATGCTAGCAAGGAAGGTGTAGGTGGCATATTAATGCAAGAAGTTAGGGTTGTTGCTTATGTGTCAAGAAAGCTTAAAGAGTACAAGCAAAAGTATTCAGCGTACAACTTGGATTTGACAGTGGTGATTCATGATTTAAAGATATGGCAACATTATCTGTTGGGTAAGAAATTTTTGTTGATGACTGATTGACAGAGTCTGATTAATTTATTTAAGTGCTAGGAAAGCTCGTTGGGCAGATATCCTAAGTGAATTTGATTTCGAAATCAAACATTTGAATGGAAAAGAAAATCGAGTGGAAAATGCTTTAAGTTGGAAGGTAAATTGTTTATATGAAATTTCTTTTAGTGAATCACGAACTAATTTTTTTTAGCAGATTCATGAATCAACCATGCAAGATTTAGTATATAAACATTTATGGTAGTAAGCAAAAATTTCAAAAAGCCATGAACAACAATTGGGATATGAAATAAATGCAAAATATTTGTTAATTTATAGGAAGAGGATTTATGTGGCTAATCAAAAACATCCTAAAAATTTAATTTTAGATGAATATCACAAGATTCCTTATGCAGGCCACCCCAGATACTAGAAAATGATTTTTGCCCTGAGCAAGGAATTTTTATGGCCTGATATGAAGAAGGAGGTAGCAAAATATTTAGCAAGATGTTTGGAATGCTAGCAAGTAAAAGCTGAGCACCAACACCCAACAAGATTACTTCAACCTATGTCTATCCCTAAATGGAAATGGGAAACCGTATCCATCAATTTCATTACCAGACTACCTAAGTTAAAAATCAAAACGACTCCAATATGGTGGTGGTGGAAAAATTGAGCAAGTCTTCTCATTTCATACCTGTCCAGTCAACTTATAAAGTGATACAAATTGCTAACATTTTTATGCAAAACATTTTCAAATTACATGGAATCCCCAAGATGATCATTTCCGACTGAGATTTAAAATTTAGATCAGTCTTTTGAAAGGCCCTTTTTGAGGGATTGGGCACACCATTGCACTTCAGCTATGCATATCATTCTCGAACGAATGGAGAGATTGAGCGAGTAAATAAATTTGTTGAAGACATGCTGCAAACTTACGTAATGTAACATCCAACTAAGTGGGAGGATTACCTACACCTGGTAGAATTTTCCTATAACAACAGATACCATGCATATTGAAATAGTTCATATTGAATTCTTTCAACTCTCTGTATAGAGAGAGAATTGATATTGAAATATATTAGTTAATATGTATATTAAATAGAGTATATATAAGATCACATAAAAAGTTAAATCATTAAAATTTATTTATTTTCCTATAAATATATATAAAATTCTTGACACAAAGTAGTTAACATAGATTTTAAAATAATTTATTTTAATATCTTGATGAAATATTTTTGAAAAGTATAAGATCTAAATATTTTAATCACACATTTCATTACTTCTAATTAATTCACATTACATGTATTTTTTTATTATAGTCAACATTGATTTTCTATTTGAAACCTAATTTTCATTTTTTTTATTTAAAAAAAAAACATAGAACAATGAGCAAACTCTCGCTAAAGATGGGGCTTCTCATCTAGAGAGTCATAACTGAATGGGTGATGTCTATATATGAGTTGTTCTTAGAATAATCTCAATCGAAAAATGCATGCAGAGAAGCTTCTTCTTCTTTATTCCGAAACAAGTGCTACCAATTGTGTGAGGAACCCCCGACAAGAAATAAAAGAATGAATCATAGGGGTTGGAGATCACAAACACTAGCGAGTGGGAAGGACAGTTTAATGTATTTTCCACTCAAAATTTGTTTAGTGAGGAGTCTGTTGGCCTCGTCAGTCTAGTGGACTCTATCCCAACTGATGTAGGAGGCTGGATCGGAGCAAGCCACAGCCTTCACAGTGCGCCCAATGATGTTTCCACTGGCTCCACACTGTATTTTGTACCTGTAATTGTACCTACATCCAACTCCACAGCATGATTTAGTGGTGGCCTTAAACCCTGCATTTTTTAATGTTGAGTATACTGCACCATTCATTCATTCATAATTTCATCTGGTACTTTGAATATATACAAAAATAGTTAGTACATAATGGGATAAGGGTATAGTATAATACCAATTTGGAGGGTTGGTGAAGAAATCATAGATGATGTTATATGTATTGACATAGATGATAGTGGCATCATTGAGTTGCTTGCGAAGGGAGGAGAGCTGAGCTCTGAGAAGTGCATTGTAATGTAGAACTGCGTCGTTGTAGGAAATGGAGTAGCCGTGCTTATTGAAGTAAATGGGAGAATGGGGTAAATAAGTGAGACAAAAGGGCCCGCACTGTAAGGTCCTTAGGCGTGAATGAATTTGGGCGCCGGGTGAGTCACTGTGCCAACAGGTGCGCGGGTGAACGACGGGCGTGCAGGCGGGCGCGGGCACACGAAGTGGGCGCGGGCTGCACAACGAGCGGGCAAGGGCTGCACGACGGGCGGGCGCGGCGACACGGAGGTGCGACATAATGCGACGAACGATGTGCGGAAAAATAACTAAGGCATAAGCATGCGATGAAGGTTTATACCCATTGTGCGTGGATAAACATATGGGCAAGGCCGACATATGGAGGGGCGCACACAAGGGTGTGTTATGACTGTTTTGGGGGTCGGCTGGAGAGCCACCGCCCACACTACCCACATGCAGGAAAGCGTATATATAACCAAATGTTGGAGCTCATTTGGCAAGAATGAACTCGCACTTGAGAACTCGCATAAGCCAAGGGGTAAAGTGCGCAGATTCAAGAGGGAGTGCGCATACCTCATGCGCAAGTCTTGAGGACGCACTTGGAGTATTTCTTGGATACGGTTGTGGTTCGGGCAAGGTATGCCCAGGTTCGTGCAGAAGTGCAGTTTTGGTGTAGGACTTGGCAAAGGGATTCTAGGTGGCTCGGGTGAGCACCGCCCTTTGTGCAAGAGGTGCACAAGATTGTAAAAGGCAAGGTTGCCTATGATTGTAAAGATTGGTTAAGTATGAGACTTGGTTCGGCCAAGACATACTTGTACATTGTAAATTGATATTCTTAATATATTGTCGGGCAGACTCATATTACAGGGAGTTGCCCCTCCCTTTATACTGTTGCAATTGTGTTGTCTTTTATAATTGCTATGGATAATGAATGAGTATGGGCTTCATTGGTATAAAGGATAATTGTATGTTTACTTGGTTGCGAAACACAAGCTAAGTAATGTTAAAGTGAAGTAGGCGTAGTCCATGAATGTTAGTATTGGTAAAAAGAAAACATTCGGTGGTGCCGCACCTTGCTACAAGCGGTTGGAAGACTACCGCAGGTGTAGGGCATGACAGGTGGTATCAGAGCCATAGTGCAGTTGAAGCTTTCCGGTACGAAGTGTTGGAACAAGTGAGTCGATGGAGTTCTGACGGGGTTTCGATGAAGGCTGAGAATATGAAGATTTGGGAGAGCTGTTCGGAACTAAGAAGAGAACTTGAAGAAATCAAGAGCCAATGCGGAAGTACGACATATGTTGAACTCAAGGAACTTGATGAGGAGATCCAACGAAGTGGTCTTGATCTTCAAGAGCTCTTTGATGAAAGAGCCCGGTTGAGGAAGGAAAGTGCTAGGGTGGAAGCCGAAATCAAGCAAATTGAGGAAGAAATAAAGAAGAAGCTTCTTGGTAAGAAGGTTGTTGTGATTGAGCAGGAAGAGGTCGACTATATTGACAAGTTGGGAACTCATTACCGAGAGCATCCAGAGGACATTCGGAAGTTTAGTTCTAGTAACTTAGTCAGTGGACACTTGGTTGGTGCACTTGAGCAGAATGCGATGGAGTGCAAGCTTGAAGGGGATCAACCTAGACCAGGATCGAGTTGCTTAGAAGAGCCAAGCAAGGAGGTGAAGTACCTTAGGAGGAATGTCAGGGTGGAACATGAGCCAATTGACACTTCTGAGGCCAAATTATTGAAGAAGGTTGCTGATGTGAGGTGCAAGACAAAGCCAACAAAAGATGGTGATTCTTGAAGCTAAGTTATGTGCAGGTGACCGTGAAAGGCAAGAGATTTGCAGCTTTGGTGGATACGGGGGCTATTCATAGCTTCTTAAGTAGGAAGGCAGCAAAGTCTTTTGGGAATAAAGCAAAGATAGAGAGGGAATGAAGTCCTTTCAAAGCAGTCAACTCTACCATTAGAGCTATTGATGGTGTGTTGAAGGACACTCAGGTGAAAGTAGGATCGTGGTTTGGAAAGTTGGACTTGAGAGTTGTGGACATGGATGATCATTCTATGGTGTTAGGACTAGACTTTATGGAGCTTGCACAAGCCATACAAATGGTGGACCGGGACATTCTCTTGATCACAGCTGAAGGGAAGACCATGATGGTACCGATGAATAGAAGAAGTTGATTGGGGTATAGACCAAGGATGGCTTCTATGAATTTGTATCCCAAAGATCCAAATGTGAAGCATGAGGATGTGGAGCAAAGAGGACTTGGGAGTGTGACTCAAACAACGAAGGAAAGGAAGTTGGTGGACTTCGTTGCAAGGGCCGGAAAGAAGAATGAAGGAAGTGAGAAGACAACCTCACGAACATGGAGACACTTGTTGGGAGCATCTTCTACTGGTGATCTTCACAATGGAGTTGCAAATGAAGGGAGTCCGAGTACTACTTCAGAGGCAGTGGTTGATGAGGATTATGGAGGTAGAGATCCTGCTGGGATAGTGGACTTTTGTAGGTATGCTATGGGCATATATGACTTTCAATTGACAAAGGACAAGCTAGGTGAGCTTGGATGTACATGTGAGGAGATTGAAGCTGTGCATAGATACTTGAGGACACAACATCAATCTGACACATGGGTGGATGAGAGTCAGGGAGGAAACTTCCTGGCCCTCCTTTCTCTATAGATAACCTTGGAGATGGGTTGGTGTAGGGACCTTGCTTGGGAGGGGCTACACCAACTTAACAAGGGGCCTTGGAGGAGGCTTCTTTATGACAGATGCAGACTTGGATGCAGATGACCAGAGGTTGAGATGGAGTCTACATGGGTTAGACATCATGGACAACTAGAGTCATGGACATCAGGTTGGTTATATGGAGCATGTTGCAGATGGAATGGAGTTTCCATGGACCTGAGCATGGGATGATTGATAGATTCTTGATGAGTCCGAAATGTAGCAGAAGTCAGGGAAAGACTTGTGGTGGCATAAAGATGTGCATTCTTATGATTTGGGCGTATGGTTGGACTGATCACCCGACTAGTTTGAGTTATGAGGGGTACCAATGTGCAGAGATATGTTGGCATTAGTTGAGACATGGTAAGACATGATACGAATGTGTTGGCATCTGATGAGAGACTACATGGAAGGGACACATGATGGGGTCGACACGAGATGTTACAGTGGAGATTGTGGCAGAGGAGTCCATGATCATGGATCGAGATGATATCTGATGGAGGACATACTGTTGAGGTGTATACCTTGGTATGGTGAGCTTGGTGGCAGTTGGTCACTAAGTCGTGGCATGATGGAGATGAGGCTCTACATATGTTGTAGGGATGTTGCCTTATGTGGAGGAGCTAACATCATGGATAGAGATGATCTTGGTGGATGGTTACCCGGATGATATGTTGTCGAGGACGACAACAATTTCATGTGAAGGAGGATGTAAGGTCCTTAGTTGTGAACGCGTTTGGGCGCTAGACCAATCACTGTGCTGACGGGCGCGCGAGTGAACGGCGGGCGCGCGGGCGCATGGGCGAGCGAGAGCACACAAAGTGGGTGCAGGTTGCACGACGAGCGGGCGAGGGCTGCATGACGGGCGGGTGCGGCGACACGGAGGTGCAACATAATACGACGAACGATGTGCGGAAAAATAACTAAAGCATAAGCATGCGATGAAGGTTTATACCCATTGTGCGTGGATAAACATATGGGCAAGGCCGACATACGGAGGGGTGCACACAAGGGTGTGTTATGACTATTTTGGGGGTCGGCTGGAGAGCCACCGCCCACACTACCCACACGTAGGAGAGCGTATATATAACCAAATGTTGGAGCTCATTTGGCAAGAACGAACTCGCACTTGAGAACTCGCATAAGCCAAGGGGTAAAGTGCGCAGATTCAAGAGGGAGTGCGCATACCTCATGCACAAGTCTTGAGGACGCACTTGGAGTATTTCTTGGAGACGGTTGTGGGTCGGGCAAGGTGTGCCCGGGTTCGTGCGGAAGTGCAGTTTTGGTGTAGGACTTGGCAAAGGGATTCTAGGTGGCTCGGGTGAGCACCGCCCTTTGTGCAAGAGGTGCACAAGATTGTAAAAGGCAGGGTTGCCTATGATTGTAAAGACTGGTTAAGTATGAGACTTGGTTCGGCCAAGACATACTTGTACATTGTAAACTGATATTCTTAATATATTGTCGGGCAGACTCATATTACAGGGAGTTGCCCCTCCCTTTATACTATTGCAATTTTGTTGTCTTTTATAATTGCTATGGATAATGAATGAGTATGAGCTTCATTGGTATAAAGGATAATTGTATGTTTACTTGGTTGCGAAACTCAAGCTAAGTAATGTTAAAGTGAAGTAGGCGTAGTACATGAATGTTAGTATTGGTAAAAAGAAAACATTCGGTAGTGCCGCACCTGGCTACAAGCGATTGGAAAACTACCACAAGTGTAGGGGCGTGACACGCACCTTTGAGGGGCCACGTCCCTCACAAGAAAAGTCCTCACTCCCTCATTGTACAGAGTTTGCACAGCTCCTGCAATAGACTTTGCCATCTTTGGAAGAATGGTAGTTTTCACCTTGGTGGGGTTGAGTTTGAGAATTATGTATCCGTAGATGAAGTCGTTTACCCCGATCTCTATCGTGTATATCCCGCTCTAGAATGCTTCAACACTTGGGAGATTCCTTAGATAACCTGTATTAACATTCCATCACTTCCTGATTCAGTATCCATTACAATTACTGTTTAGATTACACACAAAGACTACTATTACTATTTAGATTACGTACAAATGCTATTTACCATTAGCCTTGATGGTGGCGAGAACCTGTTGCTTGAAAACCTTGAACTGATTGAGCTGAACCCACAGAGAGATCAGAGCAATGAATGAATCCTTATCATGAGCAGTGGCACCTGCCGCAGCAATGTTGGCTCCAACCCCGAAATGTGAACCCACGGACGGCAAATATGGATTTAGAAACGGTAATCCCAGTGCCTCGGCTGAAACATTGATAATTTTTGTCATCAAATATATGTTTAGGGGTGCAGGAAACAAGGATGAGTAGGAACAACAAATGACAAAGTAACTGCACTTAATTAACGTACTGGAGAAATCTATGGAGAGTCTTCCGTCGTTGTATCTGCTTGTGGGTTTGCCGAAGAGTTTTTCTCCATAGGGAGGAGAATCAAACTCGTTATAGGGGAACACAAAGTGGACGGTACCCGTATCGGAGATTGAATCCCCAAAATTAAATATGGTCGGGTAATTACAGCGAGCTTGAAACAACATTGGAACGATAGCCATAGCTACAAGTATGCCCATTAAATAACATTTGGTCACGCGCTGCAGCTCCATTGCAATGTCCACGATAATCTTCTCATACAACGATTACTGTAAGGGTACGGACGCAAAGAAGGGTAATGGAATGAATGCAGTCCCTCAAGAAAGTTTCTGTGTAATGAATATGAGCGCCGTGTGTGAGGATTATAAATACAACAAATGTTTATCGCACGTTCCGAACTGTGCTCATGTCGATATTGAACACGGAGGCATCTTCGAATCTCCCCCATCTCATCATGTGCGGTCTGCTAGAAAGGCGTGTTTCAAAATCATAAAAAAAATTGCAAGACTTCTGGACATTCACTGAGTCAGTTAAGATATTGGAACCTAGATAGGTGTCTTTTTAAAGTGGTTCACTCTATCAATATGTTATGAATTATTTTTACAAATAATATCAAGCTTATTTACTACTGTAATTTAACCATTATGTTTTTTTGGTTTAAAAGTGATAGAAATTTTGGTTTTATTTTAAAAAAATCTAGAAATTTTGGTTTTATTTAAAAAAAAATTGGCAGGGTTTTTTGTAAAGCCCAATAAAAGCTGTTAAATTTCATAATTTTAGGTGTCCTAAATGTTTTTGATGGTGCTGAATCTATTTTCATCATAAAAAACATGATTCAAACACTACCTTTACAATTTTTATTTTTATTACCAAATTCTAGCAAACACTTTTGCTGTCCAACCAATTCCTCCTCCTCCTCTGCAGTAAACTACTCCCATTTAAATCACGTTACAGATAAACATATAATAACATAAAATTTGGTGAGATAAGACAAATATATAATAACTTGAGTTAATTTATTTAAATCAAGTTAACCTAAAATTTGGTGAGATAAGACTAATATATAATAACATGAGTTAATTTATTTAAATCACGTTAAACATGCAATAACATAAAATTTGGTCAGGTAAGACAAACATATAATAGCATAAAATTTGGTAAAGAGACAAAAGGCTGTTCCCACCGGATACACTAAGTTCACAAAGTAAAACCAGAAAAAATTGGAATTGGATGAGATTCGTTGGGATTTGAGTGGGAATCTAAAATAATATTGCACACGTATTGTATTGCTAATCTCTCGATGAGTGGAAGCCTAGGGATTTGATGGTCGAAGTCAATAATTATATTCTAAAAGGTTAACATTTAGGTTTTGGTCCTTCCAATTCTGGAATGTCGTACCCCACCAGTTTTCAACACTACATGTTTGTTCTTTTTGGGGTTTGTATCATAATATACTATGGTTTTGGTTTTTAAATGAGATATTGGGTTTGTATCATAATATACTATGGTTTTGGTTTTTAAGTGAGATATTAAATTGGTGTATGAGACTTTCTGTTTGTGGGATAAGGTTTGGTTTTTAAGTGAGATATCAAATTGGTGTATGAGACTCTCTCTTTGTGGGATAAGGGATCCATCAGACACCTTTGTTTTTTGGACAAGGGACCCACCTTCATGGAGTGATTTGACTACTAAGTCTATGAACACATACATACTACCCCCTTTGGTTTTGAACCTGTGACATCTTAAGAGGAAACACATTCTATTAACCATTAAAGTGTGGTGTACCTATTAGACGTATCTTATATAAAATACATATATATCTCTTGGTTGTTTATGGAACAAAGATTGATGTTAGTTATAGTTATGAAAACTCACTTGTGTTAAGGTGAGTTGGTTATCTTTCATGTGGAAATGATTCTACCAAGGAATCGTGTTAATTCCAGTGACAATAAAACCAAAGTGAAGAGGATAATAGTGACCTACCACCTAAGCTTCCAGTTGACAATATATTATGCTAGCAATTGCACCTAGAGGTGCAAAGGAACGTATATAGGAGGAGTGGGAGGAATGTGGAAGGAAACTCTTAATTTCAGTGAGACTAAAACTAGAGAGGGGAGGATAATAGTGACTTCTATCTACCACCTTAGTTATCAGTTGACATATGTTATACTAGAAATTGCACCTAGAGGTGCAAAGGAACGCATATAGGAGTGGGAGGAATGTGGAAGCCCTTAATCTCTACATGACCATATGTTTCCCAAAGAAATGTCCTTCCATATCCCTTCTATAGGCACCTCTTAATTTTAGGTTTCTAATTTGGGGTGATGCCAGGTATACCTCTAGCCATGTTAATTAGGGAAAAAGGAACCAATTTTATTGTCCCTACTTGTATATGAAAACTATGGCCGGGGAGGGGTGGGGAGGGGGGGCGGGGAGATGGGGGGGACAATTGCTATTTTTGCTAGAAACTGTAAGTCATTTAAGCCAGCATCTAACATTTTTCCTACAAATAAATGTAGCTCCTTAACTTCATAGGAAGAATGCAAACTATTTTGACAATTGGTAAAGTATAGTGCGATATTTCCCCCAAAGACCAAGATTGCATGATGTGGATCCTTCCAATCTATTAATTTTCATCTCCAAATATGAAATCCCTGTGTTCACAGTTATATTGTTTGGTAATGTTCCGTTGGAATTATTATTGTTGATAACCACTCTTCTTAAAGAAGGACAAAGCCAAAGCTCCTTCAAAAAGGTTGCCCCCAAGGTTTAATACTGTCAAATTTCCTCCTACAAAGAGATGTTGGGGGTATTGTGCCATTCAAATGATTCTTTGTCAAATCCAAGAATGCCAATCTTCTCTTCATCCCAAGCTCAACTAGAACTTTTGCGACAAGGTAGCTTTCCATATGACTTAAGAAATGTAAATGTCGTAGGCTTCTAATCGATGCACATATTTTTCTACTTAGATCACTATCGTATAGGCCAAGCTCCTTAACAATGCTTATGTTACCAATTTCCCGCAGAGTCGATCCCACCAAGCTAGTGTTGAACAAATTAAGCCTTCTTTAATTTTCCAATTGACCAAGCTATGGATGGATTACACCATGTAGTAATTTATTATGGAGCTAGACGTCATACAAAGAAGTATAATTTCTAAGCTCAATGAGAATTATCCCTGAATGCCTGTCGTAGTATATCTATATCAAACTAAGTTGTTGCAAGAGCCCTAACAAAGAGGGTATGGAGCCACAAAGATGGTCTTGAGAAAGGCTGAGGTCAGTGATCTTGCCGTAGAAACCTAACTCTACAAGTATACATAGATCTAACTGAAATTCATCCAAACTAAGAGCGATCAAACTGCTTAGATTACCTGAGCTTTTAGGGATTCTCTGTGTGAGATTATTTCCGTTAAGGGAGAACTTTTTGAGATAGGGTAATGCACTATGGTTAAAGGTATAATTCCTTGTAGTTGATTTCTTAGAAGATAAATATTAGTAAATCCAAAAAACAATATCCAAATTATGCTTACTAATTTATGAATAGGAATTCACTATATTTTCTAAAGAAATTTTGATGTAGGGATATCCCACCATTTATAGAAGGGCAACTTATGAATGCACAAGTGAATGTAATCAAGATGTAAGATGTAGTTATTGGAAAATTTAATCAATGGGTCCCATTGTTTTTGTCTTTTATCCACTAATTTCCCCCCTTCCTCTGTTTCGTGTCTTTGTTTACCTTTTTTCGGCCTTGAGATTTCTATCTACCTTTATTTTATTTCATTTTCGATTCTAATTAATTAATTTTTACATTATGTAATAATTTAATTAATTAATTAATTATTTTATTTTTTTCTCAAATTATCTTTTACTATGTAAATTATTAATTTAGTCTCTTTCACCTTTTTTAAAATATTTTTGACTTTTTCCTTTTAATGTTTTATTTTCTTGGTCAATAATAATAATAATTAATTAATTAATTAACTAATTCAATATAAATTAATTGATAACTTTGAGTTTTAACCTTGTAATTATTTTATTTATCAATTATTTTAGTTGATCTTCACTTATTACTTTTGTTAAATTTAGCCCAATTTAATTTTTTGTGATTTTTAATCTACTTTTTAAATTAAATATTCTAATCCATCTCACTTTTTATTAAATATTTTATTTTATTCAAATTAGCACTTTCAATTCACTATCTCTGTTTAATCTTGTGCCTAGATCTAATTCTCCATCTTGTAGAATTATCATTACTTACTAACTTAAAGAAACCAATAATGGAACTAGAAATAGAAATTAGTCATTAAATCTTTGTTTAGATTTAGATAAACTAGTATATTTGAATATTTTGTAAATCTAAATTATAAAATAATAGAAAGAAAAAACATTAATAAGATAGTATCAAAAATCATTTAAAAATTTTAAAAATTGTATAATAATTTAATACTTATTTCTTTATAATTTTATCAAAAACTATTTATTAAGCCACATAATATATAATAATAAAAATTAAGCGTTAATTTTATATTAAAAAGATATTTTAAAATTATCATAAATTTACCTTAAAATATTCAAACAATTAATAGTATAATAAATATTTTAAAATATAGACTTATTTTAAATAATATTAAATTCAATTGAAAATACAACCATTTTTATTTTCAATTATTTAGTTTTACGAATTGAATAAACTCTTTCATCTCAAACAAAAATAAATAAATAAATGGAAATTGACTAACTTCCAATTTCATTATTTTAATTTATATCAGAATGTGATTGTTTCATGTTTACATATTATTGAAATTTTTTTAAGTACTCAAAAAGCTATAATTAATATTAATATCAATAATTCCATCACTTTAATTTATATATCTAAATTTCATTGTTTTATTTTTATATATTATTGAAGTTATTTTAAATATTCAAAAAACTATAAATAATATTAATATGAATAATTAAATTTTATCTGTAGTGCGTTCTTTTTAATTCAAGTCAAGTTTTTTATTGAAATATTTGGATATTCAGAAAATATAAAATAACAGTTTTAAAATCTTTGGAACATCAAATAACAATTTTAAAATCTTTGGAACATCAAGGAAAAAATAATATTTATGAAAAGAAAAGAATAATATAAATAATTAAATTTTGTTTTGTATATATATAATTTTATCATAAATTTGGAAAGTTGTATTCAAAATTAATTTTAATTAAAAAAATAAAGAATTAAATTAATATTAAAAACCTAATTTAACACTAAAAATATCATTATTTATATTTTTAATTAATTAAATATTTATATGAAATTGTATTGATTTATTTTATTATAATCCATTTGAAAATCAAGTATATCATTATTTAGATTTTTAATTAATTAAGCATTTATATGAAATTGTATTAATTTATTTTATTATAATTTATTTGAAAATCAAGTTTTTTTTTATTAAAAGAAATTGTTTTAAAGCAGTATTTTATTTTATTTTAAACATTTTTAATCTATTTTGTATATTAATTTTTTTGGGATGGATAATGTTTTAAAATTGTTTTTGTTTGGATATGAGTTTGGTTGTCTCGGAAACAAACAGGGTAACAACTCAAAATCCATAACTTATAGTCATGGTAACAACTCAAAACCCATAACCTATAGTCAATTGGTAGGAGTGAAAGCTTGCCCCAATACACATCATTAATGGGTATGTCACGCACTCCCATATACTAAGTAAATTTTTTTTTTAACATTACGTGGCAATCTTTTATCTTAACACTAAGATATGGTAAATACATGGGTTCATATAAAACATGTAAATTACATTACCTGATTTTAAACTATAAACTTATTACACAAACAGCGGACTTCCAATATCTATATATAAAAAGGTGGCGGCATAAATTAAAGATGATATCATGCATATGTGGCAAGTATATAGTTGCACGCATCACTATTAACCCTGGTTGATTGACGAAGTTATATGATTATACATATGTGCATAGTGTTAATTACATAACCCCTTAGCAATTTCCGCCACTACGAAGCCTTCGGCTTACATGCAATGCACAGAATTCAATTATCATTAAATGGCAACAGCTACCATTCGGATTTTTCCCTATCCCGAACTTACCTGCATTCAATACATTCGTCCGGCCTCTGCATTTGGTACCAACTGTTCAAACCTGCGTCGTCCATTTGGCAAGGTGGACGGCTGTGATGGCACTTGGCCATGTGCTCCCGGAGCTCGAGGTGATACAGTCTGGCTTCTCGGTGATGTTTGGTTTCGCGCCCATCTCCACCGACTATCGAACGGTGAACAATGCATATGGCAGATCGACGGAGGAATTCATGCCACGAATCGATCATTGGTATGGAAGGTTTATAATCCTATCCCCTTTCTTTCGGGTTCTATTGTTCATTTGGTCCTGCGATGAGTGTGCTGTAGCTCTGAGTTCCTGAATAGTTCTTATGCAATTTACAGCTGCTGTCAGGGTTATGAAACGGTTCAGGTATGCGTTCCATTAGAGTTTGCAATGCTTCAATGTTTACTAGCGGTAATACGCCATTTCTCCTCATATCTCTAGTTATTACAGTCCCTTTGTCTGTCACGATTTCCAGCTATTACTTATCGGTTTTGGTTTTTATAATGCTACTGTTCCATACTGCATATCGTTCTCAGGTTTTCTTAACTAATGGTTTTCTGGTTCAGGTAAGAGGCTGCCATCGCACATTGAGGGCAAGGGTAACCTCCAACATGTTGTCGGCCGCCCTTAACTAGGTATGCCCATTACTGTAGGTTATTTTCCATTCTCAACAATCGAACCGAAGTCTGAATCCGGCTTCCCTTGATCAGGGTTGTCAGACTTTGACTGTTTTGATTCAGATTCCGCATATACCAGGGTTCTCTGGCAATGAAACGACTTCTAACCTTGCTCAAGCGGGACTCCATTGTCGAGAAGCACAGCACTCTGAGCTTCGATGGATTAGTTCAGGAACTATTTTAGCATGTTTATTTTAAGCTTTAAGCCATCCGGCTCATTATGTCTACAGACAAATATTTATGAACGAACTTAATGTTTGACTCTGACATAGATTGCTCTATTAGTTTCTTGTATAATGAGGTTACCCCTTTAAGTTTGGTTTGTTCCCATTCTTGTTTACAGTCCTCTCGGACAGGTTTTATCCTCTGTTTCCTAGATTTATATTCTGAGCTTTCCACACAGAATGTTTAATATACAGCTATACATTTTCATTAAGATACATTTTGGTTTGTTTATGATACCCTGCGGCTCGTCTTTCCGTTCAACTGTATAGCTAGGGGTTTATTTGTAAGTCGGTCTGAAGAATGCATACACCACGGTTAACATACTATTCTGGTCATATATATTATTTATTTGTTGGACAATCAATACGTTTGCTCTCGATATGTATTCTGTGCATGCAAAATTGCAGAGTTTGATTTCATAATGTATAAGGTTCTTGTCGTTCTCCGGCTCCGGCTATCCGAGTCCAGGGTTTAATCTGCACATATGTTTTCTTTATTTTATGTTGACAACATTGTAATATATATGTGCACTCGTTATTATTGCGGCACTTTACCAGTCCGCCTTATGATTCAATGTCATGCTGTGAATGCATATTAAGGGTTTTCTATCAGGATTACATATCCTACTTTTCTCGAATCTTGTTGGGTCGAATGTATATTTCGCTTGCTTGTCCTGTAAATTAAACAGAGGGTCTACGGTATACCCTTTACATATTTCTAAATATCATTCTGATTATAAAGACTCGTCTACTCAGATTTATGTCGTATGGTCATTTCTAATTAAGATGCAAGGGTTTGATGTCTGTTTCTTCTTTCAATACAAATGCGTTTCGGTCTCTGTTTATACAAATACTGCTTGAATCTCTTTTTATATTCAGATAAGGTTAACAGTCAACTAACCCCTACTGTTCTCCATTTCTTCTCACAGAACAGTGTAATAGTTTAGCACAGTACAAAATAAGAAATAACTTCAGTAAATAAATAGTCTCACAGTAGGCCATACCTGCTATTCTGCAAACCTACTTGAGTGCTTGTCAATCCACCCGTCCGTAGGAAGTTCTTCGCTGAGCTTCCACCCCCAAGCACTTGCAAGTCCTACTCGACCGCAATAACACTGGTCTCACCAGTCAACGCTATCTGATCCTAACCAGACATAGCGTGCACAAGAAAAATCCCTTTTCCCCTTATGCTATCTGATCCTAACCAGACATAGCATTTCTTTTTTTTTCCTTTCTTTTTCTCTGCCATCTGATCCTCACCCCCCTGTTAGGGTGCTTGCTGATCCATTTTAACCAATGCCATGAATCAGTTGTAACTGATATGTAATTTAAAATTACTTTTACGCAGGTTTGATTAACTGATTGGTAATTTAAAATTACTTTACGTGGGGTTAATCACAATAGGTATATTACATACTTCCCCCCTTAACAGGAACACCGTCCTCGGTGTTCATTTCTCGTCGGAACTTGATATTTTACTTGTGGTATTACCATCTAATCCACACAAAATGTGATCCTTTCTCTTTGAAATCAACGATTTCATTCCAAGAAAAGACGACAAACAAAATAGTAATGATATAGTCATAAGAAATATCATTAGTTATAAGCATCAATAGTCATAATCATTCATAATTGCAAAAATATGCAACTTCTAATCGCCACCACCTGGCCCTTATTCATTCATAATAAACAATTCTCTGTGTCAACTTACCATAACTTACCATCTTATGCTTGAAAATCATGAATACTTTCATGTAAGCATTTTAATAGTAGTTGGAAATCTGTTCATTCCTCCACGGTAAGTAATTCCTGTAATATATGACTAACATATTCAATTGCATTATTCACTATATTTTGAGTCAAATGAAATATTTTTGACTATCAATTCAACTGTGCAATGCTAGATGATTTCTAAATCACAGTACTTTTACATGTACTTAAAGAGCACTAACACTAATCATCAAATGATAAATCACTGCTCACGTGCACACTGAACGAATTCTCACTAAAGACATCCGCAAAGTGCTTCTAGATGTATCAAAAGAGCACCTAGCTCTCTAATCATCAAAACAATCAATCACTGCATCATTTGAAAATGGTCTTAGTCCCTACTAAGACTTTCACAAGATTAATAATATGATAAAGGAATTAAAATTTCCAATAATTCCTTATTGAGTACTAAATTCATTTCCTGTTAAACGTGCATAACATATTTTACACAACCATATATAGAATTCATCTTTAACATATCATATAGCTGATTCGTTAATTTCTTTAACTATGAGTACCATAAAGGCTAAAGAATTCCCAACCCATGGGAACCGGTTTCCATAACCAAACCGAGTCATTTTCACATCCAGACAGTTTCTTCGATAGAGACCTTACCAAGTCTAACATAGAATTCCACTGGCCAACCAGCTTAAGAATTCTAGGGAGAGGAGATCTGGGCAGACAAGTACCATCAACCCTTCCGGGCAGGTAGCTGCCATCAACCCAACTCCGGGCAGACAAGTACCATCAACCCCTCTGGGCAGGTAATTGCCATCAACCCAACTCCGGGCAGACAAGTACCATCAACCCCTCCGGGCAGGTAATTGCCATCAACCCAACTCCGGGCAGACAAGTACCATCAACCCCTCCGGGCAGGTACTGCCATCAACCCAAGCACTTGCAGGTCCTACTCGACCGCAATTACACTGGTCTCGCCAGTAAACGCTATCTGATCCTAACCAGACATAGCGTACACAGGAAAATTCTTTTCCTCTTATGCCATCTGATCCTAACCAGACATAGCATGAATATTTTCTCTTTTAATACTCTTTCTCAAAGTAATTTACACAATGAACCATATGAACATTATCATTAGCACAACAAACATACATGTATACCATGCATTTACACTTAACCCCAACATGGGTCCACAACATCAAGATTGATGGGAAACATATCCATCATACACGTTGTATGCATGCAAATTTTCCAAATAACATAATTCATGCATATCATATAACATCATTCTTTCTCATTTATAATTGTATTTCACATTGCAGCAATTTATGTAATGAGTTTTCTTGTTGCCATTAAGCTACCACTACTTAATCCCATCAGCAACGTTAGTTATAAATATGCATCAGTTAACACGTATTCCATTTCCCAGAATGTTCATGCATACAATATTGTCATGTATAAAAACATATGCAAATACTCATTAATGTATAAATGTCAACAACAATTGAGTTAATACTCTCAACATTCCCAATTTTGCCATAGTCTGTTGTTCCAATTCAAATCATCATTAACGGAGTATTATCTTACGTTTACTATGGCTAGCTTTAGTCATGCATCGTTAGTGTAATTAAACATAATTTCTCTAACATACAAGAACATAACTCTTATGTCACAATGACTAATCTTTGTGCATACTATTGCTTATCATATAAGCCCTTCTTTAATGTATGCAACACTTATTCCCTTCACTAGAAGACCACCATCATTTCATACGACAAACCACATACCTCTTTCTTAAGGAAGTCATTTTAATCCTCATTTCTCTATCTTCTGATGTGAGGATTTCTTAAGATTCCCTTTCAAGAAATTATTAAAGATGTCTATCTTTCGGCATGAAACCAAGATACAAAAACAAGGTTTACTTATCCTTTATGCATCAAATCAAGCAATCAACACAGCTCTTCCAACAAGACAATCTCTCCAAGAGATTATTATTTTCAAGGAAGCTATCATGACCACTTTCTCTAAGTACGCACAGTCTCATAATTCCAAAGTCAAAATAGCTACCAATATGCAACATGTGTTCTCCTAACACAATTACTTCACTTTAATGCACATAGTTCTTTTCATGAAACAAGTAAGGATTTTGGTTCTTGTATGAACACTATTCTAATGTGTCTTTAAAGAAAAGAACCTCTATATTCCATTTTCAAGAACTCTCATAAAATCCTGCATCTTCATACATGAAATATGCATACTCTTAGGATGAGACTATATTTATGCATATATGTAATATACTCTTTCCTCAAGAAATTAGGGATAAATATCTATGTACCTAGAAGCACATCCTTAGTTATCTTTTATCATGCATGTAATGCATAATCATTTCACTAGAACTTAGAGACTAACTAGAATCATAATGCAATTAGCATATATATATATATATATATATATATATATATATATATATATATATATATATATATATATATATTTTCCAAGAAGCTTTTATCAAATAAAGATACATATTTTAATTCAAGCAAACTTGGCCACCTTCCATGCTATGTTCTCAGGACATTTATATACGTCATCCTCTTTCTCAAGAAGATACTTGGCTATATTTAACAAGGATTTTATAGACCAGAGACAAGCATTTCACACACAAGACTCACATGGAGTCTTTCTAATAGGAACTACCTATTTTCTTTACCAAGAAAACATACAAGATAATCAATCTTTAACTGCATGCCTTAACACATTTTCTTTACCAAGAAAATCTATAAAAGAACCATTCTTTTATTGCATGCATTCAAATACTTCCTCTACTAAGAAATCATATAAAACATTCATACGTGTTCTTCAAGTAAGTGAACAAGACACTTATCTTATCCTTGGGTCAACATGCATAACTTAACAAGTTAAACTACCCTTACCGGAAACAATTGCTCTACTTATGCAATTAGAAGCATAATCTCCTAAGTGTCACACACACACCAGAGTTACCACTTGATGCTAGATGCAAGAACTATCATAACAGTACTATGTATCCATTTCAGAATAATGACTTTAAGGAGACATTACGAAAATCATTAACAGCAACACACTATAGTTATCATTTTCCAACTCCTTAAGCATGGTCAAGGGAATACTCACATGCACATCAAGCGCTATCTAGTCATTCCCAAACTCTTTTTCCCATCTCCGTCTGTCCCTACAGCACGGTCTTCTTCCTTCTCCTTGCTTCCTTTTCCTTTGGAAGCATCTATAGTTGGGGAAGGTAGTTAGAGTTCACTGACAACTGTATTAACACAGGTAGTCTATTAATGAATAATTATCACATGTAGTTATACCATGAATGGGTCCTAGAAATGTTACCCACTGAACATGCCTCTACAATTAACTTTACCCTGTAATGCAACATGCATAAGAAATCCATCATTCCCATAGTAGAGATAAATTCAACCATCGTTAAATCGAGACTCCAATGGTTTTTATCTCCCAACAAGTAATGATTAACATAAACAGATACCATGCTAATGGATTTCAATTAATTAGAGGGCAATCATCTTTAAATCTATTAGGACATAAGCATATACTATTCATCATGCATTCCCATGGTGAATAAAATTAAGAACTCTTCTCATAAACAACTAGAACTATAGCACAGAGAGAGTAAGAATCTTCACACACACATTCCATGCATGCGACATCAATCAACTTCACTTGTTTACGGATTGTAGCAATCTTAGTCCAATTCAATTAATGCATATAAGTTCCATGGGTTAGTCATACAACACTAACCAATCTCAACTACCAATCATCTTCATGCATCCATGATAAGACTGAATCAAAGTTAGTTATGACAATCAAGTCTCGCTGCTTGACTCATTGCATGTTTTTTTTTTTTTTTTTTAAACAATTTTTCATCCTATTCAAGGATGTTTCCCCTGATTTATATTCATGCATTAGCCTATTAAGTTTCGTTCATTGTAATTTCAATCTAGTTCAATTTATGCATCATTGTTATTGCCATATTTGCAAATTAAAACTTGGTAGTTGATTGTCACTTCCTCAATGAGTGTTCAATATTGTTCTTAAGTGCGACAAAAGTTTCATTGTCTTTTTCCTCATCAGGAATCCAATGTTATGAATGTAGTTATGCAACAACTTATTACCTACTTCTCAAAGAAGTTATAAACATGAATCACACCTGTCATACCAAAAGTAGTGTACGACACAAATGAATATGCGAATGATTAAACTCATACCTGAGTTAATGCCTACTAATGGCGTACTTCAATATCCTTTCCGCTTACCAATTCCCAAAGGCGCCAGTATTGCAACCTTTAGCTCTGATACCAATTTGTCACGCACTCCCATATACTAAGTAAAATTTTTTTTTAATATTACATGGCAATCTTTTATCTTAACACTAAGATATGGTAAATACATGGGTTCATATAAAACATGTAAATTACATTACCTGATTTTAAACTATAAACTTATTACACAAACAGCGGACTTCCAATATCTATATATAAAAAGGTGGCGGCATAAATTAAAGATGATATCATGCATATGTGGCAAGTATATAGTTGCACGCATCACTATTAACCCTGGTTGATTGACGAAGTTATATGATTATACATATGTGCATAGCGTTAATTACATAACCCCTTAGCAATTTCCGCCACTACGAAGCCTTCGGCTTACATGCAATTCACAGAATTCAATTATCATTAAATGGCAACAGCTACCATTCGGATTTTTCCCTATCTCGAACTTACCTGCATTCAATACATTCGTCCGGCCTCTGCATTTGGTACCAACTGTTCAAACCTGCGTCGTCCATTTGGCAAGGTGGACGGCTGTGATGGCACTTGGCCATGTGCTCCCGGAGCTCGAGGTGATACAGTCTGGCTTCTCGGTGATGTTTGGTTTTGCGCCCATCTCCACCGACTATCGAACGGTGAACAATGCATATGGCAGATCGACGGAGGAATTCATGCCACGAATCGATCATTGGTATGGAAGGTTTATAATCCTATCCCCTTTCTTTCGGGTTCTATTGTTCATTTGGTCCTGCGACGAGTGTGCTGTAGCTCTGAGTTCCTGAATAGTTCTTATGCAATTTACAGCTGCTGTCAGGGTTATGAAACGGTTCAGGTATGCGTTCCATTAGATTTTGCAATGCTTCAATGTTTACTAGCGGTAATACGCCATTTCTCCTCATATCTCTAATTATTACAGTCCCTTTGTCTGTCACGATTTCTAGCTATTACTTATCGGTTTTGGTTTTTATAATGCTACTGTTCCATACTACATTTCATTCTCAGGTTTTCTTAACTAATGGTTTTCTGGTTCATGTAAGAGGCTGCCATCGCACATTGAGGGCAAGGGTAACCTCCAACATGTTGTCGGCCGCCCTTAACCAGGTATGCCCATTACTGTAGGTTATTTTCCATTCTCAACAATCGAACCAAAGTCTGAATCCGGCTTCCCTTGATCAGGGTTGTCAGACTTTGACTGTTTCGATTCAGATTCCGCATATACCAGGGTTCTCTGGCAATGAAACGACTTCTAACCTTGCTCAAGCGGGACTCCATTGTCGAGAAGCACAACACTCTGAGCTTCGATGGATTAGTTCAGGAACTATTTTAGCATGTTTATTTTAAGCTTTAAGCCATCCGGCTCATTATGTCTACAGACAAATATTTATGAACGAACTTAATGTTTGACTCTGACATAGATTTCTCTATTAGTTTCTTGTATAATGAGGTTACCCCTTTAAGTTTGGTTTGTTCCCATTCTCTTGTTTACAGTCCTCTCGGACGGGTTTTATCCTCTGTTTCCTAGATTTATATTCTGAGCTTTCCACACAGAATGTTTAATATATAGCTATACATTTTCATTATGATACATTTTGGTTTGTTTATGATACCCTGCGGCTCGTTTTCCTTTCCGTTCAACTGTATAGCTAGGGGTTTATTTGTAAGTCGGTCTGAAGAATGCATACACCACGGTTAACATACTATTCTGGTCATATATATTATTTATTTGTTGGACGGTCAATACGTTTGCTCTGGATATGTATTCTGTGCATGCAAAATTGCAGAGTTTGATTTCATAATGTATAAGGTTCTTGTCGTTCTCCGGCTCCGGCTATCCGAGTCCAGGGTTTAATCTGCACATATGTTTTCTTTATTTTATGTTGACAACATTGTAATATATATGTGCACTCGTTATTATTGCGGCACTTTACCAGTCCACCTTATGATTCAATGTTATGCTGTGAATGCATATTAAGGGTTTTCTATCAGGAATACATATCCTACTTTTCTCGAATCTTGCTGGGTCGAATGTATATTTCGCTTGCTTCTCCTGTAAATTAAACAGAGGGTCTACGGTATACCCTTTACATATTTCTAAATATCATTCTGATTATAAAGACTCGTCTACTCAGATTTATGTCGTATGGTCATTTCTAATTAAGATGCAAGGTTTTGATGTCTGTTTCTTCTTTCAATACAAATGTGTTTCGGTCTCTGTTTATACAAATACTGCTTGAATCTCTTTTTATATTCAGATAAGGTTAACAGTCAACTAACCCCTACTGTTCTCCATTTCTTCTCACAGAACAGTGTAATAGTTTAGCACAGTACAAAATAAGAAATAACTTCAGTAAATAAATAGTCTCACAGTAGGCCATACCTGCTATTCTGCAAACCTACTTGAGTGCTTGTCAATCCACCCGTCCGTAGGAAGTTCTTCGCTGAGCTTCCACCCCCAAGCACTTGCAGGTCCTACTCGACCGCAATAACACTGGTCTCGCCAGTCAACGCTATCTGATCCTAACCAGACATAGCGTGCACAGGAAAAATTCATTTTCCCCTTATGCTATCTGATCCTAACCAGACATAGCATTTCTTTTTCTTTCCTTTCTTTTTCTCTGCCATCTGATCCTCACCCCCCTATTAGGGTGCTTGCTGATCCATTTTAACCAATGCCAAGAATCAGTTGTAATTGATATGTAATTTAAAATTACTTTTACGCAGGTTTGATTAACTGATTGGTAATTTAAAATTACTTTACGTGGGGTTAATCACAATAGGTATATTACAGGGGTAATTTCAGGTGGTGTGGTTTTCTTTGAAGAACTGTGATGAGTGAGCTTGCATTCATAGATAGCATCAATGATGGATGACCTCACTGCTATTTTGTCATGTAAATTATGATAACTTTTCCACTGCATGTTACATAAATATTTCTAATTTTTTAGATATATATTTTAGGTAATTTTACATTATATTTAGTGGGGATTTGTTGGAACCATAAGTACAAGCTATATAATTTACAAAATCTTGTTATATGATTTTTTTTTCAAACTCTCCCAAAAAATATAAAACTATTAATTAAATTACATTTTTCTTCTTTAACATTTCATTTTAAATTTATTAATATTATAAATAACAAATCTCAAAAATGTCATAGAAACTCCCTCCAATCTTGATATTAAGATATTCATATTAAGCATAGCCAAAAAAAAAAGAAAAACAACTATGCCCCTTAGCAATGTAGCTAACCACTCTCGTCTCTAACCGCGACTAACTATATTTTAGTGCAATCCTATATTTTAGTGCAATGTTTAAAGAAATATTTTCTTTTGCCACCTGAAATCAATACAAAGATAGATAGTGTGTCATGCACACATAATAATTAAAAAAAAAAAAAAATTCCATCTCCATATATGTAACATTTCCTTTCTCCACATTAGCAACTTTCGCTTTCGTCTCTGACTATATTTTAGTGTAATGTTTAAATAGATATTTTCTTTTTACAATTGAAATTAATATTACATTTTAATATAATGTTTAAATAGATATTTTTTTTGTTACTTTGTAATGTTTAAATTAATATTATATTTTAATATAGCGACATTTGAATGGACATTGTTGAAAACAAGGGTGGATGGTCAAAAACCAAGAAACCAAGTGACCAGTGCGTGTTTAATCAGAGGATTGGGAAGGTGTTCTTTGGACTGGTGATCATTGGTAAAATTGCAAGGAGGGAAATATATAGTAGTAAAATCTCACTTTGGGAGAACAATGAGTGCACTTTGTTTGCAATATCTTTTCCTAGTAACAATAATTTGCATGTTTTCAGAAAACTTAATAATTTTTTTGTCATGTTATAATTGGTGTATTTTTAATTTAATATAATTATTTATTATCATTATTATTTAATTTTTAGAAGGAAACACATACTTTTAACCATTAAGTTTTGTCATGTTATAATTGGTGCATTATGTTTTTTTTATTTTATTTTTAGCCAAATTTTCCTATGATTCCCAATTAAAATCTATGTAAATTCAATTCTAGATTCTGATTCTAAGAAAAGCGGTTCCAAGAAAGGGATTTGATTCCTGATTGAATTCTAAGTAAATTCAACCCTTGATTCTGATTCCAGGAAAGAGGTTCTCAAAGGGGAAATATATATATAGAGAGAGAGATCCAATGTTGAGCAGCAAGGAATTTATTTTCCACTAATGGGCGAGTTCAATTCCCATTAGGACTTTTCCTGGAATCATGAGGCCACCTAGAGGTAGTGATCAAATGTGTGGCTGCACCTAGAAGAATTGTATTAAATGGTTTCATGACCCATGCAGACATTAATGGATCAAAGGCCACAACAATTTACTTCAATATTAATCAAGTCCAATGGGTTACCTCAATTAGTTTAAATGGACCATTTGAAGGTGGAGTTTGCAATGAGGTCTCTGGTTCAAGTCCTGATGAGTCTTGAGTCTGATTGGGTCCTGGTGGGTTACCAGCTGCCATTATGGCAGGCAGTTGAGCTGTTCTCCATCTGGATATTCCAAGGGAAGAAGCGGGGGGAGGGGTGGTGGGGATCCCAAGTTTTTTTTGGGGACTACACAAACACACGTCATCCATGTGGATATTCTAAGGATGTGAGGGGGTCCTGGAGGTTTTTTGGGGGAAAAAGATAAATATAAATATAAATATATAGATATATGTGTGTAGAGAGAGAGACAGGTGCCCCTCTAACAGCAAAGAATCATATATAGAACTGAAAACCAATCACAAGAATCTAAAGTTATATTCATATTTCATAAAAGCATGGTTCTGTTCAATGCCCATGAAACTACGCACAATAAGAGAGTATCACTGCATTGAGAATTTGTAGTTACATAAGAATAACACAAATCTTTATTTTTTTCAAGGGAAAGAATTGAAAGTAAAAGATTAGATGATTGATTTTACAGTGGATACAATAAAAGACTTATGTTTTTTTTTTATTTTTAGCCAAATTCTCCTTTGATTCCCGATTAAAATATATGTAAATTCAATTCTAGATTCTGATTCTAAGAAAAGAGGTTCCAAGAAAGGGATTTGGTTCCTAATTGAATTCAAAGTAAATTCAACCCGCGATTCTGATTCCAAGAAAGAGGTTCTCAAAGGGGAAATATATATAGAGAGATAGATCCAATGGTGAGTAGTAATGAATTTATTTTCCACTAATGGGCGAGCTCAATTCCCATGAGGACTTTTCCTGGAATCATGAGGCCACCTAGAGGTTGTGATCAAATGTGTGGCTGCACCTAGAAGAATTGTATTAAATGGTTTCATGACCCCATGCACACATTAATGGATCAAAGGCCGCAACAATTTACTTCAATATTAATCAAGTCCAATGGGTTACCTCAATTAGTTTAAATGGACCGCTTGAAGGTGGAGTTTTCCATGAGGTCTCTGGTTCAAGTCCTTATGAATTTTGAGTCTGATTGGGTCCTGGTGGGTTATCAACTGCCATTGTGGCTCGTAGTTGAGTTGTCCTCCATCTGGATATTCCAAGGGAAGAATGGGGAGGGGGTGATCCCCAAGTTTTTTTGTGGCGATTACACGCACACACATCATCCATCTGGATATTCTAAGGAAGCGAGGGGGTCCTGAGAGGTTTTTTTGGGGGAAAAATATAAAAATAAATATATAGATATATGTGTCTGTAGAGAGAGAGAGGTGCCCCTCTAACAACAAAGAATCATATATAGAACAGAAAATCAATCACAAGAATCTAAAGTTCTATCCATATTTCATAAAAGCATGGTTCTGTTCAATGCCCATGAAACTACAGACAATAAGAGAGTATCACTACATTGAGAATTTGTATTTACGTAAGAATAATACAAATCTTTATTCTTTTCAAGGAAAAGAATTGAAAGTAAAAGCTTAGATGATTGATTTTGCAGCGGATACAATAAAAGACTTATGTTTTGGGCTGTCTAATTGCTTGTCCAATGGAGAGACAAGGTGCCCAAAGAGAATTCGTAATTGCCTACGGAGCATAGTAATTGACCTTTAATTTAAAGTAAGCAAGACTATTGTGCAAGGCCATCTCATGTTCAAGGATATGCTCTGACCTTCAGTCCTAATGATTCAAAATCGTTCCTTCGTGTAGCCCTCTATCTGCAAAATTTTCTGAACTCCTCATCAGAACTAGAAGATTCTGATTGGTCCAGCTCAGAGGAGAATTTGGACTTCTTACATTTTGATCGATTAATATTTCGATGACCTACCGTGTCATATTCATTAACCAATTCAAATATATTGCTGGAGATTTTTGCATTTGAACTTGTACAATCAGGTTGAGTTTCCTATTCATCATGATATTTGTTGGAATTCCCACTTTTTGAATAGGTCATTTTTGTCCAAATCTATCCCAAGTCATTTTTAGACAGTCACTATTGTATACCTATTGATCAATCAGAAAAGAAAAATGCTACTATGTCAATCAGAGATCAAATTTTGCTACACAACATCTTCTTTCATTGTGAGTGTCTCTTTGATGTCTTTTTAACATGTTGTTAGATATGAAAAGGAAAATGTGAAAAATCAGAAAGTTTTACCAATGGTGAACATTTGACAATCCAAAATGTTGGAAAGGAATGTTGCTCAAATATGCATTCCTGGTCCATTTCCTTCCATTGGGACTTCTTTGTCACCATCAAGAGCCTTCAATGCCACCCAAGATTACTCCTCAAGTTCCCTAGAGGAAATAGTAACCTAAAAGACTTTGATGAATCAAATTTAGTAGTATAAATCAAACCTTTACATGAGTGTTGGGAAAAGCAGATGTTATAAGCGTTTCCTGTACTTCACTTGACAATTTATTTTTCGCCTTGCTCAGGATGAATGCATCTTGATCAGAAGTTGCATCAATAGAAGTTATTTGATAGCCACTGTCCCAGCGTCTATGAATACCTTCACTTGGATAGAGAAAATCAATCTCAACAGACTAAACAAATGCAACTAGTAGTTAATGAGAAATAATGGTTTATTAAGGAGATTCATATTATAAAGTAAATAGCATGGAAAATGCAACCGAACTTTTGTGAAGAATAAAAATAATGCTATCTAACAGCAAAGAATCATATATAGAACAGAAAACCAATCACAAGAATCTAAAGTTCTATTCATATTTCATAAAAGCATGGTTCTGTTCAATTCCCATGAAACTATAGACAATAAGAGAGTATCACTGCATTGAGCATTTGTACTTACGTAAGAATAACACAAACCTTTATTTTTTTCAAGGGAAAGAATTGAAAGTAAAGGATTAGATGATTGATTTTACAGTGGATACAATAAAGGACTTATGTTTTGTATTTTTAGCCAAATTTTCTTTTGATTCCTGCTTAAAATCTATGTAAATTCAATTCTAGATTCTGATTCTAAGAAAAGAGGTTCCAAGAAAGGGATTTGATTCCTGATTGAATTCTAAGTAAATTCAACCCTCGATTTTGATTCCAAGAAAGAGGTTCTCAAAGGGGAAATATATATATAGAGAGAGAGATCCAATGGTGAGCAGCAAGGAATTTATTTTCCACTAATGGGCGAGTTCAATTCCCATTAGGACTTTTCCTAGAATCATGAGGCCAGCTAGAGGTTGTGATCAAATGTGTGGCTGCACCTAGAAGAATTGTATTAAATGGTTTCATGACCCATGCACACATTAATGGATCAAAGGCCATGACCATTTACTTCAATACTAATCAATTCCAATGGGTTACCTCAATTAGTTTAAATGGACTGTTTGAAGGTGGAGTTTTCCATGAGGTCTCTGGTTCAAGACGTGTTGAGTCTCGAGTCTGATTGGGTCCTGGTGGGTTACCAACTACCATTGTGGCTGGCAGTTGAGCTGTCCTCCATCTGGATATTCCAAGGGAAGAAGGGGGAGGGGAGGATCCGCAAGTTTTTTTGGGGGGATTACACACACACATATCATCCATCTAGATATTCTAAGGAAGTGAGCGGTCCCCAAAGTTTTTTTTGGGGGAAAAAATATAAATATAAATATATAGAGATATGTGTGTAGAGAGAGAGAGAGAGAGGTGCCCCTCTAACAACAAAGAATCATATATAGAACAGAAAACCAATCACAAGAATCTAAAGTTCTATTCATATCTCATAAAAGCATGGTTTTGTTCAATGCCCATGAAACTGCAGACAATAAGAGAGTATCACTGCATTGATCATTTGTATTTACGTAAGAATAAAACAAATATTTAATTTTTTCAAGGGAAAGAATTGAAAGTAAAAGATTAGATGATTGATTTTACAGTGGATACAATAAAAGACTTATGTTTTAGGCTGTCTAATTGCTTGTACAATGGAGAGAAAAGGTGCCCAAAGAGAATTTGTAATTGCCTATGGAGCATAATAATTGACCTTTAATTTAAAGTAAACAAGACTATTGTGCAAGGCCATCCCATGTTCAAGGATATGCTCTAACCTTCAGTCCTAATGATTCAAAAGTGTTCCTTTGTGCAGGCCTCAGTCTGCAAAATTTTCTGAACTCCTCATCAGAACTAGAAGATTCTGATTGGTCCAGCTCAAAAGAGAATTTGGACTTATTACATTCTGATCCATTAATCTGTCGATGACCTACCATGTCATCTTCACTAACCAATTCAAATATATTGCTGGAGATTTTTGCATTTGAACTTGTACAATCAGGTTGAGTTTCCCCTTCATCATGATATTTGTTGGAATTCCCACTTTTCGAATAGGTTATTTTTGTCCAAATCTTTCCCAGGTCATTTTCACACAGTCACTATTGTATACCTATTGATCAATCGGAAAATAAAAATGCTATTGTGTCAATCAGAGATCAAATTTTGGTACACAACATCTTCTTTCATTGTGAGTGTCTCTTTAATGTCTTTTTAACATGTTGTTAGATCTAAAAAGGAAAATGTGATAAATCAGAAAGTTTTACCGATGGTGAACATTTGACAATGTAAAATGTTGGAAAGGAAAGCTGCTCAAATATGCATGCCTGGTCCATTTGCTTCCATTAGGACTTCTTTGTCACCATCAAGAGCCTTCAATGCCACCCAAGATTACTCCTCAGGGACCTATCAGTCCAGGCCACTCTCTAGAGGAAATAGTAACCTAAAAGACTTTGATGAATCAAATTTAGTAGTATAAATCAAACCTTTACATGAGTGCTGGGAAAAGTAGATGTTCAAAGCGTTAATCAATCTCAAGCTCAATAGACTGAATAGCTAGTAGTTAATGAGAAATAATGGTTTATTAAAGAGATTTAGATTATAAAGAAAATAGCATGGAAAATGCAACCTGAATTTCTGTGAAGAATAAAAATAATGCTATCTAATTTTTCAGAACAAAATATCACCTGATTTTAAAACCCTGCATTTCTTGACATAACCAAACCCCATTGATTTCTAGCAATTGCCATTGATGTCACATAAAATCCCTCTTTCCATTTCTTGCTAATCCATTTAAATGGAAATGAATCACTCACTTTATATGATTTTTGAGTATAGAGTGTACCTAAGATAAACCGGTGCATCATCAGATCACTACAAGGAAGTTTAGTAAACACTCAAAAGCCTGAGCATCAAGAGTATTTCCCAGAAGCACAAACATTATAGATATTACTCCAACAGTCCAGAGTAACAATCAATACCCCAACTTCAACAACATGGTTTGATTTATTTTAGGAACAACTATGGCTAAGTAAAACTCCAACAAACATTTATGGTAGCTTCTATACTTTTCAACTTCGAGATATCTAGCTTCTAGAATCTATACTCTTAAACTTAAAAATATTAATGGTAAAGAGATCTAATTTGAAGGTATTAGGACCATTTTTTTCGATGCATGCATTTCACTTCAACAACGTTCCTTGCTATGTTCAGGTTGTTTAGAAGTTAGAACGTTGTATAGGTTCATATGGTTACAGGGTGTTTTTGGTCAATTTTGGATAATGCGACCACCTCATTGCATTAGTAAGTAGGAACTACATATCTTTATATGTTCTTGACTATGCTACAGACATGGTCACAAGTGACCATGACACATGGGACTAGAGGCCCACTTCAATGTCCATCATTTTTTTATGTTTGTTGCATCCATATAACACCCAAATTATTATCTGCTAACGTGGAAACAATGAATATGGGCCAATACACAGGTTGCGCTATTGCTTTGCAAAATATAGAGCCTATGTCCCCTGGCTTTTTCAATCAGCAAGAAACATAACCTTGCATACTCTGTTTCGAATAAAAATTATTAATTTACCTCTAGATTTCTCTTCCAAGCCAAAGCTACTACATTCAACCCAACCTATATCTCCCCTCCTGATTAAGGCTTAAGATCTTCAGTGGACACAAGTCTGTCTATATGCAACTCAGATTTCCAGTGGCATCTATCTTTGCCTACTCCAATCAGAAAATAATATAATTTTATGAATACCCACAAAAAACCAAGGGTTAGGTCAATGGGAGTAGATAGTAGAGTACAAATTTCATTTTTACACTGCCACTATTGTAAACCTTTTATGGAATTCTAAATGCTTTACTAGCTTCACAACTAATATGGGAATTTTAACTAAGGATAAAAGGCAATGAGGACCTATGGGCTATCCTAACTTTAACAAATATTTAACCAGATGTGAATGCTATATATCCTATTTGAAACAATTTGGGACTCATATATAAAATTATCATATTTGAAACAATCTGAGACCCATATACAGAACAAACGGCGAAGTCACAAGAATTGAAAGTTATATTCAAATTTCTTAGAAGTATAGCTCTCTTCAATGCCCATGGAACTAAAGAAGATAAAAGAATATCACTGCATCGAGCATTTGCATTGACATTATACTTTCTCCTAGACTGCCTAAAGTACAAAACCATCAGAAACAAATAAACAAAAATATGTAATTATAACTCCCTAAAATATATTTTGACCCATGAGAATCAAAATGACCTAGAAAATTTCATAACTCTACTAAATCACAAGCATGATATTTTTAGCCAAATTTTCCTTTGACACCCGATTAAAATCTATGTAAATTCAATTATAGATAATCACGAATAATAGGCTCAAATGAGATTTAGATTACAGTTTCGATTAGCCTTTAAATTCAGACTCTGCTAGTTTCCTATGGGAGAAGAATCTGTTTACCAAGTCTTACTAAATTTCATTAGTCAATCCTACAACTTGCATGAAGGAGTACATGATTGTCTGGCCAACATAGAAGAAATTCCGCTTCACTAGATCCATGCTAATAGTTTTTGCTTTGGATGAATTCACAAGAATGGTCCTTGCATACTTGTGTTTGTATCAATCCCAAGCCACATGTGTTTTTGTCAAATGATCTGAATTCTTGTTCAATTTGAACAGACCCAAAAGAAAACATGTCAAACTACAGACCTGAGATGAAGAATAACAACAGAAAGAAGCCGAAATCAAGATTTCAACCCATCAACATTATCAATGGAACCATTTGCATCTTGCAAACCTATTGTGTCTTCCAACCCTAGAGTGCAACTTTTGTTGGTTGTCATATGTACAAAATATGTCATTTCTTATGATTGCAATATATTGACACTTGAAGGAGCATCCTACTCTATCATATCTGACTGTATTTTGGGTCCCTCAACAGCTAGAGCTTTTGTTTTCTCCATAGCAGAAAGGAATAGCTCCTCAAGTGATGCAAATTCATTGTAAGAACCATTAATGACAGATGCCTTGAGTTTCTGCATCCCAAACCTCACCTGTTTTGTTCCTTCAGAAATAATCATCGTTTTACCAATAGGTAGTTGGTCAGAACTACAATCTGATCTCCTAACTCGACCTATTAAATTTCTACATGGTGAAAAAACAAACATAAGTGATAGTCATGACCAAAAATAGTTTCTCTAAATGCACAGAAATTTTTCCACACAAAAATGAAAAAACGGCAATAATATTTGTCTCACCTACTTTTGGATATGTCAAGGCTAGACCCTACTTCTAATGCTACTTGCTGAAGAGCTTTCACAATAATGTCTTCAAGTGGCATCATTCTTCAGCTTGCATGGTAAGCTTTTCAGCTCCGAGAGAAGCCAAACTGTGCAAAATATCAACAACACTAAAATCTAGTTGGACTGACATTGGTAGAGGCTTTGATACATGCATGATTAATCTCCCATTGCTTTTATTAGTATTATATAACATCAGATTCATTTGCCTTGGTAAACCTCCCTCCTTCATCGAGACCACTGAACCAAGATCATTTGCAAGAGCATGTAGGTGAACAGACCCTGGTACAGAGGAATTTATGGGATTGCACAATCCACCTAAGGCGTCTGCAGGAGAATTTTGAAAATTCTTTTCTTTCAAACCCCACTTTTGCATCAATGCTTCTGCCTCTACATCGTCTAGAATCCTAGCTCGTATTTTATTGTGTGTTGTCTTCATCGGTTTAAGCTCTGATTCTGCAACCAGCATTAATGATACCAATTTCAGTTCCTCATCTGAACCACAATTATGTTTAGAAGATTGTGTGGAACTTGAGAGAGCATGGACATAAAGTTCATGCACACGGCTGCCTACTTCCGAGAAAGACCCTTCCTGGAACTGGTGGCAAAGGCGTGCCCTAGTAGACCCTATTTCACTTACAGAGCTTAAACAAAACAAACTATGAATATTATCTGCTAAAGTGGAAATAATGAATATTGGCCAATACATAGGCTGTGCTATTGCTTTGTAAAATATAGAGCCTATGTCCCCTGGCTTTTTCAATCAACAAGAAACATAACCTTGCATACTCTGTTTCGATTAAAAACTATTAATTTACCTCTAGATTTCTCTTCCAAGCCAAAGCTACTACATTCAAACCAACCTATATCTCCCCTCCTGATTAAGGCTTAAGATCTTCAATGGACACAAGTCTGTCTATCTTTCACGAGCTATGCAACTCAGAGTTCCAATTGCATCTATCTTTGCCTACTTCCAATCAGAAAATAATATAATTTTATGAATGCCCACAAACAACCAAGGGTTAGGTCAATGGGAGTAGATAGTAGAGTACAAATTTCATTTTTGCACAGTCATTATTGTAAATCTTTTATGGACTTCTAAATGCTTTACTAGCTTCACAACTAATATGGGAATGTTTAACTAAGGATAAAAGGCAATGAGGACCTATGGGCTATCCTAACTTTAACAAATATTTAACCAGATGTGAATGCTATATATCCTATTTGAAGCAATTTGGGACTCATATACAAAATTATCCTATTTGAAACAATCTGAGACTCATATACAGAACAAACAGCCAAGTCACAAGAATTCAAATTTCTATTCAAATTTCTTAGAAGTATAGTTCTCTTCAATGCCCATGGAACCAAAGAAGATAAAAGAATATCACTGCATCGAGCATTTGCATTGACATTATACTTTCTCCTAGACTGCCTAAAGTACAAAACCATCAGAAACAAATAAAAATATGTAATTATAACTCCATAAAAGATATTTTGACCCATGAGAATCTAAATGACCTAGCAAATTTCATAACTCTACTCAATCACAAGCATGATATTTTTAGCCAAATTTTCCTTTGACTCCTGATTAAAATCTATGTAAATTCAATTCTAGATAATCACGAATAATAGGCTCAAACGAGATTTAGATTACAGTTTCGATTAGCCTCTAAATTCGGACTCTGCTAGTTTCCTATGGGAGAAGAATCTGTTTACTAAGTCTTACTAAATTTTATTATTCAAGCCAAAAACTTGCATGAAGGAGTACATGATTGTCTAGACAATATAGAAGAAATTCCGCTTCACTAGATCCATGCTAATAGTTTTTGCTTTGGATGAATTCACAAGAATGGTCCTTGCATACTTGTGTTTGTTTCAATCCCAAGCCACATGTGTTTTTGTCAAATGATCTGAATTCTTGTTCAATTTGAACAGACACAAAAGAAAACATGTCAAACTACAAACCTGAGATGAAGAATAACAACAGAAAGAAGCCGAAATCAAGATTTCAACCCATCAAAATTATCATTGGAACCATTTGCATCTTGCAAACCTATTGTGTCTTCCAACCCTAGAGTGCAACTTTTGTTGGTTTTCGTATGTACAAAATATGTCATTTCTTATGATTGCAATATATTGACAATTGAAGGAGCATCCTGCTCTGTCATATCTGACTGTATTTTGGAGTCCCTCAATAGCTAGAGCTTCTATTTTCTCCATAGAAGAAAGGACTAGCTCCTCAAGTGATGCAAATTCATCGTAAGAACCGTTAATGACAGATGCCTTCAGTTTTTGCGTCCCAAATATCACCTGTTTTGTTCCTTCAGAATCCTTTTACCAATAGGCAGTTGGTCAGAACTACAATCTGATCTCCTAACTTGACTTATTAAATTGTGACATGTTGAAAAAACAAACATAAGTGATAGTCATGACCAAAAAGAGCTTCTCTGAATGCACATAAACTTTTCCACACAAAAATGAAAAAACAACGATAATATTTGTCTCACCTGCTTTTGGATATGTCAAGGCTAGACCCTGCTTCCAGTGCTACTTGCTGAAGATCTTTCACAGTAATGTCTTCAAGTGGCATCATTCTTCAGCTTGCACGGTAATCTTTTCAGCTCCGAGAAGCCAAACTGTGCAAAATATCAACAGCACTAAAATCTCTTTGAACTGGCATTGCTAGAGGCTTTGATACCTGCATGATTAATCTCCCATTGCTTTTATTAGTATTAGATAACATGGGATTCATTTGCCTTAGTAAGCCTCCCTCCTTCATCGAGGCCATTGAACCAAGATCATTTGCAAGAGCATGCAGGTGAACAGACCTTGGTACAGAGGAATTTATGGGACTGCACAATCCACCTGAGGCATCTGGAGGAGAATTTTGAAAACTATTTTCTTTCAGACCCCACTTTTGCATCAATGCTTCTGCCTCTACATCATCTAGAATCCTAGCTCGTATTTTACTGCGTGTTGTCTTCATCACTTTAAGCTCTGATTCTGCAGCCAGCACTAATGATACCAATTTTAGTTCTTCATCTGAGCCACAAGTATGTCTAGAAGTTTGTGTGGAACTTGAGAGAGCAGGGACATAAAGTTCATGCCCACGACTTCCTACTTCCGAGAAAGAACCTTCTTGAAACTGGTGGCAAAGGCGTGCCCTAGTAGACCCTGTTTCACTTACAGAGCCTAAACAAAACAAACTATGATCTTTATAAATCATATTGAGGAATTCACTCTCAACCAAATCATCATAATCTCTATTAGAAGCCTTTCCCAAATTTTTTTGTCTCTCTTGTTTATGCTCATGAGACACTTCTGGAATAATCTACTTTTTGCAATAATCTAGAGCAACTTCTTGAAGATGATACTTCATTCTATAGAAAATGATTAGGTATATAACAGACAGGTATTCGCTAACTGTAAGTTTTTCCTAACCAACCAGATAGAGGTATTCGCTCCCTGCACTCTGCGGCCCTCCTCATCCTCCATCCTCGTGCAACAGTAACAACAAAGAAGAAGGTATTCCCTCGCTACTCTCCTCATCCCCCTGCCAGCAAAAAGAAGGTATTCGTCCCTTTCGCCCCCACTCGTAATGATAATTAATTAAATTTGCAATTAACTAAATTTATTTTAAAAGTTTTTTAATTAAATTGGACGGTAGAGCATTGTTGAATCGTCTAACGATGCATCTCACGGTTAAGATTAGTACAGAAAGGAAGTTTGGGGAGTTGATTTCAGAGGGAAACGCCTTACGACGTAATTATATTTTAATATAATGTTTAAATAGATATTTTTTTTTGTTACTTTGTAATGTTTAAATACATATTTCCTTTCGAAAGTTGAAATAGATACGATGACAGTGTGGCATACACATATATTAATTAAAAAATTAAAAAAATTCTATTTCCATATATATATCATTTCTTTTCTTCACATGAGCAACGTCCATATACAAGGGGTAAAATGCATCAATTGTATAAGATAATATTATTTCCTTGGTAGTCTCCACAATAACCTTCATGTTGGTTGTTATTGCTTGATGCACAATTTGTAAATCTGCATTTCTTCTAAAAGTGATTAAATTATCAAACTTGAACTTTTGCAAAGTATGAGTAATGAGAATTTTACCCAACGAAAGGAATAGATAGATTTCTACCTAGCCAAAGGAAGAGATATTCTTATTTGCAGATGTGGGAAATGATCCCTTCAACCTTTTGAAGTTTGACAGAACCAACCAATCCAAAATGGGTTCCTTATGCTCAATCAATCGCCCTATGATTAAACTACTAGATTTCTCATTAAACCACAAGCGCAAATTTCCATCTACAAACAAAATATTCAGAATATTGGTCACACCAAAACTGAATGTATGCTCTTTTCCATCCAAAAATTTACTCATAAAAGCGCGTAACCTTAATTTGATAACTAGCCAAATCAAATGACACAATACCAATATTGGGGCACCAAAACAATATATTTATCCCTCATGTGTAAACCACATACAAAGGCCACACAACACATACAATAGCCCCATCATTGAAAACCATGACCTCTTTAAAAGGCCCATTACCAGGTGTGCTACTCAAATTGTTTGCCTCAATATACACATTGGAGGGTTGGAGCACCCAGACTCATAAGTGGAATGAAAGAAACAAAAAGCTCCAAAGATTCCTTGTAAGCGTTAGGTGGTATTTGCGACAACCTTGAATGCATATGAGACGAATTTATTTGAAACCAAGCAATGAAATAGGTAGGTTCTAATGTGCATGATAATTGACAATGTGTCGAGCAGTGGAAGATTAAGGCTTCAGAGATTAAACCACGTTGCATGATAATTGACGTCGTTTCCAATAATAGCACTATAACCTTTCAAAAGCATCTGCTTCCCAATTTCAAATGTTTAATACGGATTCATAAATTCTTTGTAAAAATATAAAGTACAATTATGCCACAGGGGGTTCACTAGGGGAGCAATACCATACCACGTGGGTTCATATTGGGGGAAATATATTGAGGAAAAAATGACAAAATATATTAGGCATATAATAGGGGGTAAAGGATTTTAATAAATGGAGGTATAAAAAATGGAACTTAAAGTTAATGGAAAAATACAAAGGGGCATAAAAAATACTAATGAAAGAATGGGAAACCTACAATATTGAGTGAAAGTAGGGGCTTTTTATATTGGGAAAGTGTAATGAGTTCATATTGGTAGGGGGTTAAATAATGTGAATTTTATAGATATTTTCCAATATATATTCAAATGAAGGGTATTGTCTAGTATGCCATGAATGCACGTGCTATGTTAGAGGTTAATTGAGTGAAGCCCCCCTAAACTATGTTGACATTTTCTTCTGAATATAATTCGTAGACTCTGTTTAGTCTCTATTTGTTACATATGTTAGACTCTAGTGACGATACTTGTGGTGACTTGAACTCTTGCCATAGTCGACCTTCATAAACATCAAGAGGTATCCACTTCATCAATAGTTCAAGTAAGCACATACAAGGCAAGTCAGTCTGGAACTCATGACCATCCAATGATATTTTTTGAGGTTAGAAAACCATTAAGCTTCCGAAGGAGAATCTTTTCTTTGTCCAAGTATTACGCCATGATTTTGGGTTCACATATGGTGAGGCTCTAGTGTTAGTAGAGTTTATCTCACCCCCAAAATGTCAAAAGAATTGGAGGAAAGTGCTGATGGAGTGCAAGGAAACGTGTAGGGGGAGTCATTCGGAAGATCATTTCAGGGTATGAGTATGACCGCGAGGAGGCGAAACTTCGTAAGATATATACCACCAAAGCGTTGCCTCTAAAGGAGAGAATGGAGAAAATAAGGGCAATGGGGCTTATGAATTACGTAGGGGGCTAGTCTAGATTTGACATTAAGAAGAGTTGGTTGTTCTCCATAAAAATTTTGGATCAAGACAGATTACTCGATGCGTTGAAACCTACAAAACCCCTATAAAGTGATTCTGATTATCAGAGTGACGACTTTCATCCTTCGCTTCTTCTCATGGCTAAGACGTCACTTATTAAACATTCAATGCTTTTATTTATTTGTTTCCTAATTATAGGTTTGTTATGCAAGAATGTACAGAGAGATGTTACGGTTTGGATTTTGGGGATTTCATATTTTGTCATGGAATCAAGTAGACATTTTGTTTCAAGTGTCTTAGCATAGGAATATGTATTTTCTATGAAAATTGGCTTAGAGAGTTGGTTATGAAATTAAGATACTTCCATTTTCTTTGGTTTAAAAATGTGTCTGGGGGCACAGTTTGATCGAATTGTAGGTGGGCAGTTGAGTGGAGTGGAGATCCTTTGAAAAAATAGAGTTGACTACCACAATAATTGAATGGATTGTTCTCACGGATGTCACTGGGTATTCTTCATTGTTACCTAAGCCTCAAACCCTTGAAATTAAACTTAATAACCTAGTTGGTACAGATTACATTGGGGTTTATCATGTGAATATAACATTTCATTTTTATGAAGGTGGTGACAAATATGGGTTTGATAACCAAGGGTTTATGGATGTCATTCCGCCTAATTCTTTGCCTAGTTTTAAGATTGACATGGATACGTTCTATGTGTTATACATCTCTTAGGAAGATAGATGGAGGATTGAGTGTGACGAATTTTGGATTTTGGTGTTTTGTAATTCACTGTTGTTGTTATATATGGATGTAGATCGAGAAGGTTACTGCACATAACCCTACGTACAAAGAAACAACCTTTGAGAAGAAGGATATCGAACAAGCTAAAGTTGAGATGAGAGAAAATGCTACAAGGGCTGGACATAGAGTTGAAAAAGAAGAGACAGTGCAAGCTAGTCACACTCATACATACCACCATGGTACGAGCATTACTGGTAGTCGTATTGTTCAATGGTCTAAGAGCTTACCTATCACAATCTAAAAGGCAACACAAAATAGGATTGAACGTATATAACACGATTCATGAAGGTCAAATTTTCTGCCAGTGGTGGTACTATGTATGTATATTGTTAAAGGTTGTGGAGCCAATTTACCCTCCAAGCCACCAATTTACTCTCCATGACCCTCCAAGTTGTAGGCATAGATTCAATGTCCTCACTGTAATTTCATCTTCATAGTAGGATACACCCATCTATGAATTGGGGGAAGAAGGATCTGCATTACTTTCTAATGTAGAAGACAATGTGATGAGTTGGATAAGCCATCCCAGAATTCTTGTGGAAGGATTTGATCGTGAAGCCTTTTTGTGGATGTGGCATTGATTTTTATAGAGAGGAAATCCAAAATAAAAAACTCTTGAAAACTAGCAGAAGCAATTCATACAAAGGGTGAAATAAGGTATGAAGCTCCCGTGTCACTGTTGAAACTATCATCCTCAACACTTCACACTTGCACATGGCAAATTTTGATTTCTGTATGAAGGATGAAAATGGATGCATCTTATTGGCTGGGGTGAATAGTGTGTCTACTCACCCCAAGCCCATAAAGAAACATCATAATTATATGTCAAATTTTTATTTTGTCGTGGCCCACCTTCAATTACAAACATAATGAGAATATTACCATACATACAGTGCATCCATACGATAGCTACATATGGATAACCCACATGTATTGCAATAACATACATACCGACTAATATGGAAAAATATCTAAACTTAAGTTAATAAATAAATCATCAAAGTAAATTCTAACTTATCAAAATATAATGAAAATATATTAAATTGCATATTTAGTAGGTATACCACCCTTACATATACAAATGATAAATCCTTAATCAAAGGAAAATATAAATTATGTTATAATTGTTTAAATAAATAAAATAATAAAACAATTTAATTAAAATTATAAATTAAATTAAATTAATTTAATATTTGAATAAAGTTAATATTAATAAAAATAATGGAAAAATTATGTATATAAAATCTATCCTCCAAAAAGAGGAACTGACTCAATTAAAAATTATAAAAGGTAGAATCAGAAATCAAATATGGATCTAAAAGGATTTGATCAAATCTATAGCATGCAGGTTTCCACGTAAAAAGGAGGAAGATTAGAGGTGGATTAGGGAAATAAAAGGAATGGAGTACTAATGAGAGAGGGGGGAATTTTTTGACTAAGGAAATGAAGTGCAAGTACTGAAGGAAAGAGGAAATTACTGAGAAAGATATAGATTGAGAGAAGCCTCAATTATTCTTGAGTTTTCGGGAACAAGGGCAGCGTACCTCATTTGTGAAGTACCTTGAAACTGGTTACCAAGATCGTTCCCAGTTTGGTTGGAAGCTTTTAGTAATTTTGATAATGAAAGCGGGAACAACAGACACCAGAAAAATCGTCAGACAAAAGTTTGACTTTAGGGACACTCCAAACAAAATTTACAAATAAATATTTATTGATGATTTAAATTAAGATATTTTAAAGTTTTAAATTTATTTATTTATTAAAATAATTGACAAAAAAAATAAAATTTGAATAAAAATTATATTATTTCTATATTTAAACTGGAAAAAAAAAAGAAAAAACACTTATATTGAATATGTAAAGATATAATGGAAGTTTGAAAGTACATACATATGGTGGAACAATGTGAACTCTCTCCCATGGAAACATCAATTATTAATATTTTTATAAAATTTGAAAAGATATAATAAAATGAAATTGTAAATATAATTTGATGGATAAAAAAATACATTGTTAATATTTTTAGAATTTTTAGATTTTAATCTTTTGTGATCTATAACGAATTAAGAATTTTTTTTCGTAGAAATCATGTTAATTTTCATCATTTCCCAACTCAAAAGCTTGGTGTTCTCAACACCTTAGCGACAAGAGCCTTAAGAGTTTATGATGACAACAATCTTAGTGGAGAGAAAACATCTCCTAAGTGTTTTCTTTAATAATGAGTATACTAGACACCAATGTACTAAGGCTTTCCTTGGAGCCAAAAAAGGTCCTAGTGTTAAGAAAGATACCAAAGATCGATTTTCTAGTGTTCATATTCCTTTTATCCAAGGGACCACTGACAAGATTGCAAGGATCCTAAGGAAGCATAAGTTGACTTCAACCTTTAGGCCTTTAAATACCATCCAAAGCTTCCTTGGCTATCTAAATGACCCAGTGGACCCCAAGAATATGAAGGGTGTTTACGTTATCCCATGCTCTTGTTGGACTCCCTACATTGGTGAGACCGGTCACTTGATTAATCAAATGATTCACGAACATGCCGCTGACATCAAGCATGGAAGGACCCGCTCTTCTGCTTTGGCAGAGCATGTAGATAAATCTAAGCATCACATCTGCATTAAGGAGGCTACATCATTGCTAGGGTTAGCCATTTCCATCATCGTAATTTGAGGGAGGCCCTAGAAATCGAAAAAAGACCAAATAATTTGAATAGAGATGATGGTCATATTATTAGTAGGATTTGGGTCCATGTCATGTCCTCCTAGATTTTTAGGTTTTTTTGGGGATTTATTTTGTTTATTTATTTATCTATGTAGGTATTGATGTCCTTTTTATAGTATTTGTTGTTGGTTTATTCTTCATTAGAGTTTATTTCTTGATCCTTCATGTTTTCTCAAGTATTTTATCTTCTTATTCATTCGTAACTCCTTTTGGTATTTTTGTTATTTGTTTAATGGGTCTCAGCCCCATATTTTATTGTTGACCCTGTTTTATTTATTGCTTACTTTTCTTTGAATATATATATATATATATATCTATATCTATATCTATATATATATATATATATATATATAGATATATATTTCTTTTGACTTGTGTGTATCTTTGTTTTATTCTATTTTTTTCCATTAATTTTTTTTATTGATTAAATGATCTTGTCTCGATTAAAGTCTTGACTCTGAATCTGCAAGTTTGTGACCCCCTGGAAGGAGGCGAAAAAATGGCAGGAAGGAGAAGCGACGGTGTAGAGAACAGCAAAGATGGTCTCCATTGGATGATGGTAGCGGAGGGAGCTCGTCTCCCTCCTACAAGGATGTGATTTCCAGCAAAAGCAAAGCAAAGGTGATAAACAGTAAAGGCGTGGCAGGGGAAAAAGACAGTGATAATGATAAGGGGACAGAGGGAACTATGATCAAGGTTAACAGTAGCACAAAGGACAAGGAGGAAGAAGACAAAAATCATGAAGCACGAGACCATAGACAAAAGGGACCCTACAAGCCTAAAGTTGAAATCACTCCGAGAGTAATATTAAATGTCCTCGCTTTGCAAGCGCACAGAGAACACATGGGGAACTATGCCATTATCTGTAAATTTATGGGACTATGACCCATGGAAAAAGTTTTACAAACTTGGATCAAATATCACTGGAAACCTAAAGGAAGCATTGATCTACATCTTGGGTCAAAGGGATTCTTCACAGTAGTGTTCTCAAACATCGAAGATAAAGACATAATATACGAAGGAGGACCCTAGTTCTATGCATGTTAGGGTCCCACCCTAACCCCTTATTTATGTCATGGGATCACGTCATAGTCAAGAGTCAATAAATCCCATATTAATATTTGTAAATGGTTAACCCGCAATTAATGACGGGACCATAGTTAGTTGCAAATGGGTTGTAGTATTAGATAGATGGTATTAATAAAACCCACGGTATTGGCCCGTGGTATTGCATGTACGAGTCATATATAAAGGATAGAGACTCCCTGCGAGGAGCATCGCGTCTTATTTTGTAGTCGAGCTCTGCTCTATTAGAGGTTGCCCCCTCGAAGAGGCAAGTGAACATTACTCTCTGAATAATAAAATCATTGTTATTCTGTGTTCTGGGTATCTTTTCTTCGCATATTCTGTATTTGGGTATCATTTTGCAGGTTAAGAGCATAACAAGTGGTATCAGAGCACTTTCTAGGGCCGGTGGGATCTCCAATTCTTAGCAAAAAAAAATTTCGGCAGCCCCAATTTTTCATCAGGTTTGTGTATGGTAGAAACTAGAGCCCAAGCGATGGCCAATGAAAGGATGGACAAACTTGAAGAATCCATGCAAACCCTCACCAATCAGCTTAGCGGACTATGTATCCAGGTCCAGCAATTAATCTCGAAGGGCAAGGAGCAAGCCCACGAGGAGGCGTATAATGGCAATGAATACAATGAGGGTGAGTCTAGCCACTCTCCTCACGTCTGGCACACCCACCAACCACCCAGTCAGCGACCTCCCAAGTTGGATATGGATAAATTTGACGGTTCAGACCCGTCGGCATGGATAGCACAAATGGACCAGTATTTCAAACTGAATCATATCTTAGATGATTCGACTCAGCTTATGTTGGGGAGCATGTACTTGGAAAATGAAAGGTGGCAATGGTGGGAATGGCATCAACGTTGCAATGGAACTTTTAAGACTTGGACCCAATTTACAAAATCTCTTCAAAGCCGCTTTGAATAGGAGGACTCTTTTTTGGGTTGTCTTACTAAGCTCCCACTGACGGGTACAGTGGATGAATGTATTACAGCTTTTGAAGCCTTAGCCTTCTACACTTGGGGTCTCTCAGATGTGTTCTACACGGAATGTTTTATCAGCGGTCTTAAAGAAGCCATCAAAGCTCAAGTCTTACTGCACCACCCTCCCACATGGACAGAGGCTTGCAAGGTAGCCCGTAACGTGGAACATGCATTACCAGCCCAATACAATCGCCCAAATTTCTCCACTAAAGGTCACCCCCCACAAGCTCACAACACGACTCAAACACTTAAGATCCAAAAGGTGTCACCCGCGGAAATGGTCGAAAGAAGAAAGCAAGGACTATGTTACTACTGTGATGAAAAATACTCCCTAGGTTATAAATTCAAGGAGCATAAATTTTTTCAAATAGATGCCACTGACTACAGCTCAACAGAGGAAGATCCACCACTTGAGGAACATGAGGCGCTAGAAGAAGACAACCAAAAGGACAATGTCTCTGACGAACTAGTTATTTCGTTGCATGCGTTGGCAGGGATTTCTACCCCTCAAACTCTCAAAATCAGAGGTTTTCTTAAACATCCCCCAGTAGTAGTCTTGATTGATAGTGGAAGTACACATAATTTCATCCATCAAAAAGTCACAGAAGTAGTGCATTGTTTTGTACGAGCAGTTTCTAACTTCCAAGTCCAAATTGCGGATGGGGACACAATGAAATGTGAAGGCCGCTGTGAAAATGTCAAACTTCAAATGGGGGATTATCAGTTGAAAACCCACATGTTTGCCATACACATGGGGGGTTGCAACATTGTCCTCAGCGCTGAATGGCTTTGCACTCTTGGGCCAATCACAATGGATTTCTAGGAGTTATATATGAGTTTTAAGCAGAACAACTCCACACATACCCTCTATGGACTCCAGGCGGGAGCCCCCTCAATCATCAGCTCGCATAGGATGGAAAAATTGTTAAAAAAGGGCCATCATGGAGTGGTAGCTCAATTTAATGCCATCCAGGTAGTCGAAACCAAGTCTCTGCCAATTCATCCTGAGATGCAACAGATTTTGAATAACCATCTGCCGGTCTTTGACAAGCCTCATGAGCTTCCAATCCCGCGAGGGGAACATGATCATAGCATCACCTTGGTTCCAGGGGCCCAACCCCCAAATGTGCGGCCATACAAATATCCGTTGACCCAAAAGAATGAAATAGAAAAGATAATCAAGGAAGTTTTGGAAGCAGGTGTCATTCGTCCCAGCATTAGTCCTTATTCATCCCCAGTGGTCATGGTGCTCAAGAAAGATGGGTAGTGGCGGATGTGTCCCGACTTCAGGGCCCTCAATAAGCTGACAGTCAAAGATAAATTTCCCATTCCGGTGGTTGACGATTTGCTAGACGAACTCAATGGGGCTCAATTCTTCACTAAGTTGGATCTTCGCTCAGGCTACCACCAAATTCGCATGAAGGAAGTCGACATTCCCAAGACTACTTTCAGAACTCATGAAGGCCACTATGAGTTCCTGGTCATGCCATTTGGTCTTTGTAATGCCCCCTCTACTTTTCAGAACCTTATGAATCACATTCTCAAACCATATCTCAGGAAATTTGTCCTTGTCTTCTTCGATGACATCCTCATCTATAGTGGCACTTGGGCTGCACATCTTCAGCATGTAGATCTACTCTTGCAACTACTCCGCAAGCATAAATTATTTGTCAAGATGTCCAAGCGTTCGTTTGGCATGGAAGAAGTTGAGTATTTGGGCCACATTATGGGGCGTAAAGGTGTCAAGGTGGACCCCAAAAAGATCCAGGCAATGCAAGAATGGCCTCAACCTAAGACCTTGAAGAGCTTGAGAGGATTTTTGGGTCTCACAGGCTATTATCGTAAATTTTTCTGCAACTATTGCCGCATAGAGAAGCCCCTCACTCAACTCCTAAAGAAAAATTCCTTCTTCTGGAACGAGGAAGCACATCAGGCATTTACCACTCTCAAGAACGCCATGTGTTCCACTCCAGTCTTAGCACTACCTGACTTCACCAAATCCTTTGTCATTGAATGTGATGCTTCAGGGATAGGTATTGGGGTGGTCTTAATGTAGGAAGGGCGACCTTTGGCCTTCACAAGCCAACAACTAAGTGGGAGGAATCTGGGCCAATCTACCTACGAAAAAGAAATGATGGCCATCTTACACGCAGTCGAGACATGGCAACCTTACTTATTGGGGCGACGTTTTCAAATCCGCACAGATCATCACAGTCTTAAATATTTTTTGGAGCAATGCCTATCCTCCCCACAACAAAATAAATGGCTCGCCAAAATGCTGGGATATGATTATGAGATCATTTACAAGAAAGGGAAAGACAATAGTGTAGCAGATGCGTTATCTCACCAATTTGAGGAAGAAAGTACTCTTCTAACAATTTCCCTCCCCATTCCAGAGTGGATTGAAGAGGCTTTCAAGGAATGGTTTTCACACCCCGGGCTATCCCAACTCATTTCTCAATTGCAGGTAGATCCAAATTCCACCAAGGGCTACTTGTGGCAGGATGATATTCTTCACTACAGGGACAGAGTCGTAATAGCACCAACATCCACCCTCAAAAGTCGCATTTTGGCAGAATTGCACTCATCTCCCATTACAGGACATTCGGGCTTTCAGAAGACGTATGCTCACACCAGAAGATCATTTTTTTGGATAGGCATGAAAAAGGACATCCTTACTTTCGTAGCAGAATGCGATGTCTGTGAACGCCACAAAGGGGAAACCGTCAACACACCAGGCACATTACAACCATTGCCCATTCTGACATCAATTTGGACGGAGGTTTCTATGGATTTCATTACAGGTCTTCCAAAGTCTGGGAACAAGTCAGTCATCATGGTGGTTGTGGACCGACTGTCGAAGTATGCTCATTTCTGTGCCCTACCCCATCCGTTTACACCAACTTTGGTCGCTCAATCTTTCATGGATCAGATTTTCAAATTGCATGGCATGCCCACTTCTATTGTGTCTGATCGCGACCCGATCTTCACCAGTAATTTTTGGCAGGAACTTTTCAAGATACAAGGCACTCAACTAAAACTCAGTACTTCCTATCATCTGCAAACGGCTGGTCAAACTGAAGCTGTCAACAAATGTCTAGAAACCTACCTTAGGTGTTTCACTTCAGAAAAGCAACTCCTTTGGGTACAGTGGTTACCTCTAGCTGAATGGTGGTATAACACCAACTATCATGCCACCACCAAAATGACTCCCTATGAAGTAGTATATGGTCAACTTCCGCCTTCCCCTACTTCTTATCTCAAGGGGTGCTCCAAAGTACAAGCAGTGGATCAACTCCTACAACACTGCGCAACCGTGCTCGCCCATCTTAGAGAGAATCTTCATCAAGCTCAGAACCGCATGAAGCAACAGGTTGACCAACATCGCTCAAAGCGCCAATTTCAAGAAGGGGATCAGGTCTTTTTGAGGCTGCAACCATATAAGCAAACATCACGCAAAGACAAGGGTTGTCAAAATCTCTCTCCAAAATTCTACGAACCATACCAAGTACTTCAGCGCATTGGAGAAGTGGCTTACAAGTTGGCTTTGCCACCTACTGCAAAAATCCATCCAGTTTTCCATGTATTGTGCCTCAAGAAAGTGATTGGGAACAATTGCTGAGTTCAAACCAGTCTACCTGAATTGGATGAAGAAGGGTCAATCTGGCTTCAACCCAAACAAGTTCTAGACACACGAGACAAGCACCTGCACAGCCGCATGATTAAGGAAGTCCTCGTCAAATGGAAAGACACCTCTCCGGAATATGCAACTTGGGAACCAGCCACTATTCTTCAACAGTTTCCGCAGCTTCAGCCTTGAGGACAAGGCTAGTCTTAAGGGGGAGGGCATGTTAGGGTCCCACCCTAACCACCTTATTTATGTCATGGGATCACGTCATAGTCAAGAGTCAATAAAGCCCATATTAATATTTGTAAATGGTTAACACGCAATTAATGACGGGACCTCAGTTAGTTGCAAATGGGTCGTAGTATTAGATAGATGGTATTAATAAAACCCACGGTATTGGCCCATGGTATTGCATGTATGAGTCATATATAAAGGATAGAGACTCCCTACGAGGAGCATCGCGTCTTATTTTGTAGTCGAGCTATGCTCTATTGGAGGTTGCCCCCTCGAAGAGGCAAGTGAACATTACTCTCTGAATAATAAAATCATTGCTATTCTGTGTTCTGGGTATCTTTTCTTCACATATTCTGTATTTGGGTATCATTTTGCAGGTTAAGAGCATAACAATGCAATAGCTGGTCTCTATATGAGGCCTTGGATGATGAACTTCGTCAAGGGAGTGGGAGGCCTTCACCTCAGTTCTAGTATGGGTAAGGCTGTATTCTCTTCCTCTGGATTATTGGCAAAACAAATTTCTAGCCACTATTGGTAATAAACTAGGACTTTTTGTCAAATTTTCTGAAGCCACAGGAAGAGGGAAATATACTTCATTTCCAAGGATATGTGTGGAAATGGATCTATCAGAAGCTCTACCAGACAAAGTTATTTTGGAAGTTTATGATGAAGAGTGGGTGCAAATAGTGGACTATGAGCACATCCCATTCAGATTCCATAGATGCCATGAGCATGGACATCTGTTCAGAGATTGCCCTCTAAGTAAAGCGGATAACAAAGGGCAGTTTAATTCTTTCAAGGAGACAGAGAGCTTTCAGAAAGTGGTAAGGAGAGGTAAAGGAGGAAAAAAAGGAATAAAGAAACAACATAATGAAAGGCAGAAGACTTGTCAGAATATGTTTCAAGTGCTCGAAGAGAATGAAGAAAATACGGAAGAAGACAACTCTCAGGCGAAAGATCTTAAGGAAAGAGAAAAGGAAGAAAACGTTAAAAAATCTCAAGATACACGACATCAAAATGAAAATGATATGAGTGAGACAGACATGGAGATGGACCAGGAAATGACTTAAAGCGAAATAGATCTAGAAGATCATGAACTACAGGAAATACTAGACAAGGAAAACCTGGATCTGGAAGGATTCATGAGGCAGGGAACCAAGGGAGGAATAGAATCAATACGTCCTAAAGAATGCTCTAGAATACAATAATTATTTTTGTGGAAAACCCAGGAAAGAGGATCGGATAAAGGTAAAATTATCCACAAGCAGGAGCATAAAGGCGTGAAAACTATCAAATCCACTCCAGGATTAGCAACCAAAAATCCAGGAAAGAAAAGGGGTAGGAAAAATCAAAACGAGTTCTTGATTGAATGTGGAAAGCTAATGATAGTTTCATGTAAGATGAAAGACCTAACCAGTTACTCTTTCACAAATATTTAATTATGAAATTCATATCTTGAAATATCAGAGGTCTAGGTAATAAAAGAAAACAGAGAATGTTAAGTAGCAGAATGAAAATAGCAACATCGGATATAATCTTTATTCAAGAAACTAAATGTTAAATTTAGAAATTAAAGCAAATCCATAGCAAATGGATGGAAATATTTGAGCTTCTCGAAGTGAAAGCTGAAAAAATAGAGGGAGGTATCCTGACTCTAAGGAACCCCCAAAAAATCAGCATATTAGATGCGGCGGCTTCAAGAAATTTTTTATCTGTAATTCTTCAACCAGTGGGAGTTGTGGATACCTTCCTAGTTACAAATGTTTATGGGCCACAAATAATAGATGAGAAACTAAGACTCTTAAATTCATTGACAGAGCTCAGAAGCAGACATGAAGAAATACCTTGGGTCCTAGGAGGGGACTTTAATACGATCAAATCACGTTTGGAAAAAAAGGAGGCACTAGATTAATTAATAAACACTCAGAGTTGTTTCAAACCTTCACAAATGATATGAAATTGGTTGACTCGGCAATGTATGATGGCATTTTTACTTGGAACAACAAAAGAGGAGGTGAGGCTCAGGTCGCCTCCAAGTTAGACAGATTTTTGATCTCAGAGGAGCTTATGATAGCAAATAAGGAAATAAAAAGTAAATTTCTCCCCTTTAGAGGTTCTGATCACTGGCCGGTCCAATTAGAACTCAAGGTGTTTGATGCTCCCAGGAATAGACCCTTCAGGTTTGAGAATATATGGCTCTCCCACCCAAAATTCTTCAGCAACATTGAAGAATGATGGTAGAAGATCTGTAGATCCAGGGCACTAACATGTTCACCCTACAAAAAATACTTTACCATATTAAATGCAGACTCAAGGAATGGAACAAAATGGTTTTTGGCAACATTTTTGTGGATAAAAAGGTAGTGGAAGTCAAACTACAAGAACTCAATGAAGCATTGATCACAGAAGGTTTTGATAAAGTTAAAAATCAACAAGCGGATAAATACCATCAAGAATGGGAAAAATTATGCATACAAGAGGAAATCTTTTGGAGACAAAAGTCTCGTATTCAATGGCTCAAAGAAGGTGAACGTAATACTAAGTTTTTTCATAGAACAACCATAGCCAATAGAGCTTGTAACAGAATCTCTTCCATTTTGAATGATAACAGGCAGCTCCAAACCTCTCACAGGAACATCAAAGATGTGTTGGTTCAACATTTCAAAAGCATCACTAAGGAAAGCAATCCAGACAGAGAGCAATATATCAAAGAAATTACCAAAAATTTCCCTAAGCTAGTGTCAAAAGAGGAAAATTTTAACCTAAACAAACCAGTTATCGAAGAGGAAGTTAGTAAGGTTATTAAGGACATGCAGAATGGGAAAGCTCTAGGTCCAGATGGTTTCAATGTGGAATTTTTTAAGGCCTGCTGGAATATTGTCAAGCAGGATGTCTTGAATGTAGTGGAGGATTCTAGAAGAAGCAGATCTATTCTGAATTCCCTCAACACCTCCTTCATCTCTCTGATCCCCAAACAGGATTCAGCCCTGATTGCCAACAAGTTTAGACCCATTTCTTTATGTAATGTGGTTTACAAGATCATTTCCAAGGTGTTGGCTAGTTGACTCAAGCATCTTCTTCCTTATTTAATCTCGGGTGAACAATCTAGTTATGTGGAAGGCAGACAAATCCTCAACAATATTATCCTTTCCCATGCGACAGTTCATTCGCTAACCAGCAAAAAGCAGGAAGGTATGATCATGCAGTTAGACATTGCCAAAGCCTATGATAAGGTTAACTGGATCTATATCAAGAGGATCCTTGTTGCTTTTGGGTTTGATCAACACTGGGTCAGATGGGTTATGGCTCTGGTTACATCTTCCAGCTTTGCTATTCTAGTGAATGGATCTCCCTCAGATATCTTCACTTCTTCCAGAGGTCTCAGGAAGGGTGACCCTCTCTCTCCCTTTGTCTTTATCCTCATGATGGAAGGTTTAGGTAGAGCCATTGAGTAGGCTAAAGCCTCGAGAAAAATTAGGGGCCTTCAACTAACATAGAATGATCAGACAATGACTCACCAAAAATTTCTGGATGATACAATGTTGCATGAAGTTCCTATAGTCAAAGAAGCTTCAGCGTATAAACAAATCCTAAATAACTTTGCCTTGGCTACAGGTATGGAAGTCAATATCTCCAAATCAATTTTTTTTTCTTAAATACTAACATTGCAATTTAAAGGAATGTCTCAACAATTCTGGGCTTTCAAAGGAATTCCATCCCTTCAAAGTATTTGGGAATTCCCCTCACAGCCAGGCCCCTACGCAGAAGTATTTAGGAACCAGTGCTCAACAATATGCGAGACAAAGTTAAAAAATGGACTATCAGATCTTTGAAATTGGTAGGCAGGTTGATACTGACAAAAGCCATTCTGTAGTCAATCCCGGTTTTCTCTTTATCAGCTCTCCCAACTCACAAAGGGGTCTTACATCAATTCAGGAATGTCCAGAGAGACTTCCTCTGGGCAAGGAAGAAACAAGGAAGAAATGGGCTCTTGTTTATTGGGACAAAATCTACAAACCTAAGAGTCACATAGGCCTAGGATTAGATGATCATGAAATTTTAAGTAATGCACTAGGTGCCAAACTCTGGTGGATATGGGTTAAAGAACCAGAAGCTCAATGGTTCAAAACCTAGAAGGAAAAATATGCAATTTCTTGGCAAACCAATGATCTTATTAGAATGACTGGCAACATAAAGGGCTCTTACATTTAGAATAAAGCCTGGGAAAATAGGAGCCTAGTACAAGATCATAGTTTCTGGGAAATCAGAGCAAGAGATCTTGCTCTTTTTTGGGAGGACAAATGGCAGCAAGAACCAATGTTGTTAAAATAGGATTCTACAAACCTCAAGCAGGAAATAGATTCCTAGGGACTAACCAAAGTTAAATATTTCTGGAATCTTCCTCACAACTCCGGAAAATGGAGAAATTGGAGGAGCATAGACTATAGAGATGACAGCACCCTAAAAATAAAAGCTGAGGAAATTATGAGCATGCTAAGACAAAGGAAAATCTTGGTAATGGAGGTGCAGGATCACTTAAGATGGGGCATCAATAAAGAAGGCTCATTTAAGCTTAAGGAAGCTAAGAGGATTAGCTTGAACCTAGATTCCAGCAATGTAATGAATTCTGGGCAACAAATTTGGAGCCACCAAGGGTGGATGAAGATCAAGCTATTCATGTGGTTAGGCCACCACAAAAAATCTTAACTTGGGACAACATCAGGAAAAGAGGAGTTATTGGGCCTTCTAGGTGTCAGCTATGTGAAGCTCAAGAGGAAACAATGGAGCATATTCTTAACAGTTGCACCTTTACCACCTAGTTGTGGGATTCTTTTGCTACCTTTTTCCAACAAACAGACAAAGATAGAGGAAGTATCACTAACACCCTCAGTAAGTGGAGAAGGAAATTCTCGGAGAATGAGATTCTCAATTTGGCCTGGGCCTTTACGCCAAGCTTCATTATCTGGAATGTTTGGAAGGAACAGAATAAAAGAATTTTCAAGGATGAAAAAACTAGTCCTCTTCGTTTGATGGATCTAATCTTGAAACAGATTAGGGAGACTATTAGCACCACTGTTCACAATTATCCTAAAAACCTCCCACAAAAACTGAGATGAGAATTCTTAGGCAACTGAAAATGCAAGAGATTAGTATCAATGGAGTCAGTAGAAGAGAAGGAAATGTGGGAAAGGACAAGGATTTATGGCAGCCTCCTCCGGAAGGATACCTAAAATGCAATATTGATGGTGCTTCAAAAAGAAACCCAGGGATAGTTGGATACGGAGGGGTGTTAAGAGATGAAAATGGAAGTATAAAATTAATTTTCCACTACCACTTAGGAAAATTCACAAATAACATGGCCGAATTAATGGCCTTAGAACAATTCCTAGAACTATCGGTTCTATATCAAAGTTCAAATGTCATCATAGAGGCAGACTCAAAGATCTCTATAAATGTTGTCAGAAGAATAAGTTATGGAGTGGCACCAGAGAAAGTCTCATAACACTGGAGACTAATACAAGTGTATCAAAGAATACAAAAGCATCTCTTGAGGCACATAATTGTTAGTTTCAGACATGTCAGACGTGAAGCCAACAAACTAGAAGACGCTATATCCAACCAAGGAGTGATGAATTCAGAAAGCAGATTTGAAATGAATGGGTAGGAGATGACTCAGGGTTGAGTTAAAGCTCTTTGCGAAGAATAAGCACAGAAGATAGAGAAATTTTTAAATGTTGGGTTAGAATGAAAGATACAATTTAATTATGTCTAAACATGTTAAAACTCAGTTCTCATGGTGGCTCCTAGTAGCTGGACATGCCCAAAGTATGCCTTTAATACGTAAGTGAAAAGCAACCAGGTCCCTGTCCCTTCAGATCTCTCTACAGGGTTCTATCCATAGTCATCGGCAGTCCATGTGGATTATTCAAGGTTATTGTTTCCCGACGCAGGTGGTTCCCCTTCTTTCCTCGAACTGGCCAGAAAACCAGACTCAAGTGGTTTTCGGGTGCTCGCACAACCTTGATACAGAAAGTGGTTTAACTTTTTGGGGAGTGATTCCATTAGGCTCCTGCCATGTGGATAGGGAGGGAAGATTAAACCACCCTCCTTTGCGAGTTAAGTATCGCACATCCTATGTGGTGTGATATTTCGATGTGTCATCCATTCTCATGGGTTGATCTAACAGTCAGTTTCACAAGCCCTTATTGTGGGGCCTCCGGTCTTTTTGGGCGGATCGTGTTAAAAACATGGGTGGTTAGTGTAGACATGGATTAGGGTTCTGCTTTTTTTTGTTGTTCCACATAAAGTGTGATTTGAGAGATTATCAGTGTTGATTGTAGAAGGATGTTAGTGTAATATGGCAACACACCCTTGGTCTTCTTGGGGCCTTTTAAAAGCCTTAGTTTTTGTACATGCTATAAATTTATTTGTGGTTTAAGGAAATAGAAGGAAATACTCCTGCCTAAGCAAAAAAAATATTAAAGTCTTGACTCCTTTTTATAATTTTCGACTTTCCACCTTGTTTGGAGTTCTTATTCTTCTTCTTTCATTTCTGAGATAGAATTTTTTAATAATATTTGATTTTAATAAATTAATTTAATTATTATTTTTCAAAAACTAGCCATTTAATATAGCTGTTACTTATTAATATTTGTTTTTAATAAATTAATATCATAATTTAAATATTATTGTTCAAATATAGTCATTACCCAAAATTATGGTCACTACATTGCTCTCTATTTAAGGCTTTTCCATTGTCTACCTCTTCATCTGGTCCTGATGATGAACCACACTTGTTCATTCGAAACACGTTGGCCAAAAATTTCTCTTATGTGATTTCTACCGAAAGACTTTTCTTAATTTTTAGAATTTTTAGAAAATTCAAAAGATATAATAAAATGAAATATAATTTGATAGGTAAGTGGTTTGTATGCCCTAAACCTATTTTTTTTGCTAAGAGCTTGCTTTCCTTGGAGGTAATGAAAAACAGTAACGACCCAGTACCTAGAGGCATCTGGCAAGGAGTGAAAGCCCGCCCGCTAAAGGATCACCAGTGGGTTATTCCAAGTGGCATGATTTTGCTTGATTAACAGTGATGAATCAACCTACATTTGCGATTAACAAAAAGAGATAATTGTCCTCACTACTAATTTGACCAATAAATTATAATAAAAAAATCCACCTATAATTTTCTTTTTATTATAAATTATTTTTTCTTACATATAATTTGTTGTTTTTCTAAATTTTATATTTTTCTTTAAAATCTTGAGAACGAATATTGAAAGTTTCCACAATATCAAATTTATAAAATATTTTATTTTAAAATTATAACTTTAAAATAGAATATATAAATTTCAATAAATTTATACCAAATTATTGAATTAAAAATTACTTAATTTAACTTACTTTTCATTTAAATAATAAATTATTCTCTAAATTTAACTTTTCTGATTAAAAATTTCATTGTTCATACAATTTATTATTTTGGGTAACTGACCAAGCTTATCAAAACGAGAAACTATTATTTGTTCCTAATTATTTCATTATAGTCGTTCTAATAGAAATGAAATGCATTTATTTATTTATTTATTAGATGGATTAAAAGACGAGAAAACTCTTAAATACTTTGAAATAAGGGAAAATAAAACAATTTTTAATTAAAATTTTGAAAATATCATTTTACTCCATTTTGATGTTTAATATTTATGTTTTTAAAAATGCATTAACATTAAAGCATGTTAATATATAATCTCTTACCTTTAAATAAGTCTTAAATAGTATAAAATATAGAAATTTAAGTCTTGAGTGATTTTCGAAACATGTTAGGGATGAAACGAATAAAGTTGAAAGAGGAGGACGACTTTGGAAGTGGGCGAACAGCTAGGGTTACAGACTTCAGCGGGTGTTGATCTCCATGTAAGAGTGCAAAGGAGGGAACTCCACTCCCTCCTACAAGTAGGCTATGGCCAATAAAGGTAAGAAACCAATAGAAAATGACAGACATCTTTCAGAAGAAGGGAAAAGGAACATTGAAGAGGAGAATAATAGCATAAAAGGAAATGAGGAAGAAGACAAGAACCAAGGAACAAAAGACAAAGCACAAAAGGGACCAGGTAAACCCAAAGCTGAGATCACACCTAGAGTGGTTTTAAATGATCCTGCTTTGCAGGCGCACAGGGACCACATGTGGACATATGTAATCATTTTTAAATTCATGGGATTATGGCCCACTAAAAAAGATTTACAGACATGGATTAAATACCATTAGAAACCAAAAGGAAGCATAGACCTACATCTTGGGTCAAAGGGATTCTTCACTGTGGTCTTTACAAATATTGAAGATATAGACAGAGAGTTTGAAGGAGGGCCCTACTTCTATGCAGCAGTGTGCCTCCATATGCGGCCATGGATTATGAATTTTGTCTCGGAGCGTGAGATGTTTACTTCAGTCTTGGCTTGGGTAAGACTCTACTCTCTACCTCTTGATTACTGGAAAACAGAATTGTTATCTGCCATAGGAAATAAATTAGGGTGTTTTGTTAAAGTTTCTGAGGCCACGAGAAGGGGAAAATACACTTCCTTTGCAAGAAAATGTGTGGAGATGGATCTCTTTGGAGCTCTACCGAATGAGGTTATATTGGAAGTTTTTGATGAATAATGGGTGGAAACAATTAGATTATGAACATATTCCTTTCAGATGCCGTAGATGCCATGAGCATGGGCACCTATTTATAGATTGCCCTCTCAGTAAAATAGAGAACAAGAGTAAAGCTAACACAATGAAAGATACTGAAAGATTTCACAAAGTAGTACATAGAGGAAAAGGGGTCAAAAGGGGGCCAAAGAAACATCAAACAAAAGGGCAACAGGTCAATCAGAACAGGTTCCAAGTACTCAAAGAAGAAGAAGAGATAACAAAAGTAGATCAGGCACTGGGAGGAAGTCCAGTGGGGAAGGAGAAAGAAGAAGAACGTGAAAAAACACATGACAATAATAAACAGAAAGAGACCATGATGAGTGATTCAGAACTAGAAATGGACTAGGAAATTACCCGGAGTGAGATGGAAATGGAGAACCATGAACTATAGGAGATTATTGATAGAGAACACCTAGATCTGGAAGGGTTCTTGAAATAGGGAACCATGGGAGGGGTAGACTCATTACCTCAAGAGGAATTCAATAGAGTTTAGTAGCTATTCATATGGAAAACTCAGGTTAAAGGGCTGGAAAGGTAAAGGAGCAATGAAAGGCAGGGTAACAAAGGTGTGAAAACTATGAAAACAACACCAGGATTAGCACCTAGAAACCCAGGAAAGAAAAGAGGCAGGAAAAAGCAGAATGAGCTATTGATGGAATGTGGAAAGATAATGATTGATTCAGGTAATATGAAAGACCTAACCAACTACTCCTTTACAAATCTTTAATGATGAAGTTCACATCTTGGAATATCAGGGGTCTAGGTAGTAAAAGAAAACAAAAATTACTTAGTAATATAATGAAACAAGCAGCTCCAGATATTATCTTTATCTAGGAAACTAAATGCTCCATTCAAAAAATAAAAGAAATACATAGCAAATGGCTCAATCGATTTGAGTTTCTAGAAGTCGAAGTAGAGAATACAGTAGGAGGCATATTCACTCTTTGGAACCCCCAAAAGATTAACATAATGGATGCTGAGGCATCGAAGAATTATTTATCAGTGGTTATAGCCTGTGGGAGATAGGGAGACCTATCTGGTCACGAATGTTTATGGCCCTCAAAGAATGGATGATAAACTCATGTTTCTAGATTCTCTTATGGATCTTAGAGACAGACATGCAGGAATACCATGGATCATGGGTGGGGGGGGGACTTCAACATGATCAAATCACTTTTGAAGAAAAAAGGAGGAACCAGAACTCTAAGCAAAGACTCTTTTGCATTTCAAATTATAGATAATACGAAGCTAGTTGACACTGATACAAGTAATGGTCTCTTTACTTGGAACAATAAAAGAGGAGGAGAGTCTCAAGTAGCCTCAAAGTTAGACAGATTCATAATCTCAGAGGACCTTATGCTCATTGACAAGGAAATGATAGCGAGAGTTCTTCCCTTTGGAGGATCAAATCACTGGCTGGTTCAACTGGAGGTTCAGGGCATTGGTACCCCCAGGAATAGACCTTTTAGATTTGAGAATATCTGGCTTACCCACCCAGATTTCATCAGCAACATTGCAAATTGGTGGTTAGAATATTTGCATATTCAGGGTACAAGAATGTTCCTTCTACACAAAATACTAAAGCACATCAAGCTCAGGCTCAAAGAATGGAACAAGAATGAATTTCGCAATATTTTTGAAGCAAAAAAATCTGTTGAAGATAAAATGAAGGAACTCAACCAAGCCCTTATCATGGATGACTTTGATAAAGTCAAAAGTGATCATGTCACCAAACATCATCAAGACTCAAAGAATTTACGTAAACAAGAGGGAATATTTTGGAGACAAAAATCTAGAGTCCAATGGCTAAAAGAAGGAGAGCGAAACACTAGATTTTTCCATACATCCACCATGAGAAACAGAGCTTACAATAGGATCTCTTTGATCAAGGATGAGGGAGGGAATATTCTTAATTCCCATGAATATATAGAAGCTGTGTTAGTTCAACACTTTCGAGGTATAGCAAAGGAAACCATTTCAGATAGAGAGCACTTCATCAAGGACTTAAAAAGACATATACCTAGGCTGGTGTCTAGAGAGGATAATTTCAACCTTAATAGGCCATTGACTATAGAGGAGGTTAGTGAGGTTGTCAAAGAAATGCAGAATGGCAAAGTGCCTGGCCCTGATGGTTTCAATGTGTATTTCTTTAAATCTTGCTAGAATATTGTTAAACATGATACTCTGAATGTAGTGGAAGATTCCAGAATGAAAAAAACTATTTTGAAGGTGCTCAATACCTCCTTCATCTCCTTGATCGTTAATTAGGACAATGCACAAACTCCAAATAGATTTAGACCCATAGCTTTGTGCAATGTGGCATACAAGGTAATATCCAAGGTTGTGGCCAATAGACTCAAACCCCTTCTTCCTACACTAGTTTATATAGAACAATCTAGTTAAGTGGAAGGCAAACAAATTATCAATAACATCATTCAAGTGCATGAGGTGGTCCACTCATTGACTAGCAATAAGAAGGCTGGAATGATCATGCAATTGGACCTAGCCAAAACTTATGATAAGTTGAATTGGTACTATATTAGGAAAGTTCTTATTGCTTTTGGGTTTGATCATAATTGGGTTAGATCGGTCATGCACCTGGTAACCTCTTCTAGCTTTTCAATATTATTTAATCGTTCTCCATCCGAGACTTTTATTCCTTCAAGAGGCCTCAAGCAAGGAGACTCGTTCTCTCCCTTTCTTTTCATCCTCATGATGGAAGGACTTGGTCGGTCTATCAAGCATGAAAAGGAAGCTGGTAAGATTAAGGGTCTCCAACTTTCTAAGAATGGACAGTCCTTGACTCATCAACAATTTGTTGATGATACCATGCTGCAGGGAATCCCCACAGTCAAAGACGCTCTTGCGCATAAACAAATCCTGAATGACTTTTCCATGGCTACAGGTATGGAAGATAATCTCTTCAAATCTAAGGTTTTTTTCTTTAATACCAGTATTGCTATTTAGAGGAATATCTCCAGAATTCTGGGCTTTCAAAGGGAAGTCCTCACTTCAAAATATTTGGGAGTTCCTCTAACTGCTAAACCTTTGCAAAAGAGAATTTGGGAGTCGGTGATTTATAAGATGCAGGACAAAATCAAGAAATGGACAATTAGATCTTTAAACATGGCTGGTAGGTTGGTGCTTACAAAGGTTTTTCTTCAATCAATCCCAGTCTTCATGCTATTAGCACTCCCAGCACCAAAAGGAGTCTTGCAATAATTAAGAACCATCTAAAGAGACTTTCTTTGGGGTAAGGGGGAAGAAAGAAAGAAATGGGCCTTGGTAGCTTGGGAGAAAATCTGCAAACCTAAAAACCATGGGGGTCTTGAATTGGATGATCCAGAGATTCTTAGCAAGGTTTAGGGGAAAAATTTTGGTGGCATTGGGTAAAAGACCGAAAGGCTCAATAAGCTAGTATCTGGAAAGAAAAATATGCTAGCACTTGGCAAAATAATGATCACATAAGGATGTTTGGAAATATAAAGGGCTCACATATCTGGAATAAGGCCTGGGAGAACAAGGTCATAAAATAAAAAAACAACTTCTGGGAAAGCAGAGAGGGAGATTTAGCTTTATTTTTGGAGGATAAATGGAAACAAGAACCTATATTGTAAAAAGAGGACTCTTTGGACCTCAAGAAAGAGATAGACACCAAAGGGTTATCTAAGGTAAAAGATTTTTGGGATCAATCCAATAGTACAGGGAAATGGAGAACCTAGAGGAACATTGATTATAGGGATGACATCCCCTTGAAAGCTAAAGTAGAGGCACTTATGAAAATGTTAGAACAAAGGAAGATTTTAGTGTCAGGGAGGCATGGCCAGCTAAGATGGGGCAACAATAATGAGGGTACCTTTAATCTTAAGCAGGCAAAATACATACTCCTTCAACTAGATTCCCATGTTCCAGATGGGATTTGGCAGAACCTATGGAGGCATCAAGGTTGGATGAAGATTAAACTCTTCATGTGGCTGGTTCAACATAAGAAATTTTGACTTGGGATAGCATTCGGAAGAGGGGTGTTCTGGGGCCTTCCAGATGCCAGCTCTGCGAAGCCCAAGAGGAAACAATGGAGCACCTTCTCAATAAGTGCATTTTCACCTCCAGGTTGTGGGATACTTTTGCCACCATTTTCCAATGAACCAATAGGTACAAAGGGAGTATTATCAATACCATAAACAAATGGAGAAGAAACTTTTATGATTATGAATTTTTTGGCTCAACTTGGGCTCTTATGCCAAGCGTCATTATATGGAATGTCTGGAAAGAAAGGAATAATAGAATCTTCAAAAATGAAAAGAATCTCTCCCAATTCCTTTTTGATCAGATCTTAACACAGCTTAACGAGATGGTCGCTACTATAGTGAAAAATCCCCTTAAGAACCCACCTTCAGAAGCTGAATTGAGGATTCTCCATCAGCTAGATTTGCAGAGACTTATACCTCTGGGCCTCGATAGGAAGGTAATGAAAATGGATACTGAGTAGGATTTCTGGCATCCTCCCCCTAAGGGTTTTTTGAAATACAACATTGATGGGGCTTCAAAAGTCAACCCGGGTACTGCTGGCTATGGAGGGGCATTAAGGGATGAAAACGAAAGTATTCTTTTCATCTTCCATTACCATTTATGAAGAGGCACTAACAATATGGTGGAATTAATGGCTCTGAAGAAATGTTTAGATTTCCTGGAGCAAGATAACCACCAAGATTTGATTGTCGAAGCTGATTCTGAGTTAATCATTAACTCAGTCAAGAGAATCAGCTAGGGCACGATGCCAGAAAAATTTCAAAAAATTGGAGGTTGATCCAGGTCTTTGAATAGATTTAGCTTCACCTCCAGTTCCTTTGAACAGTCAGTTTTAACCATGTGTGTAGAACGGCCAATAAATTGGTGGATATTCTAGCCAATCAAGGAGTGATTTGTACAGAAAGCAGGGTGGCGATGGGTTGGCAAGAGTTACCTTAGAACAAATTAAAGGAGAAGTGTCATGACCAGGTGGATGAAGACAAGATGGTGTTTCAGAACAGAGCCATGGAGGCGGGGTCTAGATGACTTGGATTCATTATGAATTGCTATTTTTTCTTCACAGTTTGGTCTTTTGTGGGATGTAGGCCATTGTCGGCCTTCACAACCCTGGCATGTACATTCATATAGGCTCCAGGTGGAAGCAGCTCGACAGACTGTTTATCGGATGGTCGGCCAGATGGATGGAGTATCATCTTACATTGGTTCAGGTACAGGTGTAGAGGAGATGCTGCGAGGGGCTAGAATCTGGGATTTCTCGACAGCCTTAATACCCCTGGTTTTCCTTCTATGGACGCAATACCACTCTTGGAGTGGTGTATTGGGTATCGCATGCCTTTAAAATGGGAAGCAACTTTTTCGAAATGGGAGCGATTCCACTCACCAAGCTACACGTGGCCAAGGGGAGGGATTGAATACTACCCTCATCACGCGCTAATGTTCGGGGCTTTAGACCCATGCGATATGATCCTCAGCTGTCAGATTAAGCAAGGCAGATCTATGGTCAGGAATGAACGAACATGTAGGTGGGTCCAGGTGGGTAAGCGCCATGCTTCTAAGTACTTCGAAACCTTCCAATATCATTGGATTGGGAGAGGAGATTTGAGGCTGCAAGTCCGAATGGTGGGAATCGTTGATGCAATATATTCATGGTGAGATGCAAGATGTTCTTGGTAGGAATTGCTGATTAATGCACGTTATATAGGTTTGCGGGTTTGTGTGTTATTTGGACCCGAAATCCTTTTAGATTGGTACCTTTTTTCCTCTTCGGGTCCGATTCTTTATTTAAAGTGTGTGCTTGTTGACGACCCGATTTGATTCTCATTAGCTGGATTTCTGTGGGTAGACCGTACAGCCTCAGCATTGTCTGTCTTTTGAGGGTTTTGAGGTTTTGTTTGTAGGGGTTGGGGCTTTTGCCTTCAGCTCGATGCCCTTGGCAGTAAGAGAATGGTTTTTCCTTGGTCTACAGTTCCTTGTGGACTATTGTATTTTATGTAATTTATTTTCCAATTTAATGAAATAGAAGGTACGACTCTTGCTTCAGAAAAAAAATAAAAAGTTAAGTCTTAAATAATATAATATTTGTAGTAGTTAAGTTTTAAATAATATAAAATAGAAATATTTTTATATTAATAGATATATTTATTTTAGAATACAATTTTAATTTTAATTTAATTATTAATAATTATTAAATGGATGATAAGGATTTATTTTTTTTTTAAATATTTTAATAATATCAAAAGAAGGCTAAGAGTTGTTTTCAAAATAGTTATGCTTTTTTTGCCTTTTAAATAAATTTATTAATTAAAATTTGTTATATATATGCAATGATTTATGGTTTTTTGGGTATGTAATATTGATAAGTGATGGCATTGTAATACATCCTATTTACAAATTAAAGATCTCCATGACAAAGTGACAGTGAATCTCCATAATTAAGAATCTTGTTACATGTTTTTTTTTAATGCATATATGTTTAATTGTATATTAATTCTTTTTATCAATAATAATAATAATAATAAAAGTTATAATTTAGTTTAGCTTTTTATAACAACTTGAGATGTATGATAAACTAAGCAATTAGACACTTACTAAGGATTTATGTCCATCCACATTTACTAACAATTTAAATTATATGCCTATGCTAATTATTAAGTACATTAAAATAGTTATTTTTTCCATCATTATATAATCACTCATTCAATAAACAACAGTATGTTAATATGAGGTGTAGATCAATTGCTTTGTGTTGTATTTAATCTCTACCACATCACACGATCAAACCTCAATGGAAGAGGTCGAGAATAACAATAACGTTTAGGGGAAAAAAACTATCTGAAAAAATATTCAAGCTTGACCTATATCAATATGCCAACTTTAATGAAAAATACATTAATATATTTATCATCCAAAATTGTTTATGGTTATAAATTGTTTAAAAATTGCGATAAATCTCTCTACTTAATATGATCAATAAAAATGTCTCTACATTCACACTTAAGGTTGGAAAAAATTTCTTAAAGTTGGATATCGTAATGTTTAATGTTAATAAAATGTTTTGCCCAAATGTGCGTTGGGAATATTATATGCATTTAAACCTAATTTAAATTCTAGTAGGTTGAGTAAAAAGTGACAATGAAAATGAGAAAAGTGTTGGTATTCACATGTAAATAAAGATAATCTAAATTTTCTCTATTGTAGAGATTTCTCCACCCAATGTACTATTTATATAAAATAGACCTTCACTTTTTCCTATAAGAGGTTGACAAATCTTGAATATGCTGTGGACTATGAAACTTGTGGTTGGGAATGGTTTTCCAAATTCTACGAGTACAAATATTCAGTGGATTGAATTCTTTTCATTTGACGTATGGCATTTCTTACTTGATCAATATGATAATTGCATCTAAATCATTGAGATCATGTTGATTGAGATCATCAACATGGACACAACAATCATGGTTGACTACTTCACTACATGTAGTTATAATGGTTATAGGATTATAACTCTAAATACATTATTTTATGTATGGAAGAACAAAATATAATTTGTTTTCATAGTGAATGTAGGGCCTCGTTATCATAGTTATAATGGTTATAGGATTTTACTCTAAATACATTATTTTATGTATGGAACAAAAAAATATATTTTCTTTTCATAGTGAATGTAGGGCCATGCTACAACAAACTTGACATTGATTCACGTGTTTGGGTGACACCTATAAAATTGTCATTTCCTGTACTAACAATTTCTTTTCAAAGTTAGTATGAGGCAATGCTATCAAAAACTTGATATTGATACATGTATTTGGTGACATCTTAAAAAATGTCATTTTCTTTATTTCTTTATGAGTAACTCAATGCGTAATAAAATACATATATTTATTGGTGAAACTTGATTGTTTACCTTAAGCGATTCTTGGTGTTTGTTAACATATCACAATGAAAATGAAAAAAGGAAAATAGTTAAGAAAAAAGGAAAGAAGACAAAATTGTAATTTTATAATTTTAAATCTGAAATCTAAACTAATTCCATGTGAGAATGTTATTGTTATCAAATATTTTCTTAAAAAAAATTGGCTTTATTATTAAACTTAGGGGGAATTCGAACATTATTTTGTGATTGTATCGTAATTAATGGTCATTTCATTGAAAATTTGAGAATTGGAGGTTGAGTAGTTGGAAGATAACAATGGACTCTTGGAATGTAGAGAAGATCTTGAGGAGTGAAGCTTCCATGTAGGATACTTGAGAAGAGCATCATACCAACAATACATTTCAACTATATTTCATTTAATTTTACTTTGCAGTACATAATAGAGTTTTATAATGTTTATATCTCTTTCTTTCTACTTTATATTTCTCTTATAATATATGTTATGTGGAAATTGTTCTTTATTGACTTTATTACGTTTCCATGCATTGGAATTCTTGTCTATGTTTCAAAATTTTATTTTGTTAACAATAAACATATCTTAGAAGTAGACAAAGAATTAAAACCTGTTGGCATTTTGGCACACGTGTGGCTCTATGGTACAGGTGTTGTCATTGATGGCAACTCACTTTGGTGTCAGACCTCAGTTCAGGCGCTCAGAATGAAGGAAATCTTGTATACGCAGGTTCACCTTGCCGAAGACGCGTATACACGCGGGTTATACCTTCAAAAGTCGCGTATGCGTATACACACACTTTTATGCATAGAAAAGCGCATACATGGTGGGAAACCTATTTTTGGTCCATGGTTGTTAGTCCTTGGAATTTGAACCTATGGTTTTGGACCAAGGTATCTCATCAGAAGTGTTGACCCCAGGTTTTGGGCCATTGGTATTGGTTTATTATGGTTTTGGACCGTGGTATTGTGGAAGGTCTAAAACTATAAAAGAGGAAGGAGATCATGTGACAAGGTATCATTTGAATTATTATTGAATATCTGATAATGTACGAGATCTGAAATATTGGTGATTAGCATTGTGGAGCAAATCTGGATCTGAATGAAGGAGGAACCTTAGCGAAAAGAAGGATAAGTTCTATTGATGGGTCATAATCTCTTGGCTTGAATGATAATATCTTTGCATGATTTTGATCTATTATATCTGGCACATGCGTGATCTATAAATCTGATAATCTAGGTTAATCAGTGCCTGAATACTTGAAAGAGTGAATTTTGTTTGTAGATCTGTACGCAGGTTCAGTTCAGCTAAGGCACGTATATACGCAGGTTCATTGAAGGAAAATAACGTATATGCAGGTTGTTCCATATGCAGAAGCGTATGCACACAGGTTTCAGGCCATTAAAGTAGCGTATACATTTTGAGTTGTGTTTTTGCTGCTTCTGTTTATTGCTGCAGTGTTCTGGGTTCAGTTTTGGTGTGTGGTGTTGTTACTGTGATCTGGGTACAGTCGTCAGAGAGGTTGAAAGAAATAGAAGGTTGTAGCCTTCTGTAGGCCAGCACCTACGTACTAGTATCTTGGCTAGTACAAGAGCTAAGGGGGTTGTAGCTCCCTTCCAGGAGAAGCTGGAAAATGAGAGAGAGTTGTAGCTCTCTACAGGTTGCAGCCTGCGCACTGGTAAAAGGACTGCACAAGTACATTTGTAAAAAGAAGTTTCTAATTAAAGAAAAGATAGACACGAATTGCAGCAGGTGGTTTTCACCCACATTGGGTTTCCACCTTATATCTTGTGTTCTTGTGTGCGATTGTCTTTCTGCTATGCTTTACTGTTTCTGGTTACTGGTTATTTGCTTCTGAATCACAGATTAATAACTGACATCTGAAAGATAAATCAAATTATAAGTCTGCTTTGTATATGCGGGTTTCTTTATCTATAGTTGCGTATATACGCAGTTTTTATTAAGAGAAGTAGCGTATATCATCTGGAATTTGAAAAGGAAATATTTGACTTGATAATACTGATTCACCGCCCCCCTCAGTATTATTTCCACAATTGGTATCAGTGCAGGTCCTTCTGAAGAAGCTTGATCGCTTGAAGGAAGATCCTTCATCATGAGCAACTACGAGAGGGAAGCATCAATCAGGCCACCGGTTTTTGATGGGACAATCTTCATATATTGGAAGGTAAGAGTTACTGCCTATGTTCAATCGTTGGGTACAGAAGTCTGGGATATCATAGATACAGGATATACTTTTCTAGCAGCAACTCCTACAGATCCGGCTGAGAAGAAGAAATATGAAACAAATGAAAAGGCGGTCAATACTCTATTGGGATGTCTATCTCAATCAGAACTCATGAAAGTTATGCAGTTAAAATCAGCCAAAGAAATATAGGACAAGATTTTCCTAAGCTATGAAGGAGATGATTAGGTAAAACGAGCAAAACTTCAAACGCTCAGGATTCAGTATGAAAATCTCAAGATGTATAATGATGAAAGTGTGGCTAACTATTTTCTTTATGTAGATGAGATTGTTAATTGTATGAGAAATTTGGGTGAAGAAATAAAAGAGGCTGTTGTGGTTGAAAAAGTTCTAAGATCTTTGTCCCCTAGGTTTGAATCTGAAGTTTCTGCAATAGAAGAAAAGGGGAATCTACAAAGCCTTAAAATGTCACAGCTGCACGGTATTCTAACTGCTTATGAAATGAGGAAACGAGGACCATTAGACAGGAGAGAAGCTGCCTTCAAGGCTTCAGGAAAAGGCGAGTACTATGAGTCAAGACATGTGTCAGAAGAAGAAGAAGAATCAAATTTTGTCAGAAATGTTCAACGGGGTACTGGACGGTTCCGAGGTAAGTTACCTTTCAAATGCTTTGATTGTGGAAGAGTCGGTCACTATGCTGCAAAATTTCCTCACAAGGATAAGATTGACAAAGGGAAGGAACCTGTTAGATGGAACAAGAAACAGAATGCAAATAAGAAAAGCTATTACACTCATGAAGATAGTGATGGAATTTCAAATAGTGACGAAGATGAACGAGGTAATAAATATAAACTTTTAATGGCTTTTGAAGATCATGACTACATGGATGCTATAGATGTAGAAGATTTTTCTGAAGAGATGACTAGTCTCAAAATCTGCTTAGAAGAGAAAAGTGCAATTATTGAGTCTCTACAATATCAACTGGCTGAAAGGGAAAAACATCTTGAAAAATTGGAATGTGAAATTGTTTGTCTTAGAAAGCAGATTGAGAAAACAAAAGCTATTAATCTTAAATCTGTTAAAGGATCTGAAACTCTGGATGAGATTATCAATGTGCAGCGTTCTCCACTAATCAAGACAGGCCTGCAGAGAAAATTTTAAGAACCCCCCCTAAATTTATAAATATAATAAATGGGCGAATCTCCATGGTATATAGGAAAAATGGAAGGCGATTTTATCAATAATATAATATGTATATATAATTGTTTGGCGAATCTCTCACCAGGCATGGCGAATATTTTACTCAATTATAAAATCTTGTAAGATCTTGGCGAGTCTTTCACTAAATAATAAAACTTTGTAAAGTCCTAGTGAATCTTAGCATAGGCTACATGTTGGTTTAATTCCCCCATTTAAATAGGCTACATTCCAGGTGAATACCATGGGTCAATACCATGTGCCCTTTTGGTGAATACCATGGGTCAATACCATGTGCCATTTTTATTTTTATTAATTCTAATATTAGCGTTAATAATGGTTTTTTGCATGGTATTAATAACAATCTAGTCCATGGTATTTGTCCCATAGTATTTTGGCCATAGGTTTCACCTAAATATAACCCATTTTTTGAGTGTTCGTAAATATAAGGTGACTTATGGAGTAAATATAAAAAAATGTTTTACTTGTTTACCATACCTCTCATTTATATTTTTATTAATTTACCATACCTCTTTTACAAATATGGTATTTGGCCCATAGGATTCAATTAAATAAAACCTCTTTCTTGAGCCTTCATAAATAGAACGAGGGTTATGGACTAAATATAAAAAGAGATTTATTTATTTACGATACATCTAGTTTATTTATATTTTTATTTATTTACCATACCTTTTGAGTAAGTATAAAAAGACGTTTTATTTATTTACCGTACCTCCACTTTACTAATATTTTTATTTGTTTACACCCTTACATGTATATAAGGTGACTTATGGAGTAAATATAAAAAGTGTTTTATTTATTTACCATACCTCTCATTTATTTATATTTTTATTAATTTACCATACCTCTTATTTATTTATATTTTTATTAATTTACCATACCTCTTTTATAAATATGGTATTTGGCCCATAGGATTCACTTAAATAAAACCTATTCTTGAAAATGGGCGAATGGATTCACTTAAATAAAACCTATTCTTGAAAATGGGCGAATGGAAGGTTGTAAGTCCTAATTTCAAGGGCTAAATTTACCTTTTTTACCCTCTCCCTTAAAATAAGGTGGCCTATTTGAGGTGATTTGTAAAAATGTAGTATGATAGAAAATATTCGCCCACTAAAAATTTAAAACCCCTTAATTTCGCCAAAGGGCGAAAATTCGCCCCTAAAATTATCCTTGCAGGTCTGGGATATAATGGAGAAACATCTCAAGCTTCTACCTCCAAAAGTTATCTTGATGCAGCAAAGAAGAGCGAGCAAAGGCCTAATAGAAATAATCAGGTAAATCAGGGACAATTTACCTCAAGAATGAATAAAGACTATCAAGAAAATAGGGGACAAGCTACCTTAAGGACAAACAGAAGCTACAATCAGCCACAGGTAAAATCTTCCCAATTTGCCTCAAGAATGGATGTCAGTAGAAACTACAATCGATTGGATGATAGATTTGATAATCGTAGGAGTTTCTTCAATGGCCAATGTTTCTCTTGCCATAATTTTGGTCACAAAGCAGCTCAATGTGTTGCCTATAAGACAATCATGATTAGAGAAGCTCAAAAACAAAGGAATATGAATGGAATCACGAAAAGGACTTATAACAACTTTTCGGCCCTTGAAAATGAAGTTGAATGTTCTATTTGTAATAACTTTGGTCATGAAGACTCTGAATGTAGGAGCAGGTTTTGGAAGACAACTCAGAAGGAACATACCTCAAGTGCCAGAACATGGAGAATGAAGGAACCATAACCAGAAAGATGTGGGATAGCCTTCTATGCAGAAGGACATGAAAATATATGGTATATCGACAACAGATGTTCAAAGCATATGACAGGGGATAAAGAAAAACTTGAATCATATACTGCAGTAGAAAAGGGGAAGAAGGTGTCTTTTGGAAATGATACCCCTGCAGCCATAAAAGGAAAAGGCACTGCTCAGTTGAAAGAACAGGTCAAAGCTGGAAATGTTTTGTATGTTGATGGCTTGAAGCATAATCTACTAAGTGTTAGTCAGATGTGCGATCAAGGAACTGAGGTAATATTTCGATCAAATGAATGCAGTGTTAGTGATCTTGATACAGGAGAAACAATGATCAAAGGCAGAAGAACTCCAAATAATCTATACATATTTGAAGAAGGACAACAACAATGCTATTTAAGCAAGGATGATGAACACTGGTTATGGCACCGGAGGTTGGGGCATCTAAGCTTTTCACAAATAAGGAAAGAATGCAAATACCAGGCAGTTTGTGGTCTTCCAGATATCAAAATTCCAGACAACACCATATGAAAATCATGTCAGTTTGGTAAGCAAACCAGAACTAACTTTCCTGAGAAGGAAGGATTAGCTAGCAGGCCTCTTGAGCTAGTCCATACAAATGTATGTGGTCCATTTAGGACAAGGTCACCTTGAGTAGAATAATACCTTATACTATTCATTGACGACTTCTCCAGGTTTGTTTGGTTAGGACTTATGAAGCACAAAGACGAAGCATTCGAAAAATTGAAATCCTTCAAAGCATTGGTTGAAAATGAATCAGATTACAAAATTAAGTGCCTCAAGTCCGACAGAGGTGGGGAATTTACCTCAAATGAATTTTTTGATTTCTGTGAAGAACATGGAATAAGAAGGGAATTCTCTACAGCTAGGACTCCTCAGCAAAATGGAGTGGTGGAAAGGATGAATAGAACAGTCCAAAAAATGGATCGTGATATGCTTGATGAGTCTGGAACTCCCGCAACCTTTTGGGGTGAAGCTGCATATGCAGCGATTGTTATTCTCAACAAAACAAATGTCCAAGTGAACAGCACTCAAACTCCTCATGAGCTCTGGTATGGTGAAATTCCTTCGGTAAAGCATTTCAAAATTTTTGGGAGCAAATGCTATATTAAGAGCAGGGAAAATTTTAAGAACCCCCCCTAAATTTATAAATATAATAAATGGGTGAATCTCCATGGTATATAGGAAAAATGGAAGGCGATTTTATCAATAATATAATATGTATATATAATTTTTTGGCGAATCTTTCACCAGGCATGGCGAATATTTAACTCAATTATAAAATCTTAAATATTCTCAATTATAAAATCTTGTAAGATCTTGGCGAGTCTTTCACTAAATAATAAAACTTTGTAAAGTCCTAGTGAATCTTAGCATAGGCTACATGCTGGTTTAATTCCCCCATTTAAATAGGCTACATTCCAGGTGAATACCATGGGTCAATACCATGTGCCATTTTGGTGAATACCATGGGTCAATACCATGTGCCATTTTGGTGAATACCATGGGTCAATACCATGTGCCATTTTTATTTTTATTAATTCTAATATTAGAGTTAATAATGGTTTCTTGCATGGTATTAATAACAATCTAGTCCATGGTATTTGTCCCATAGTATTTTGGCCATAGGTTTCACCTAAATATAAACCATTTTTTGAGTGTTCGTAAATATAAGATGACTTATGGAGTAAATATAAAAAATGTTTTATTTCTTTACCATACCTTTCGTTTATTTATATTTTTATTAATTTACCATACCTCTTTTACAAATATGCTATTTGGCCCATAGGATTCACTTAAATAAAACCTGTTTCTTGAGCCTTCATAAATAGAACGAGGGTTATGGACTAAATATAAAAAGAGGTTTTATTTATTTACGATACGTCTAGTTTATTTATATTTTTATTTATTTACCATACATTTTGAGTAAGTATAAAAAGACGTTTTATTTATTTACCATACCTCCACTTTACTTATATTTTTATTTGTTTACACCCTTACATGTATATAAGGTGACTTATGGAGTAAATATAAAAAATGTTTTATTTATTTACCATACCTCTCATTTATTTATATTTTTTATTAATTTACCATACCTCTTTTATAAATATGGTATTTGGCCCATACGATTCACTTAAATAAAAACTATTCTTGAAAATGGGCGAATGGAAGGTTGTAAGTCCAATTTCAAGGGCTAAATTTACCTTTTTTACCCTCTCCCTTAAAATAAGGTGGGCTATTTGAGGTGATTTCTAAAAATGTACTATGATACAAAATATTCGCCCACTAAAAATTTAAAACCCCTTAATTTCGCCTCAGGGCGAACATTCGCCCCTAAAATTATCCTTGATTTAGAATACTGAGGAGCAGCTTGGAAAACTTGAACCTAGAGCAGATGAAGGCATTCTCCTTGGTTATTCTCCCTACAGCAAAGAAAATAAGTGTTATAATAAAAGGCTTGGAAGAATTGTTGACAACATTGATGTAGTGGTTGATGAAAAGGGATACATCCCTAGGGAAGTGAATCATGAAAATATCAATGAGGATGATGACTACTCTCTAAATCAGAGAGATGATGAAGAAGAACACCAAGAGGCACCAGAGGAATAGATAAGGATAGAAGAAAAGACTCCATCTAGGTACGTTCAGAAGAATCATCCAGAATCTCAAATTTTGGGGCAGAAAGAAGCAGGTATAAAAACAAGAAGAACAATAGCAGAAGCTTCAAGCTATTTGGCATTGCTCTCTTCCACTGAACCGAAAAATGTAAAAGAAGCATGCAAAGATGAGTGTTGGGTTAAGGAAATGGGTGAAGAGCTTGAGCAGATCGAAAAGAATAACACTTAGGAGTTGGTTCCTAGACCAAAAGACAAAAATGTCATAGGAACAAAATGGATCTTCAAAAATAAGTTGAATGAAAATGGGGAAGTGATTAGAAACAAGGCCAGACTTGTTTGCAAAGGGTATGCTCAATAGGAAGGAATAGACTTTGAAGAAACTTTTTCTCCTGTTGCTAGACTTGAGGCCATCAGAATGTTCCTTGCTCTCTCTAGCTTCCAAAAGTTCAAAGTATTTCAAATGGACGTAAAATCAACCTTTCTGAATAAAGACTTAGAAGAAGAAGTGTACATAGAGCAACCAGATGGATTTATCCTTGGGAATGATCCAAATCTTGTATGCAGACTTAAAAAGGCTCTCTATCGGCTTAAACAAGCTCCAAGGGCTTGGTACTATCGTTTGGATAAATATCTTCATCAACAAGGTTTTTCAAAAGGATCAGCAGATAGCAATCTCTATATAAAAATTGAAAATAAAAAATTGCTAATACTTGTTGTGTATGTAGATGATATTATCTTTGGAAGCAATGAAGAAGCTATGAGTCAAAGCTTTGCCTTGGTGATGCAGAAAGAATTCGAAATGTCCTTGCTTGGAGAACTGACATACTTTCTTGGATTGCAAATCCAACAAAATGAAGGCGGTATCTTCTTGTCTCAAACCAAGTACCTCAAGAAGATTCTGAAGAAGTATGGCATGGAAGATTCAAAACGAGTATGTACCCCCATGGTTACAGATGCAGCCTCAGTGCAAATGATGAATCGGCAGCAGTGCATCAACCAACCTATAGATCTATGATTGGAAGTCTTCTTTATTTGATACCCGACCAGACATCATGCATGAAGTGGGAATAGTTGGAAGATTTTAGGCAAATCCAAAGGAAACTCATATTCAAGTAGTCAAGAGAATCTTCAAGTACCTTCAAGGAACTCAAAACTATGGCTTATGGTACCCTAGAGATACAGATCTCACACTTCATGCTTACAGAGATGCAGATTGGGCCAGAAGCGTGGATGATAGGAAGAGCACAAGTGGTGGTGCATTCTTTATGGGTTCCAGATTAGTATCTTGGTTCAGCAAGAAACAGAGTTCGATTGCTTTATCTACAGCTGAAGCGAAATATGTGGCTGCTGCATCTTGTTGCACTCAACTTCTTTGGATGATGCAAACCTTGCAGGATTTTCAAATCACATGTACTCCACCTGTCTCTATCTTATGTGATAATACAAGTGCAATAAGCATTTCAAAGAAACCTGTCATGCATTCAAAGACCAAGCACATACCTATCAAATATCACTTTCTTCGGGAACAAGTGCTTGAGCAAAAAGTCAAATTGGAGTATGTTCCTTCTAAGGAACAAATTTCCGATATCCTCACCAAACCACTGCCCAGGGAAACTTTTGAATATCTCAGACAGAAGCTGGGAGTAGTTGATGCTTCATCCTGCTGTTGAAGCTTGTTTGTATCAAAGAAAAGTTGGTGTATGCGAGTTGGATGAGGGGAATCTGCGTACATACTCCGATTTATGCAGGTGCAGTCGCGTATCTGGAGAAAATCAGCAAGGACAAACTCTGGTTGAAGAGAGTCTGATATGGGTTTGTCAGAGACCTTCAGGCACGGGTTCAGGGGGAGCAGATTATCTTCTAATAATGAATTGTTGGCATTACCTTAGAAGCTCTTGGTTCTAGTACTCAAGCTGTTTTTGGTTCAGGTGGATCAGCTGCAAAAAGGAGATCAGAAGGAGAACATGGTTGCTGATATATACAGTGATTCTGAGAAGCTGTTGATAGTAGTTATTGGTCATTTGCATAAGTCTTGATATTTCGTCTCTATGTCATGTATATTATTTTATCACGGTCATGTAACAGCCTATTTTGGTTTCCCCACTATGCCTGGGATGATTGATGTGATTGGTTGTCATATGTAAAATTTTGATGTATCCCCACTTGGTTGGGTGGATGATCCCCACTTGGTTGGGTGATGGTTGTATGTATTGAGTCTTTTGGTGATAGGAAGATCTTTATGATGTATATGGTTCTTCTTGAAGAACATCTTTTTGCAGATCTTGCCTTCAGTCAGGGGGAGCGTGTTCAGCACAGCAGAGCATAGATATCAGCATGTACTTAGGGGGAGCACAACCCTTTTCCCTTGATGACAAAGGGGGAGAATGAATTTGAGGATCATGGGGTTGCCATCAAGTCCAAAGGTGGAGATTGTTGGCATTTTGGCACAGGTGTGGCCCTATGGTACAGGTGTTGTCCTTGATGGCAACTCACTTTGGTGTCAGACCTTAGTTCAGGCGCTCAGAATGAAGGAAATCTTATATATGCAGGTTCACCTTGCCGAAGACGCGTATAGACGTGGGTTATACGTTCAGAAGTCGCGTATGTGTATACATGCACTTTTATGCACAAAAAAGCACATACATGGTGGGAAACTTATTTTTGGTCCATGGTTGTTAGTCCTTGGAATTTGAACCTATGGTTTTGGACCAAGGTATCTCATCAGAAGTGTTGACCCCAGGTTTTGGGCCCTTGGTATTGGTTTATTATGGTTTTGGACCGTGGTATTGTGGAAGGCCTAAAACTATAAAAGAGGAAGGAGATCATGTGACAAGGTATCATCTGAATTATTATTGAATATCTGATAATGCACGAGGTCTGAAATATTGGTGATTAGCATTGTGGAGCAGATCTGGATCTGAATGAAGGAGGAACCTTAGCAAAAAGAAGGATAAGTTCTATTGATGGGTCATAATCTCTTGGCTTGAATGGTAATATCTTTGCATGATTTTGATCTGTTATATCTGGCACATGCATGATCTATAAATCTGATAATCTGGGTTAATCAGTGCCTGAATACTTGAAAGAGTGAATTATGATTGTAGATCTGTACGTAGGTTCAGTTCAGCTAAGGCACGTATATACGCAGGTTCAGTGAAGGAAAACAGTGTATATGTAGGTTGTTCCATACGCAGAAGCGTATGCACGCAGGTTTCAGGCCATTAAAGTAGCGTATACATTTTGAGTTGTGTTTTTGCTGCTTTCGTTTATTGCTGCAGTGTTCTGGGTTCAGTTTTGGTGTGTGGTGCTATTACTATGATCTGGGTACAGTTGTCAAAGAGGTTGAAAGAAAGAGAAGGTTGTAGCCTTCTGTAGGCCAGCACCTACCTACTAGTATCTTGGCTAGTACAAGAGCTAAGGGGGTTGTAGCTCCCTTCCAGGAGAAGCTGGAAAACGAGAGAGAGTTGTAGCTCTCTGCAGGTTGCAGTCTGCGTACTGGTAAAAGGACTGCACCAGTACATTTGTAAAAAGAAGTTTCTAATTAAAGAAAAGATAGAGACGAATTGCAGCAGTTGGTGTTCACCCACATTGGGTTTCCACCTTATATCTTGTGTTCTTGTGTGCAATTGTATTTCTGCTCTGCTTTACTATTTCTGGTTACTTGTTATTTGCTTCTGAATCACAGATTAATAACTGACATCTGAAAGATAAATCAAATTATAAGTCTGCTTTGTATACGTGGGTTTCTTTATCTATAGTTGTGTATATACGCGGTTTTTATTAAGAGAAGTAGCGTATATCATCTAGAATTTGAAAAGGAAATATTTGACTTGATAATACTGATTCACCCCCCCCCCCCCCCCCCCCCCCCCCCTCAGTATTATTTCCAACAATGGACTCTTGGAAGATAACAATGGAGGTTGAGTAGTTGGAAGATAACAATGGACTCTTGGAATGTAGAGAAGATCTTGAGGAGTGAAGCTTCCATGTAGGATACTTGAGAAGAGCATCATACCAACAATACATTTCAACTATATTTCATTTAATTTTACTTTGCAGTACATAATAGAGTTTTATAATGTTTATATCTCTTTCTTTCTACTTTATATTTCTCTTATAATATATGTTATGTGGAAATTGTTCTTTATTGACTTTATTAGGTTTCCATGCATTGGAATTCCTGTCTAAGTTTCAAAATTTTATTTTGTTAACAATAAACATATCTTAAAAGTAGACAAAGAATTAAAACCTTCACACCAAGGATTGTTTCTATCAGTTGGTGCCATTGTTAGAAAGATGGTGTTAGTAACCCAAGACATCATGAAGCTCTCCAATTTAATTCCCATGGGCTTATGTGCATTATGTCTACACTTTAAATTGGGTACTATCCTTGGAATGAAGGAGACGTATTTGGAGTTTCCAAATAATTAATTTATGACAAAAAATAAAGAAAGAAAGTCTTAAAATCTTCTAGGATATTTCCTATCCATGGTAGAGAGAACATACAAATATTTCATGTTAAGCAACAATGAGCATGGTTAAAAGAGTTAAGTTAGTACTACTTGTTATGATTATGGTGACCATCTAGGTGAATCTACATAATGGTCATAGGTTTTTAAAATTTTTAGTTTGGAATCTTGCGAAACATTATTTTGGGGCTTTCTCATATGTTTTTCACCCAAAGTACACACAACATGGGGAGTTTATTCAATGTTTTTATTTAACTTCAAATGAAATAAGGAAGACCTAAAACATAAAATGAATGAAGCACTATGGTCCTGAAAATTTTTTCTTCTTGCGGACAACTCAGATTCATCCCACTCAAAATTATTGTGTAGCTCTAGTTTTATCGTAGGGTTATGGTCTTGAGTATTAGAGATTTTGTCTCATAAAGCTTTGTTGGAAACTATAAGATATAGTTTTAACCTCTTGTTTTGGGATTATTCCAAATTACGAGTGTAGTTAATAAATATATTCTTAGAGACAAGTTGTGACCATTTTAGGAAGTTTGTATTGAACTGGATATTACTGAGCTTTTACCATTTCATTCATGAATAGTTTAGGTTTCATTATTTTACTATGGTCTTCACAATATCTCTATTTTATATCATTTATTATTGCTATCTTCATTTTTTTCTTAACATAATTTGGATTAGAGGTGTCAAAGAAATATGCTCCTTTTTGTTTTTCTATCCATGTCCTTGATGAGGTCAAAGTATAGAAAGTTGGGCTTGCAACTAACTAAACCTGGTGAACACTTCCCTTGTCGATTAAAGTGGACTCAAATGGAAAAAGGAAAAGACGTGGGATGGTATAGGATATCCTATTAAGATGTTTCTTGAGGAATCCCTTCCATGATAGAGGAATGAGATGATAGATAATTTCACTCAAGTCCTTCACAAATCCCAACTATGATGGAAACACCTTTTGACAGAAGTAGTCATTAAATTGAAGGTATGATTCCGTTTAAGATAAAATTTATCTTCGACATTGATATTCCTTTGTTTGAGTGGAGCATAGAAGTAGAAAGATTGGATAAATGATTAAGTCTACCCGAGGGATTTTACCATGTTAATAACATTTCCAAAAGTGAAAATATCACCTTCAAGCTCCTTGTGATCCAAAATTGGATATACATATGTATCATATGAATTTATTGATGCTCTAGATGAGAGAGTTTCAATTTTGATGCATCTCAATGATGATGTTTTGTAACACCACATCCTATGTTAGACTAAATATATAATTTATAAAAAGACATCATGATGATGTGGAATGTTTCATCCCATTATACCACACATTACTTATAGTACGTGTGCAACATTTATTACTATATCATGTAAACAAATTAATAAAAATATTTATCTATTTATTTATATTTAGTAATATTAATTTTTTATTAATGCATAGGTCTACCAATATGCTTTAAGAAGTAAACATAAAAGTAAAACATAAAATGGATTGTTTTGAAGGAATATTTTACCATGAAATCAAGGCAGTATTTAAAGAATTATAAGAGGTTCTTAACCATTAAGATTCTTGATAAAGGTAAGTGGGGGGAGCGATCACCATAAATTTTCAGTGATCGATCATAGATAAGGCGAGAAGGGGGTGAAAACCAACCCAAATTGAGCTAACAAGAGCATGGAGGGAAGCCTCATTTAACCAAGAATAACTAAACATAAAAGGAGGTCAAGGTCCCAAACCATCAAAAACAAACTAGAGACAAATGGGACGATCATGAGAAACCTGTCAAGCCTCTTAGCTACCCCACAAGTACCGTCACTACCATTACACCATGTTGCACCCAAAGGGATAGGTCAAAGACCAATAAGACTAGCATCAGAAATAATTTGAGAAATAAAATCTGAAAAGGGATCCGGACGAGCCAACTGACACCATATCTTCCAAGCGAACATTGTGAAATTAGGGTCACCCAAGAAAATAATACTTGAAGTTTCTAGCAATCCACTACAAGAAATTTTATGCTAGAAATGCTTGTGGTCTTGATAGGGTCCATAAAAATTCACCATAACAACATCGCCATTAAAACCCTTGAAAGATGCAAAATAAACTATACCCGACATAGATGAACAAGGTCAAAAATAACTTCACTAGGGTTCCAAATAACTGCAAAACCATTCAAATGCCCATCCATATCCACCAGAAAAACATGCCAATTAGAACATATTTTTTATAGAGATTCTAGCTTTAAGAACAAGAACAATGGCTTACTGGAGCAAAATGATAGAGGGATGTTGTACATAAATCAATCTACAAAGGGCGTGAAGTTTAGGACGGTCCCTAACTCTTATAATATTTAAGGAAATAATGATCATTTAAGGGCCAGAGAGGAGGGATTTTGACCTCTAAGTTCTCGTAGGGATTCCAGGGATATAACAATATCAATGAGAAGGTTGTTCTTAAGGAGATCATTAAATTCAAGGATCTGTCAAGAATATTTCTTCTTCTAAGAAGGGACAGACTAAAAGGAAGAAAGAGGAGTATCTCGAGGGGAAGGGGAAACCCGAGAAGGAGTAAAAGGAGGGATAACTAGAACATTCAAAGAGGAAAAAATATAGGAGCCTAAAACCCCAGAATCAAAGAGAAAGCCTATGTAGTTGGAGAAGAGGACTTCAAGGGTTATGATTTAATGAGACATTTTGAAAATGGGAGAAGATGAAAGATTTAACAACTCCCCCTTCATGAAGAGGTCGGTTAGGGAAAAGAAGGGTCTCAACAAAGCAAGCTATGACTGAGGTGGAAACAAGAGGACTATTAGAAATACCATCCAATATATTGATATCGTCTTTAGAGAGAGATTTTATGAGCTTATTGGCCATGGAATCAATTATGGATTATGTTGATTGTAATGGTTGGAGAGTAGTTGTGTCCTCAAAATTTGTCCATGATCGCTTCCCAAGAGCATCTCGAGAGGAAGCAACCTTCCCAGCAACAACATGGTCATATGGTAAAGAAGGGGCTAATAGACCCTCATCCAAACCATGAGTAGTAGTCTCTAGGGTAGCACTCCCACCAAAACCTTTGGATAGTCGAATCTAGAAAGAGTTTGCGAGTTGGTTTCCACTAAAGACAAACCGAGCCCTTCGACGCCTCAGGATGATGAGGGTATGTTGAAGTCAGTGGATGATTACAATATGCATTAGAGAAATTTTGAGGTTTGAAATGGTCCTCCTGAGGAATATTATAAAATAATAGTGGAAATAATAAAATAAGATTAGATTACATCATCAAATTTTAGAGGGAAAAAAGAAAAAACTACTTTTTCAACTTATATCCCTATAATTTTACTCAAATTTCAAGTAGAAGCACTTGTTGGATGAAAAAATTATTTTTTCATCCAAAGAGTACCCATGTTGCATACTTTTGATGAAACTCGCTACAAAAAAATGAGAAATACATAAAAAAATGTGATTGCAATCACATTTTTCATGCATTTCTCATTTTTCCTGTAGCAGGGTCCATCAAAAGTATGCAGCATAGGTACTCCTTGGATGAGGAATTAAATTATGCATACAACAAGTGCCACTGCTTGAAATTTCAGTAAAAGTGTATGGAGATAAATTGAAAATATGAGTTGAGAAAACACTTTTTTTTAATCTTTTTACTTTTTTACTTCAAAAATGGTGAATCATCCTTGAATCCTATTGGTTCTTTTAAAGTTGATTTTGGTTGTACATTTTTGTTTTGAGGCCCATTTTAGACCTCAAATTTTCTCTAGTAAAGGTAAAACCATAGCATCTAGAGTAATATATTTTGAACCCTCCACCACATCTCCTACACCTTGTAAATCAACGTTATGTTTGCTGAGGCCCAAGAGAGGGACTTTTGGACCAAAATCATGCTTGTCTAGACATGATACCTTAAGGTCTCTAGTTTGGTGACAGGTTATACATCTAAAAGGAACATTCCAAAAATCCAACCACTGGTAGTGTTGGTTTGTGTTATATTCTTTCCATGACTAGCCCACATAGTTAACCGGGGGTTAGAAGGGGGTGGAGCCCGCTGTTCATTGCAATGATTACGTAGCAGGTGGTCAAAGGGGGTTTGAGGGGTGTAGCTAACCCCACTCTATGGGGTCTAGGGCAGTGCCCCAAAAAATTTTGTTTTTGGGCCCTATGTTAGGTTGGTGAACCCACCTATAGTTGTGTGCATGGTTTTTGCGCATGTTTTTGGACGCGGTGGTTTTCGATCCATGGTTTTGGACATGATGGTTTTTGGTCCATGGTATTGGATGCTTCAGCATGTATAAATATGTATTGTAACATTGAAAGGAACATAATGAAATATCAAGCTGGTAGTCCCGGTTTTGGGATCCATGGGAAAATCTCTATGTATATGTGTTTTACATGTCATGCTCTTGCATTGTTTATTTTTTGTGTTTTAGAATTCGTATCCATGTAATTTCTGTATGGGGTTAAAATCTACATTTGGTATCAGAGTTGTTTTGGCTTCAAGGGGACACCTTTGTTTCTGAGGGGTTTCACTCAGGCCTGTGGTAGACCCTGTTCAGTGGGAGATCTGTGAGATCGATTCTGGTGGTGAAAGAAGATGGCGAGCAGAGGAAAGATAGAGATCGAGAAATTTAATAGTCAGAGTTTTGAGTTGTGGAAACTGAATATGGAGGATCTATTGGTGGATAAAGATAAGTGGATCGTAGTAGATCTCCGTACTAAACCAATAGGAGTGTCCGATGAAGAATGAAAGAAGTTGGATCGGAAGGCAAAGAGAACAATATGATTGTGTGTCTCAGATTCAGTATTGCTAAATGTATTAGGGGAGGTTATGGTGAAGGCTTTGTGGGACAAGTTAGGGACTTTGTATCAATCTGAGTCTTTGCTGAATAAACTGTTCCTGCAAAAAAAGCTGTATAACCTTAGGATGAAAGATGGAGACTCGGCGACAGAGCATATGAATGCATTTAATACTGTGGTAAGTCAGTTAGCATCTGTTGATATTAAAATTTCAAATGAAGATAAGTGCATCAGTTTGTTGTGTTCTCTACCAGATTCATGGGATAGTCTAGTTATTGCGATAGGTAGTAATGCAACTGCCTCGCAGTTTGATGAAATACTCTCATCCTTGTTGACAGAGGAGATGAGATGGAAAAATATGGAGAGATAGAATGGTGATTACTTGTTTGTATGAGGATGGTCACAGAATAGAAATAAAAATAAGTCATCGAGTGGGAGATCTAAATCTAGAGGTAAATCTAAATCTCTAGGAAAACCTGTAAAGGTGGTGTACTAGAAATGTGAAAAGGAAGGGCACTACAAAAGGGACTGTAAATCTAAAGATCTTGATAAAGGAAAGGGATATGATGATGTTCCTTCTGTAGAGGCAAAAACCACCTCAGATGAAGGTGGGGATGTGTACTTGGCTTCTTCAAGCACACATGTAGGTCACGAGGCATGGTTGATTGTATCAGGTGCATCCTTTTACTTCACTCCCCATAAAGAGTGGTTCTCTGAGTATGAGAAATATGATTGTGGCGATGTTTTTTTAGGGGATGATAGGAAGACTAGAATACTTTTTCGTGGAAAAGTAAAGTTCAAGTTACAAGGTGGCAGGGTTAGAACACTTCCGGGTGTTCTGCATATTCCTGCATTGGAAAAAAATCTGATTTCTATAAGGAAGTTGGATGATGCAGGTGTAAAAAAAGTGTTCGAGAAGGATACCTACGAGATGGTTTGAGGAGCACTGATATTGATGTGGAGATTTCAGATTGGAACTCTATACAAGCTACAAGGTAGCACTATTGTTGATAGGTGCAACAGTTCCATGGTTCCTGAAAGTGGAGCAGAAAATCTAGTGGTCTCTGGAGAGAAGACCATGCTGTGGCATCAAAGGCTTGGATATATTGAAGAGAAGGGCCTTTGAATACTTCATGGTAAAGGTATGGTATAAGGTATGAGTAATAGCTCTCTCGATTTTTATTTTTGTAAAAATTGTGTATATGGGAAGCAGAATTGAGTGAGTTTCCCCTCTGGTGGTAAGAGGGAGAAACAGATATTAAAGCTTGTGCACAGTGATGTATTTGGACCTATTAAGGTTCCATCACTAAGTTTGTTTGCTATGTGTCATTTATAGATGACTCCTGAAGGAATACATGGATATATTTCCTTCAGAAGAAATATGAAGTCTTTGACGGGTTTAAAGAATTTAAGGCTCTGGTGGAAAACAAGACAGAGAAGAAGATAAAGGTGCTAAGGACATATAACCGTGTAGAGTTTTGTAGTAAGGAATTTTAATAATTACACAACAATTGTGGTATAGCATGGTAGAAGACTACTCCATATACACCTCAACAAAATGGAGTTGCAGAAAGAATGAACAAGACGTTGATGGAAAGGGCAAGAAGCATGCTCAGTGGTGGTAGGTTAGGATAGGAATTCTGGGCAGAGGTAGGGGAGAGAGCATATTACCTGGTCAACTCATCACCTTCATCAGTGTTTGAGGGTAAGATTCCACAAGAGTTATGGACTGGTAAGAAACCCTCTCTATCACATCTGAGGGTATTTGGATGTGATGCATATGTACATGTTCCAAAGGAGAAACAAACGAAGTTGGATAGTAAATCTGAAAAGTACATATTTATTAGGTATAAGGATGGTTTAAATGGTTATAAGCTTTGGAACCAAGTAACATGGAAGGTTGTGTACAGCCAAGATGTGGTGTTCAGAGAGGTAAAATATGTTATTAAACATGAAGTCCAACCATAGGAACCTAATATGATAGAGTTTGAGCTAACGGAGGAAGAATCAGACTCTATAGCAGAGGAGGAACTGGAAGATGAAGAGCCACAAACTCTGGGTGTGAGAAGATCACTTTGAGAAAGAAGGCAGCCAGAAAGGTATAGTCCATCTGCTTTCTGTTCAAATTTTTCTTTGTTTGTTACTAATGATGACCCCAAAACTGTGAAGGAAGCAATATATTGAGAGGATGGAAAACTCTAGAAAGAGGCCATGGTTGATGAAATGGCATCTTTGCACAAAAATGAGGCTTGGGATCTGGTGGAGTTGCCAGCTGGAAGGAAACCCATTGGCAACAAATGGGTGTTCAAGAAGAAGACAAATGTAGGAGGAAAGGTGGAAAAATACAAAGCTCAGTTGGTAGTAAAAGGTTATTCCCAGGTACCGGGAATTGATTTTGGTGATATTTTTTCTCTTGTTACCAAGATAACTTATATTAGATTACTTTTATCTATTGTTGTTGCTTTTGATTTTGAGGTAGAACAGGTGGATGTGAAGACAACATTTCTTCACAGGAATTTGGAAGAGGAAACCTACATGAAGAAACCTGAAGGCTTTACGGTGATGGGTAAGAATGAACTAGTATGAAAGTTAAAGAAGTCTCCGTATGGGTTAAAACAATCACCAAGGATGTGGTATCAGAAATTCTATACATTTATATGGGGATTTGGCTTCATTATAAGCAAAGTAGATCATTGTGTGTATTTTAAATTAATTGGTGACCGCGTTATTTATCTGGTTTGTATGTGGATGATATGTTGCTAGTTGGGAATGACAAAGAATTTATCTAGGATCTGAAGACCCAATTATCCTCCAAATTTAACATGAAAGATCTTGGTGCTGCAAACTATATTTTGGTCATGGAAATTAAAAGAGACTGGGCAAAGAGGAAGCTCTAGTTAAACTAGAGGAAGAATGTCGAGACAATACTGCAGAGGTTTAATATGCAAGATAGTAAACTGGTGAAGGTTCCTATTCCTGTAGGTGTGAGGTTATCTGTTGAACAGTGTCCCAGAGAGAAAATTTTAAGAACCGCCCTATATTTTTATGTATAATAAATGGGCTAATCCCCATGATACATACGAAAAATGGGAGGTGATTTTATCAATAATATAATATGTATATATAATTTTTTGGCGAATCTCTCACCGATTATATTATTTTGTATAGTGATCGAGAATCTTTCATTGAATTATAAAATCTTGTAAGATCTTGACAAATCTTTTACTGAATAATAAAACATTGTGAAGTCTTGGCGAATGTTTTGTTAAAATATGAAACCATATATGATAATAAGAAAACATATTCATTAAACTGTAATATACTAACATATGTGTTTGGAAAAAAGAAACATCATTTTCTCTTCCTACAAATAATTTTCCAAGTTTCACGGGTCGTGTCTGTCAAGGTTGTTACAATACACTCTTTCATATCCATCTATTAGTTTTGATAATATTCCACAACAAAGTTCTTGTAGGTGTTGATATTGACCAGAGTTCTGTCAAGGTAGGAGAGATTAATGTTTTCTCTATAACTTTTGTCAAGTTACCACTTTTTCAAGCTATCAAATTTCTTTCTTATTCCATAGACTCCAACTATGAGATAAAAGAACACATCAAGTTTGTTTACCCAACACACCAATAAGTAGTAAGACCTAACTATATTATATAAGAAAGTATTAGGTATCCCAAAGGCTTGAAGGGGATCTAATTGAAAGAAGTGACCATTGTGAGAAGCCTTCCAATCAATATATGAATATATAAATGTAGATTTATTATTATTTTAATTGGAATTCTTCAATTAAATAATAAAATTTAATTACATCTCTCCCAATCTAAATTGCTTATTAGCATAATTCACTACCCTCATACGTCTCACATTTTTTAATAGCGTCGTAACATGTAAATTAATTTCCTTTTTGGTGAACAATCTCCACCTTTTAGGAAAATATGGTACAATGGCTCTGACCCTTGCAGATCATTAGGACAAACTAAGAATAGCATAGAAGATGAAAGGTTGTACAAACCAACTTATTTTTCAAACAACTAATCCAACATCAGTACCTAAATTTTTTCATGAAGATATCATATTGACAATGTTTGAAAAATGGTGGGAAATCCTCTGTGAGGGTGATGTAGAAAGAGTGATAAGGTTTCACTATTTTGATTTTTTTTTGTTAAATCAGAGAAACCAGTATTAATGGAGATATTCGTATTTTTTACTAAATTTTGTGAAGTGACTAAACGTAGCTTTAACCATTCACCTTAAGGTGTTTTTACAATATAATTTTTTAAGTCTATTCAATATCTTCATTATCATAAAACTCAACCTATATCCATCTTAACTCCACATCTACTGCTCTTACAGGGATGAAATCTATTTATCCTTATGAGCACTTGGTAGACCCAAAATTAAGATGATAGAATTTCCCCTTTAAATAGTCAATGCTCACATGAATACCATCGGTCAATACCATTGGTTATCATAAACCTGGAGCTTAAGACTTACTATTATTAATTTATAAAAATTAATAAAATTAATAATTAATTTTTATTTTATTTTTTATTTTAACCAAGTTAAAATATTTAACATGCATTAAATTACAACATCCATCTTTACTCTTGATCCACCAAGCCCGGAGAGGGATCAAATATTTTTTCACTCTATGCTAGTTTGCATATCATATTTGATCCCTCTTGGGGCTTAGTAGATCCAAAGTAAAGATGGATCTATGGTCGTTTAATTTCCCCCTTTAAATATGCTACATTCCACCTGAATACCACGAGTCAATACCATGTGCCTTTTTTTTTTTTATTAATACTAATATTCAGGTTAATAATGTTTTTTGCATGGTATTAATAATAATATAGCCGATGGTATTTGGCCCATAGTATTTTTCCCATAGCTTTCACCTAAATATAATGCATTTTTTGAGTGTTCGTAAATATAAGGTGACTTATGAAGTAAATATAAAAAAATATTTTATTTATTTACCATACCTCTCGTTTATTTATATTTTTATTTTCTTACACCCTTGCATGTATATAAGGTGACTTATGGAGTAAATATAAAAAATGTTTTATTTATTTACCATACCTCTCATTTATTTATATTTTTATTAATTTACCATACCTCTTTTATAAATATGGCATTTGGCCCATTAAATGAAACCTATTCTTGAAAATTAGGGCGAATCTAAGGTTGTAACTCCTAATTTCAAGGGCCAAATTTACCTTTTTTACCCTCTCCCTTAAGATAAGGTTGGTTAACCTCCATACCTATTTTTTTTGTACAATAAATTTGAGGCGATTTGTAAAAATGTACTATGATACAAAATATTCCCCCACTAAAAATTTAAAACCTCTTAATTTCGACTAAGGGCGAAAATTTGCCCCTAAAATTTTCCATAGTGTCCCAAGACACAAGAAGAGGAAGAGGACATGTCCCATGTTCCATATGTAAGTGCAGTCAGTAGCTTGATGCATAAAATACTATGTACTAGACTAGACAATGCACATGCAGTGGGAGTATTGAGCAAGTTTATGTCAAAAACAGGGAAGGAGCACTGGACAGTAGTGAAGCGAGTTTTTAGGTATTTTTGTGGCACTAGTGATTATGGTTTGTGCTACCAAAGAAGACTAGGATTGGATAGAGTGTTGGATATTCATGGCTTTGTTGATGCAAACTAGGCTGGAGATCTGGATAAGAGAAGATTTATAAGTGAGTATGCGTTTAACCTATTTGGTGGTGCAATTAGTTGGATGAGTAAGAAAAAATCTATAGTAACACTATCAACTCTAGAGGCATAATACATGGTAGCCACTCATGCAAGCAATGAAGCAGTTTGGTTGTAGAGATTGTGTTCAAGTACGGGGTTGGTACAGGGAGTTGTAAGGATAGATTGTGATAGCGAAAGTGTAATTTTCTTGGAAAAGAACCTTGCATATCATTCAAAGACAAAGCACATTGATGCTTAGTATGACTTTGGGAGGGATATGATAGAATACAAAAAGGTGTTGCTGGTAAAAGTGGACACTTTGAAGAATATTGTAGATGCATTGAAATATCAGTGAGCTCTGAGAAGTTCTCTTGGTGTAGAGAAACAATGGGGGTTGAAGGGTTGGATAAATGACTAAGGTCTCTTGTGGCCCCCTGTGGAAAGAAAACAACAAGTGGAAGAATGTTGGGTTGTGTTATATTCTTTCTGCGACTAGCCAACATAGTTAAGACGGGGTTAGAAGAGGGGTGGAGCCCCCTGTTCATTGCGCAGATTGTGTAGTGGGGGTCATAGGGGGTTTGAGGGGTGCAGCGAACCCCACTCTATGGGGTTTGGGGCAGTGCCTCGGAAAATTTTGGTTTTGGACCCTATGTTAGGTTGGCGAACCCACCTATGGTTTTGTGCATGATTTTAACAGATTGTTTTGGACGCGATGATTTTCGGTCCATAGTTTTGAATGCGATGGTTTTCGGTCCATAGTATTGGATGCTTCGGCATGTATAAATATAGATTGTAACATTGAAAGGAACATAATGAAAAATGAAGCTGGTAGTCTCGGTTTTGTGATCCAGAGGAAAATCTATATATATATGTGTTTTATGTGTTATGCTCTCGCATTGTTTATTTTTTTTGTTTTAGAATTCGTATGCAGGTAATTTCTGTATGGATTTAAACCTATAGGTAGAAGCATGATGCCCCCATAGTCATGTTCAACTACTTCAGTAACCCCATTGACAAATCCATTTCCACCAAGACGCAAAGATATTCCTTTCCATACCACAACAAATTTCTCATCAGGTAAAATAAATCACGTGATACAATCAACACCCAGTTTTATAACTCGCTTGGTCCATAATTCAAGGGGAAAACCAACCAATTTCACTAAAAATTACTGAAACTTTGGTTTCTCCACCAATGGATTAAACCCAATACTCTAGTTTTGTAGCTTTCTTATGGATCTTAATTAGGTCCCCTCATCCAGGAAATGGAAATGTATCCACTAATCCACCAACAAAATTATCTTAAAACAATACCGTGAGAGTTTCTAATTTGCCAAAACCTAGGATTTGATCTAAAAATAGGAAAAAGAAATGTAAAATAAATGACCTATGAAAACACAAGCTCGTAAACTTGTCACCCTATTAAGGGACATCAAGACCAAGTGACAACCCACTCTTTTCATTTATTCTATGACAGGTAGTCTTCACTCGTCTTCACTTTAATTGAGTCGAGGACAATAAAATACTTGGGTAATTCTAAAGCTAGGCAGTCTATATTTTAATTGAGTTGGGTATTGACAATCAATATTATATTTTCAAATAGAGTAAGATATATCTTATATAGATGGATATAAACAAACTTTAAATCTAATTACATCCCTCAATCTTAATCTTTATAGTGTCTGTTATTTTATCCATAATTATAATCATAAAATACAGTCTGGCATGATATAATACCCGTTCATCATGTGCAAACACATGTAGCATAAAAAAATATAGTGTAAAGAGTTAAAAAGTGCTTTTGCATTTTTCCAGATCTCTGATTCGAGTTTAATTACAGAGGCGATTGTAAAGTAATAGATTCTAGCAGAATAAGTGGAAGGAGAAAAAGAGTAATCAAGAATGGAAAATCGTATCACCGTATGCTCACCTCCCCTTGCTTATGGGAAAAGGAGCCAATTTTCCCAATCCATGATTTGGGGCATCAGCGAATGGAAATCGACGATTTTTCCAATCCCGCACAAAGAATTTTGGACGGGAGATCGGCTTTATAGCAAATATAGAGGGCATGTGTAGCTTTCACCGTGCACCACCTGAACTATTTTTGTCATGTCTCTGCTGCCATTTAAATTGTTAATTTCGAAAATATTTTGGAATTGTATAGAAATAAGTGACGTATTGTTTTTTACATTTTTTATATTATTTTTTATCAATTGATTCTATAGTATTGTTTTTATATTATTTTTATCTATTTGATTTTAGGGTAAAACATGATTTTAAAATATCTCCAGAACTGAGTTAAAGAGATTTTATAACTATCATGTTATTAGTGTGTAGTCCAATTAATTTAAATTTAAAATTATTATAATTAATAATTAAAAGTATTGATTATATGTGAGATTTTTGAAAAGTTTTTTTTGTTTATTTTTGGATTTAATTAGTAAAGATTGATTGAGATCGCAAGTTTGACAGGTGAACTCTAACAATGTGTTTTATCAAAGTGCACTAGGATTTTTGAGGGTACTGAATCCATATATACACTCAAAAAACCAGCTTAAACAATACAAGTCAAGATAAACTCCATAGAGTCTCACATATTCCATTAAACTAGCCTAGATCTATTTAACTACTAATCTACCGAGTGTCAATAAGGATCAAATTTCTTATGTGAAAACCTCTTTTAGAGTGAAAAGAGATTTGATCCCTCTTAGTGATTGGGGATTTTGAGGGTACTTAATCCATATATACACTCAAAAAACCAGATTAAACAATACAAATCAAGATAAACTCAATAAAATCTCACATATAGACAACTCCATTAAACTAGCCTAGATCTATTTAACTCCTGATCTACTAAGTGTCAAAAAAGAACAAGTTTTTTATGTGAAAACCTCTTTTAGAGTGAAAAGAGATTTGATCTCTCTCAGTGATTGGTAGATCTAGAATTTCTATCTAAGCTAGTTTTGTCACTAATTGATTTTATTATAGTTTTTAACTTTATTTTTTATCTAATTTATTTTTATATTTATTGAGTCAATTTTTTTATTGCTAATTATAATTATTGGTAGATCCAAAATTTCTATCTAAGATAGTTTAGTTATAAATTGCATATAATTATAATTATAATTATAGTTATTAATTTTATTTTCTTATCTAATTAATTTTTATTTTTATTGAGTCAATTTTTTTTATTGTTCCTTATAATTATTAATTATTTTAGGTCAACACATGGTATTACAATATCTCTTCTATAACACTCCATGGAAAAAGACTATATCACATGACTTTATTTTTATTAATTGCTTATAATTATAATTATAGTTACTAATTTTATTTTATATCTAATTTACTTTTGTTTTTATTGAGTCAAAATGTTTTATTGTTAATTATAATTCTTGGTAGATCGAGAATTTCTATCTAAGCTAGTTTAGTTATTAATTGCTTATAATTATAGTTATAGTTACTAATTTTATTTTTTTTATCTAAGTTAACTTTATTTTTATTGAGTCAAAATTTGTTATTGTTAATTATAATTATTAATTATTTTACGTCAAGACATGGCATTATCACATCTCTTCTATAAAACCCTAAGGAAAAGGACTATATCACATGACTTTATTTTTATTATTTGCTTATAATTATAAAAAAAAATCTTGTGATAAATGTCATGATATAAAATTTATTTAAGAATCAAGAAAATTAGGATTTAAAAATCTTGTGATAAATAACATGATATAAATATTATTTAAAAATAAAGAAAATTAGGAATTATTTTATCGTGTTAATCCTCTCAAGAAAAGGTGAAAAGACTAATACAAGATATTAACCCCTAACTATCAATAAAAAAGTAGTTGGAGTTGTTTGTGCCTAAAGTGGAATTAAGAAAAAAAAGGAACTGCTTTTTACGTCAATTATTCTTCTAGGAGATAGAAGAAAAGATACTACACAAACTGCAATGATAATTTTCTATGGCTAGAGATAAATGCCATAGTGTGTGGGTGCAAAAATAAAAGAACTAAAATACCAAGGGAGATAATGACCAACCGGTGGAACCCCTATGAATGAAAAAGTTGGAATTGGTTGCGCCTAAAGTGGAATTAAAAAAAAAAAAAAAAAAAACTTAGTGGTCCCTTGGATAAAAGGAAGATGAACACCAGAAAATCGATCCTTGGTATCTTTCCTAGCACTAGGACCTTTTTCAACTTTGAGGAAAGACTTAGTACATTTGTGTCTACTATAATCATTATTAAATAAAACACTTAAGACAATTTTTCTCTTCATTAAGATGGTTGTCATCATAAACTCTTAAAGCTCTTGTTGCTAAGGTGTTGAGAACACCAAGATTTTGAATTGAGAAATGATAGGAATTAACATAATTTCTACTGAAAAGCTTTTCTTAATTCATTATAAATCACAAAAACCTGAATTCAAAAATTCTAAAAATATTAATAATAAATGTTTTAACCCATGAAATTATATTTAGAAATTCATTTATTATATCTTTTCAAATTTTATAAAAATATTAATAATTAATGTTTCCCTCGGAGAGAAGTCACATTGTTCCACCATATGTATGTACTTAAACCTTCCATTATATCTTTACATACTCAATATTATATAATATTAATATAATTTTGATTCAACTTATAATTTTTTTAAATTATTTTAATAAATAAATAAATTTAATTCTTTAAAATATCTTTATATATATATATATATATATATATATATATAAAAAGCGGATAACAACGATAAAGTTCTAATTTATTATTCTTACATAATTGAAGTTTTAAATTTATGAGACAAAAAAATTTATTTGAAATTTTACAAATCATTTATTTGTAAATTTTGTTTGGAGTGTTTTTGAAGTTGAACTTTTGTCTAACAATATTTTTGTTGGCTGTTGTTCTTGCTTTTGTTATCAAAATGACCAAAACCTCCCAACCAAACTAAGCACAAAGACAGTGACCAGTTTCAAAGTACTTCATAAATGAAATACTTTTCCGTCCCCAAAAACTCAAAAATAATTGAAGCTTCTCTCAATTTGTAACTTTTTTTAAGTGATTTCCTCTTTCCTACACTACCTGCGCTTTACTTCCTCAATCAAAAAATTTCCGCCAATCTCAGTAGTACTGCCTTACTTTTATGTCCTTGGTCCGCCACTTTTCTTCCTCCTTACGTGGAGCACTGCATGATATAGATTTTATCAAATATTTTTATCCATATTTGATTTATGATTCTCCCTTTTATAATTTTTAATTGACTTGGTTCATCTTTTTAGAGGATAAATTTTATATCTGTAGGTTTTTTATTTTTTCTATTAACATTAACTTTATTCAAATATTAAATTAGAGTAATTTAATTTATAATTTTAATTAAATTATTTATTATTTTATTTATTTAAACATTTGTAACATAATTTATATTTTCCTTTGATTAAATATTTATCATTTGGATATATAAAGGTGATATACTTACTAAATACCCAACTTAATATATTTTCATGATATTTTGATAATTTAGAATTTACTTTAATGTTTGATTTATTAACTTAAGTTTAGATATTTTTCCATATTAGTTTGTATGTATAATATTGCAATACATGTAGGTCATGCACATGTAACTATCATATGGATGCCCCGTATGTATGCTAATATTTTCATTATGTTTGTAATTGAAGGTGGGACATTACAAAATATAAATTTGACAAATAATTATGATGTTTCTCTGCGGGCTTGGGGCGAGCAGGCACTATTCACCCCAACCAATAAGATGCATCCTTTTTCATCCTCCTTCCAGAATTCAAAATTTGACATGTGGAAGTGTGAAGTGTTGAGGATGATAGTTTCAACAGTGACAAGGAAACCTCATACCTTATTTTTGCCTCATATGAATTGGTTCACCTAGTTTTCAAGAGTTTTTTTTGGGCTTTCCTCTCTGTAACACACAATGCCACATCCACATAAAGGTTCCTTGATTGAATTCCTCTATAGGAATTTTGGTATGGTTTATACACCTCATCCCATCGTCTTCCACAATGGAAAGTAATGCAAATGCTTCTTCCCCCTATTCATAGATGGGTGTACCCTATAATGAAGATGAAATTACAGCGAGGACATTGAATCTTTGCCTACAACTTGGAGGGTCATGTTGAAAATAGCAACAAGAAATGATAAATATAGAAGTGTTATTTTTAGCATTGCCATAAATAACATTTCAGGATACCTTCCTATTCTAGTTAGTCCCTGAACTAAAATAGTGAAGTAAAATTCGAATTTGATCTTGGCATCTATTTGTAAATTAATTAATTAATTCATATTGAGTTAATTAGTTAAGGAAATATGAACATGAATTCTATGTGAGGACAAGCAATAGTTATTCTTTTGATTAAGGGATTTATTCATTAGTTAAAGAGATAAGAGTGAGTTGTAATTATGAGTTGTAATTAGTTAGCTCAGTTAACCGAGTTAAGTCTAGTTAGATTAATTCTAAGAGCTTGTAGAATTAATTGTGAGTTCAGTTAGTTAATGCTTGCATGCATGTAAATACTGCACTTCAGATAACTAAATATTCTCTCATAAACAACTCATGCATGTAAGTTCTATCAAAGATCCAGTTGAGATCAGATGGAGGGACAGTGTACTATCAGCTGCAAGAATATTCCATTGTGAATATTCCTTGGATTCAGAAGGAATTCTTTCCTTGGAGATTGCGCAATTACTTCTTCCTGTTTAGGGATTGTGATGAGGCCAATTCACACATGTGGCATCACTGGACCCCAAGAAAAATTGTGTGAGGAAATAGAGGGCTTGGAGGGCTATGGATGGACATATTGGTTTCCTGTTCAGTCTGTGAGCTGTATTATTTGATTGCAGAGAGAGAAGGATAGCTGGAGAGCTGACTCTTTTTGTAACTTGAATAAGATTTCCACTTGTATGGTAATACTGAGTTGGGGTTTTAGGCTGAGGCTTTCCCTAGAGTTTATGATCTGTGTTATGGTTGATTGCTTCTCATTCTAGGTTATATCTATTCTTGTTTGATGTTTCTCATATGTGAGTAAGCTTCTGCAAAGTTTATGGTAGAAGTAGATCTAGTTTTATGCTTTATTACATTGAATATCAGTTGATCTACATGTGAAATTTCTACAAGTCATGGAGAGTAAATTGGAAGATTGGAGGGTATATTGGCTCCACAAACTTTAACAATATACACACATAGTACCACCACTAACAGACAAGTTGGGCTTCAAGTGTCATGCTATATACATTCAATCCTATTTTTTGTTCCCTTTTAGATTGTGATAGGTAATCACTTAGACCATTGAAAAATACCACCACCAATAATATTTGCACCATGGTGATCTGTATGAGTGTGACTAGTTTGCATTGCCTCTTCTTTTTCAGCTCTATGTTCATCCCTGACATTGTTTTCTCTCATATCAACTTTATCTTGTTTGATATCCTTCTTCTCACAAGTTATTTATTTGTATGTCGGGTTATGTGTAGTAATGTTCTCCGTTTGCATCCATATATAACAAAAATAGTGAATTACAAAACATCAAATTCTCAAATCAATCGCACTCAATCCTCCATCTACTTACTTAATAGATGTATAACACAGAAAACATATCTATGTCAATCTTAAAACTAGGCAGTGAAATAGGTGAAATGACATTTGCAAACCCTTGGTTATCAAACCCATATCTGTGACTACCTCCATAAAAATGAAATGTTATATTCACATGATAAACCCTAGTGTAATTCGTACCAACTAGGTTATTAAGTTTAATTTCAAGGGTTTGAGGCTTAGGTAACAATGAAGAATGCCCAGTAATATTCTTGATAACAATCAATTCAATTCATGTGGTAACGAACTCTATTGTTTTAAAGGATCTCCACTGCACTCAACTGCCCACTTGTAATTCGATCAAACTGCCTCACCATACAAATTTTTAAGCCAAATGAAATGGAAGTATCTTAAATTCATAACCAACTCCCTAAGACAAATTGCATAAAAAATACATATTCCTAAGCTAAGACACTTGAAACAGAATGTCTACTTGATTCCATGAAAAAATATGAAATCCCCAAAATCCAAACCGTAACATCTCTCTGTACATTCTTGCATAAAAATCCTAAGATTAGGAAAAAAATGAAATAAAAGCATTGAGTGTTCAATTAAAGATGTCCCAGCCATCAAAAGAAGCGAAGGAGGCAAGTCATCACTCTGATAAGTAGAATCACTTTTTAGGGGTTTTATAGGTTTCAACCCATCGAGCAATCTATCCTCATCCACAATTTCTGTGGAGAACAACCAACTCTTCTTAACGTGGAACCTAGACTTGTCCCCTACGTAATGCTTAAGACCGATTGCCATTATTTTCCCCATTCTCTCCTTTTGTGGCAACCCTTTAGTGGTATAAATCTTACGAAGCTTCGCCTCCTCGTGGTCATACTCATACCCTAAAATGATCTTCTAAATGGCCCCCCCTACATGTTGCCTTGTAGTCCATCACCACTTTCCTCCAATCCTTCTGACATTTTGGGGGTGAGATAAACTCTGCTAACACTAGAGCCTCACCATAAGTGAACCCAAAATCGTGATGTAATACTTGGACAAAGAAAAGCTTCTCCTTCAGAAGCTTTATGGGTTTTGTTACCTCGAAAAATATCATTGGATGGTCATGAGTTCCATACTGACTTGCCTTGTATATGCTTACTTGAAATATTTATGAAGTGGATACCTCTTCATGTTTACGAAGGTTGACTATGGCAAGAGTTAAACTCGCCACAAGTGTCATCACCGGAGTCTAATGTATGTAAAAAAATGGAAACTAAATAGAGTCTACCAATGTATCCATATTCAGAAGAAAATGTCAACATAGTTCATGGGAGCTTCACCCAATGAACCTCTAGCATAGCACGTGCATTCGTGGCATACTAAACAGTACCGTTAATTTGACTGTATCTTAGAAAATACTTCTAAACTTCATATTATTTAACCACCTACCAATACGAACCCAATACACTTTCCCAATTTAAGAATCCCCTACTTTCACTAGATATTGTAGGTTTCCTTTTTTTCATTACTATTTTTTATGCCCTTTTTACTTTCTCATTAATATCAAGCTCCAACTTTTATACCTTAAATTTTGAAAAACCCTTTACCCCCTATTATATGCTCAATACATTGTGTCATTTTCTTCTCAATATATATCCCCCAATATGAACCCACGTGGTATGGTATTTCTCCCCTAGTGAACCCCCCCGTGGCATAGTTGTACTTTATATTTTTACAAAGAATTTATGAATCCATATTAAACATTAGAAATTGTCAAGGAGATTCTTTTGAAAGGTCATAGTGCCACTATTGAAAACGTCGTCAATTATCCGGCAACGTAGCTTAATCTACGAAGCCTTAATCTACCATTGCTCGACACATTGTCAATTATCATGAACATTGACATCTCCCTATTTCGTTGCCTCGTTTCAAATAAACTCGTCTAATATGAATTCAAGGTCATCACAAATACCACTTAACACTTACAAGGCATTTTTGGAGCTTTTCGTTTCTTTCATTCCACTAATGAGTCTGGGTGCTCCAATCCCCCAATGTGTATCTTGAGGCAAACAATTTGAGTAGCACACTTGGTAATCGGCCTTTTAAAGAGGCAATGGTTTTCAATGAAGGGGTTGTTGTAGGTGTTGTGTGGCCTTTTCATTTGGTTTACACATGAGGGATAAATCTATTGTTTTGGTGCCCTGATAATGGTATTGTGTCATTTGATTTGGCTAGTTACGAAATTAAGGTTACGTACTTTTTGAGTAAATTATTAGATGGAAAAGAGCACACATTCAGTTTCGGCATGACCAATATTGTGAATATTTTGTTTGTATATGGAAATTTTCACTTGTTGTTTGACAACAAATCTAGTAGTTTAATCATAGGGCGATTGATTAAGCATTAGGAACACATTTTGGATTGGTTGGTTCTATCAAACTTCAAAGGGTTGGAGGGATCATTTCACACACCTACAAATAGGAATATCTCTTCCTTTTGCTAGGTAGAAATCGATCTCTTCCTTTCGTTGGGTAGAATCCTCTCATAGAATGCTAATTCCTCATACTTTGCAAGAGTTCAAGTTTGATAATTTAATCACTTTTAGAAGAAATAATAATGTATAGATTCTATATCAAGCAATAGCGAACAACATGAAGGTTATTGTGGACACTACCAATGAAATAATATTATCTTATAAGATTGGTACACTTTAACCCTTGTATATGGATGTTGCGAGTGTAGAGAAAAAAATAGTACATATATGGAAATAGATTTTTTTTAGTTTTTTTAATTAATATGTATGTATGTCACACCATCGTCATATTGATTTCAAGTGTAAAAAAAAAAATCTATTTGAAAATTATAAAGTAAAAAAAAAATAAAAAAATCTATTTAAACATTACATTAAAATATAGTTAATTGCAATTAGAGACGAGAACAGATGTTGCTAATGTGGTGAAAGGAAAGGTTAAATATATGGAGATGGAAAAAAATTTATTTTTTTTAATTAATATGTGCGCTTGCCACACTATCATTGTATTGATTTCAGGTGTCAAAAGAAAATATAAATTTAAACATTACACTAAAATATAGTTTGTCGCGGTTAGAGACGAGAGTGGTTAGCGACATCGCTAGGGAACATAGTTGTCTTTCTTTTTCTTCTTGAGTATGCTTGATATGAATATCTTATTATCAAGATTGGAGGGAGTTTGTATGAGATTTTTGAGATTTGTTATTTATAATATTAATAATTTAAAATAAAATTTCAAAGAATAAAAGTGTAGTTTAATTATTAATTTTAAATTTGTTGGGAGAGTTAACATAGTTTTTTATTAGATTGTGATATTTAGTTGATTAAAATGTGTTTTTAATACATAAATAATTTTTACTCTACTTTTTTTATTTTTTCAAATAATAATATTTTGTAAATTATATAAGTTTGTATTTATGGTTTCAACAAATCTCCACCAAATGTAAAGTAAAATTGAGTAAAATATATATCTAAAAAAATAAAAATATTTATGTAATACATAGTAGAAAACTTATTGTAACTCACTTGTCAAAATAGCACTGCGGTCATCCATCATTTGCTGGTATTTATGAATTCAAGCTTACTCATCACGGTTCTTCAAGGAAAATCACACCATTTGGGATTACCCATTAATGATGTGTATTGGGGCAGGATTTCACTCCTACCAAATGCTTATAGGTCTTGAATTGTTGCCCTATTTTTTAAGTCCCACACAACCAAACTCTTACCCAAACAAAAGCAATTTTAAAGCATTCTCCATCCCAAAAAAATATTTAATATACAAAATAAACTAAAAATATTTAAAATAGAATAAAATAATCATTTAAAACAATTTCTTTTAATAAAAACAAAAACTTGTTTTACCAATAAATTATAATAAAATAAATTAATACAATTTTATATAAATATTTAATTAATTAAAAATCTAAATAATGATATTTTTAGTTTTAACTAAATTAATTTTGGATACAACTTTACAAGTTTAACAATTAAAAAAAAAAATAAAATATATATATATATATATATATATATATATTATTTTTATCATTTTACAAAATTTAATTTATTTATAATAGGCTTTTGAATATCTAAATATTTCAATAAAAACCCACTTCAATAAATATATATATATATATATATATATATATATATAATTTAATTATTGATATTAATAATTTCTCAAATAAATTCAATAATATATAAAAATAAAACAACGAAATTCAGATATATAAATTAAAATAATGAAATCGGAAGTCCCAATTAATTTTTTTAAGATGAAAGAGTTTATTCAATTTGTAACACTAAATAATTGAAAATAAAAATGGTTTTCATGTTAATAGAATTTAATATTATTTAAAATAGGTTTTTATTATAAAATATTTTTTATACTATTAACTATTTGAATATTTTAAGGTAAATTTATGATAATTTTAGAATTTTTTTAATATTTTCTTAAATATAAAATTAACACTTAATTTTTTATTATATATTATGTGGTTTAATAAAAAAAAATTAATAAAATTATAATGAAATAAACACTAAATTATTATACAATTTTAAATGATTTTTATATTATTTTATTAATGTTTTTCCCCT